>OZ001260.1:24326077-24728577 GCA_963924015.1 Macrophya annulata
CTTAATTACTCCGACAATTGAATTCAATGTAATTACAACACTGCGTATACACGCGAGTCGAGAATAAAAGGAAAACTGTTTGCCACTTGGCTGGTGAAAAGAAATTAAAAATACACCATCCCAGATTCTAGGAATTCGCGGAATTTTATATACCGAGATTACAGAATCTATTTTTCGTCTGGTTTTTATGCCGATTAAATGAAAGAGAGAAAGAAAAATTAAAGAAAAAAAAAAAAAAAAACAACAACAACCCTAAACGACCGTAAAACCGGAAGACGCGCGGTCTCTGCTTCCGGAAACCGGAACTGAAACAGGAATTGGATCGTTATTTCATTTCGGCTCGAACGACGACCGCTGCTTCGAACTCCTTGAGGGATCTCGACTAACCCCCAACTCCACCTCCAGCCTCAACCTCTGTAGCTCCAGATGCACAGCGAGGTCGAGGAACACCCGGAGTGTTTCGTTATTTCCGCGTCTCTACGGCTACAGTACCTACCCGAGCCTTTGGTTGAAAGAAGCGAATGCGGACCGCGCCCTCGCCCTCGCCCTCGTTCTCGTTTTCGTCGTCGCCCTCACCCTAGCCGTTCTTTCACTCTCTGCTGGTTCGCCCTTTCCTCCCTTTCCTCCCTTTTCTCCCTTTCCTACTTTTCCTGCTTTCCTACACTCTCTCGGGGAGGGTTGGCATTCTAATGCCCTGAGGTCCTCTCTCGCCCTCTCTTCGCTCACCCTTGCCTGTTTTTTTTTTTCCTTTCCTTTTCTTTTCTTTTTTTTTTTTATCCTTCTTTTTTTTCTTGGCAAAGGCCGAAGGGAAACCCTCCCCCCTGCAGAGAGGCGATAGCCGCTTTGAGAGAAACTTTTTTCATACGCAAGTAAATTCGATCGGACAACCGTAGCCGATGCAAGCTGAGAAAATATATCGAGAATGCGGCGGGGTAGGAAGGAGGTTGTTCTACTCCCATGTTGCGGAAAACTGTGCATGCGTAGATTAGGTATATACATATAGGTATATACAAGCATCAATATTTTTATATACCTATACCTATCTACCTATACCCATCCACGTCTAGTTTATTGATAACAATTTTTATGACCTCATTCTCGCCTCCTTCCATAATCTCTTCTCTTCTCAATATATAATCTCTAGCACAGCTTTGCTTTCAATTTCCTTTACCCCGAGTTTAAACGATCGAGAGGCTAGCCCATCATCACCTTTCGTCTATTCGCAAAGCCAGGAAACTCTTCCTTCATGGGCAAAATGAAAAAAACGGAGAAAAAAAAGGGGGAAAGAAAAATGAAGAAAGAAAAAAAAACTGAAAAAATCGACTGGCATCTCGCCTCATGTATGTATGTATCTATGATGGGGTATAGGCGCTCCCATCGGAGAGTACGACTTTGGCTTCGATTCCGACTTGGAACGTGGCCCGAGGCGGCTTATTCCAGGATCCAATCAAAATCGAGTCGATCGGGATTTAAGCGGCCCTTTCGCGTCCCACGGGTGCCGCTACCTTCAAGGACGATCCAAGGACGTCTAAAGGAGTTTTCTAAAAGGGCGCAAAGGCGGAAGAAGTAGGAGGAGGATAATTGGCGACGTGATTCACGAGATGATAATTGAACCTATCTATTCACCCAAATCTACGTATATCTATATGTATGTATGTACATACAAGGAAGAAAATAGCATTTGGCCTTCGCAGCTTTCGTACCTCATTAAAAGAAACAGCTCACTGCAGGCTGTAAGCGCAGGATTTAACAAACTACACTACCTTTTCCTACTACCACCACCATCACCACCTACCACCACCCTCGCAGAAAACGCAATGCAACGAACTCTCACTGTTATACGCTCTAAATAAAAGCCGTCTGACGAGTAGATAGGTAGGTAGGTAGATACATACATACATACATACCAGACTTTCATTTGCCTGCAGTGATTCCAATTTGTGTTGAAATAGTTAAGCCAGACTTGAAGGGGTTGGGGGTGAAAAAAAATTTGCCTACGTTACAAAAATCTGTTTTCTGTTTTTTTCTTCTTTATCATTATTTATTTATTTTTTTTTTTTTATTTTTGTATTTTATTTTTTTTTTTTTGCATTTCTTTGCAGTCAGAGTGCAAATTTATTTTTTAAATTTACCACGTCATACGTCACTGGGAATTCTACAGTATAACGGGGTTCTGTGTAGAGTAGATTACTGCTTGGCATAGCACCGCAGGGTGCGGGAGTATGGAGGGTTTTCGCTCACTCCTACATCAGCGCGCGCCCTCTCTGCAACCCTACTCAACTCTCTCGCTTTCTCCTTCTCTCTCTCTCTCTCTCTCTCTCTCTCTATCTCTCTCTTCTCGTTCAATACTCGCCCTCCCGGCCTCCCTTCGGTCATTCCTACCTTCCTTTGTCGAGTTTCTTCGCAGGGCCGTGGGTAAAGCGTGAGAAAAACGGCCCTGACATCTTGGCTATGAGCTGGTTGAAAAATTTTTCGTTTTTTATCTTTTCTTTTTTTTTTTCATCTTTTTTAATATTGATCCTATTATCATCTAGTATTTTTATACGGTTTTTGAAACTGACGATGAGTGCAGGATTAAGAATAAATGAATTTAACAATTCTTGTTAATTATTCTTACACAACATGTAAAAATTTGTTGAGGGTAATTCAAATTAAGATAGGATTTATGTACAAATATAAGAAAGATCTGGATAAATGAAAGAGAATGAATAAAAATGAAAAAATATTTAGAAGAAAAAAAAAAAAACTCTTTAATTACCGGAGTTTAGATTATGGAGGTTCGACAAATTTCTCAGCTCAAGAGTTTCGACCTAATTTACAACTGGGATTTATTAGTTTACCAAGTTTCAACGCCTTACCTATAACGCCCGGTCTCGTTCTCCCTTATAGGTATGCGTATACTTATACATACACGTATATCTCACCTACCTATAAACTCAACGATATCGCGAATTTTCGTGACAACGGTATTCTACCCCACGAACAAACGACAGCAGTCCAGCCGTTTAAAATCTGATGAAATATAGTTTTAGTCCGTGAACGTTTTACAGAGGAAATGTAAGTGGTAGTTTACGCGAATGAGATGGAAAAGAATGAAAATAAAAATACGAAAATACAAAAAAAAAAAACACAGAATTTCTAACTGTAATCACGATAAAGTAAAGCCTAAAGTCCCGCGGCAAATGGAAGGTCTGAAACGCGGAAACGTCGCAGCTCTTACGATAAAAGGGCTATAGAGATGGCC
The DNA here is from genome assembly GCA_963924015.1 of Macrophya annulata. Lineage (NCBI taxonomy): Eukaryota > Metazoa > Arthropoda > Insecta > Hymenoptera > Tenthredinidae > Macrophya > Macrophya annulata. The sequence goes on from OZ001260.1 coordinate 24,329,322, forward strand.
GCTCGACTCGCCGTAAGTAGACCCTGGATATAAATAGTCACATGCCATGTTAATACATATGTAGCCTCATATATAGGTACATGGATATTTATATATATGTATAATACGGAAGAAAAAGGAACACGATTTTTAAAACCTTAAAAACCCAAAACCTAAGGCGAGTTTTCGAATGTTATTAATTTCCGCGAACCCTCGATCGATCTTCTTTATCTCATTCAAAACCATAGAACTAAAAAAATGAAATGTCTTTTTTTGATATACAATAAGAATTAATTTACACATTTTTCTAATTCTTTCTGAGCTTACAGAGTTTCAGTTTTCAGACTTTTTTTTATTTTCGTTTTTCATTCACGCGATATACTTATTCGTCTCTTTGCGTAAAATAATAGAAAAGGTACCTAAAAATTCTGGAATTTCACGTATTTTAGAAAATATGAAAATAAAATTCCACTCAGGTTTTTGGTCCGCATGATTTATCGTTACCCAACCGGGCTATAAAGTTGTCAGCGATATCGCATCGCCTCGTTGTGTGGTGAACATAGATTTGTGCCAGTTTTTTCTTTCTTTCTTTCTTTTTTTTTTTATTTATTTATTTTTTTTATTATTCCGTATATTTCGTTTCAGTTTTTCTTCCGTCGGCACTTTTTCCGATCGCCTTTCTTTTCCTGCGTGGGTTTTTATCGCTGCTACCTACCTACAACCGTCCGACGTTATTGGTTCCGGGCGCCAAACAGGGTGGATGGTAATTGGGTGAGAAAAAAATGAATAAAAAAATCGAAGAAATAAAGTGAAAACAAAAAAAAAAAAGAAAAAAAACTATGAATAAATAAAAGATAAAAAAAAAAAGAAGAGATTATTTTATACGCATGTATGAAAATACGCAAATGTATACGCGTATACCGAACCTACGACGCAGTCTCCGATATTATCTTGGCCCAGTTTTCCATCCGACGAAAGGGTACTTTCACGAGACAGGGAATATTCTCGTTATTAATATCGTAAAATCTGAAATACCTACCTCCCGCAAAGTGTTCAAATAAAACCGTGTTTGCGCGTGTACCGTGTCAACGTCCGTATTGTGCCGTGATTGCGAGCTTTTCTCCTTTTATGTATCGCATGCTGTCTCTTTCTCCGTTATTCTCTCATACCAACGGATGACCAGGTAGAATCAGGAATGCTTTTATTAGTTTTTTAAAATTGCAATACCTCGATTCTATCGTCTGCAATGTTCATCCGGCCAACTGTCCAGGGGTAAAGTCCTCTCTAAAATCTCACATTCATGGTATTTCACGAAACTTCAATCCTTCACCACTTGCCATTTTTCCTACGGTAAGTGAGGTTGGCAAGTTTTCAAATCGTTACTGTCGAACCGGGTGAAACAATTTCGATAAAAGAAAAAACAAAAAAACAAAATAAAAATAGATTCCTATGTTAATTTTGATGGAGAATAATCAGAAAGAGAGAGAGAAAGGTAAAAAGTTACAAAACAAAAAATAAAAATAAAAAGAATGGGTATATCAAAAATGAAAATCTTTCCAAGCTCCTTTACTGCACTGGCCAGATATACGAGGATCGTTGGTCCGCATTTCGGTTCACTTATCCGTCTGAAATTCGCCGTCCTCTTTATTTTCAGGCTAAGAACCTCATGTAAGACCATCTCAAAGAGAGAGAAAAATATAGAAACCGACATAGACTCCTAAGCGGATGGCCGGGTGACGTGACTGTTGCTGACAATTACCTCTAATGCGCTACACTGTCAGTCTGCAGTGGCGAGTTGAGCTCGGCTCAGGCGAGCTTGTAACCCTATATATACTATATAGAGCGTAGGTTACTTTGCTCACTCACTTACTCGCTTACTTACTTACTTACTTACTTACTTACCTACTTACTTACTTACTTAGCGAGACCATCTTGCTTCGTCGGTTTAGGCTCTCACTTTTCGATGTACCTGTCTATATATAGACACCTGCTTTTTGTGAACGGGAGGGGAGGGGAGGGAGTATTTTTTTGAGTGCGACAAAAATAAATAAGAAAAATAGACAAGTACATGACTCGTCGTAGAGAAAATTGAATAGTACCACGAACGGGGAACGCGACGTTACAATTGCGACGTCAAATCCTGACGATCCAACCCAGACAACACGTTCTATTGTAGATATATACCTACGTATATACCCTACCTTGACAAATATATATATATATACAGAAAAGCGTGAGATCGTTTTAGGATCGAATAAACCGCTACCACATACATATTTTTGGAGAGATGTGTCCCCTTAAGCAACTCGCACAAGAACTAGACAGCCGGGGATATGAGTCGCCGGTTTTAACTAAGGTAGATTGTGACTAATTACACCCTTGGCGACAGCCCCGGTCCTACAGTCGCAACTTGGTTAAACTAAAATTTGGGACAATCGTGAGTTTCGAGGCGAGGTCTTGGTGCTCATGACTACGAGAAAGAGAAAGAGAAAGAGAAAGAGAGAGAGAGAGAATAGTACACCACTGAGGAGTAGTAAGAGTGTAACACCTGGTCACACACACTAACTTCACCCAGCTACATACTGCGCGAGTTCGACAAACTCGCCTTGTAATAACCCCAATGTCTTTGCCCAAGTATGAACAACCGGCGTCGAGTTTATGCACCTTGTGATCATGTCGTGAGATATACGATTCCGTTATACCCCTACCCTCGAAAGCCATGAAATCAAATCGACGCGACGTTGAGAATATAGAGAGACAGATGAATTTGATACCTTTGTATTTATTGATATCTGAAAATTTGACAGCCGATATTAAGTCTGTATATTTACTTGAAAAAATTGAATTTTTAGGACCCTTAACTATATCTCTTTCTACTCACGTCAAAACGGAGGAAGAGTTGAGTAAAAATATAAAAAAGAGATATATGTATTGCTCAATATTATCTCGCGGTCTATTCTCTCCCTTTTTATTTACTTTTCATCCTAAATCGTGCCCTTCTTTCTTTCTTTTTTCCTTTCTTTCTTTCTTTCTTATTTCCGGGCGAAATAAACTCGTGATTTAAAGCAGCTAAAAAAAAGGATCTTTATTTCGCTCGCAGACCGAGTTTCGCGGTGAAGACGGGCCGAGGCTTGATTAATGGTAGTTAGTTTTATTCGCTCGCCAGTTGCCCAAGGACCAACCCCAGCCCGTGTTTTAGTAACCTTTATTTCCTATAGCGAGAAAGCGAGTACCTCTTTCCTTATTTCTACCCTTCTTTTCATCCGCGTTTTCGCTTCGTTGGAAAAGGTTGTCAAAATTGTGTCGACATTTGATGGAGAGAAGAGAGAACAAACTGGCAATGTAACGCGTATCTATATGACATTTCTATCAAGAAGTATGTATACATATACGTATGTATTACCTACGATAAATCGATCAGACAGTCGCGGAACAAATAAAAAAAAGTATAATAATTATTGCAGAAATTTTAATACCAAAATAACGATAATTTATCACACCAGTTGCAGCTTCTTTCATCTTTGATATCTCAATCTTTATTCAAGTACCAACCCGAGTAACCTAGCCAAGTTTATACCTATATGCATAATTCTCAAATTCTCGTACTGACATGACAATGCGGTGGGTTGAATGCGTTTCAACGTAGATACACCGACTATAGGATGAAATTGATCGCGTGCAATTCTTATACCTACCAACGCGATTCGCTATTCCACAGCTTCTTGGGAAAAATAAAGGACATAAGGCTGGCATCCTTTCCCGCAATATTACCACAAAAAGCTCGTATTTCTCTGAATAAGACCTGGGTCTATCGCTGCTTGGCCTCGACGCCTACGTCGGGCTCATCCTTCTTTTACCCGGACGTAGAACTACGCGATACTTATCTCCGGGTTGCCAAGCGGTAGGTATAGAGAATTCGAATCAGAATTGGAAGGGATCCAGAACGAGTTTATTAGCCAACTACGGAAAACGGTTCCTACAGCTAACAACAAGATTTATTTTTTATCCTTTCAGAGAACAATAGCTAATCAAGAATCGTGGAAAATTTGTATACACTTTGTAATCCGCTCTTTTCGCACATTCAAAAAAACAAATAATAAAAAAACAAAAAACAAGGCGAAGCACATCGTTTTTTACGGTACTTTTCATAACCCCACAAATCCTTATAATTATCGGAATTACTGTTAAGGATGATCAGAATATAGCTTGACATTCGAAAGTAAGAACTCGATTTTTTGTTTAGAATAATTGAAGAAGATATGGAAACTTTTCATGCCCATCATCTCAATGTGAAATCTTGAAATTGTCAGATCTTTTTGTCGCGCCCATTTTTAAAATTATTCAACGAGTTTTTCGGTAAACCGACATCGGTCTGTAAAAACGTAAAGATTCTTTCAAATTAGCAAAATTCATTTTCGACCAAACCCGATACTTTTCTTATATCACCAAAGGTGATCAAAAGTATAAACAAGAGAACAAACCGTAAGATTAATTTCAGTCATTATCACCGGTGTATAACCATGAAATGTAACTTACCGTTATAGGTGAAAATTTGCTTTAGCCTTTTGCCAACGCGCACTTTTTTTATTCCCGATAAAACGACTTCCGGTGGAGGACTAATCTCTCCGTGAACAAGTAACGATTACGTTGTGCAACCCCTGCGTATACATACAAGTACGAACGGGGCGGGCTATATAGAGAGTAGCTGGTATCTCAGATTAAGAGGGGTGCGTTTTTTTGCGCTACGAAGATCGCGTGACCCGCGCAAACAGGGGTTGTTGCGGAGTCGTTCAATCCAGAAGATAATTTAGCAGCTTGTACGAACGTCAAGCCAAGGAGTCTACGTCGTGGGAGTGGACGAGGAATTCACCTGTTTATTTTCGAGTTAACCCGTCATTATCCACCTTCCCGGTCAAAAGGCCAAAACTAATATACGTCACGCAGTTACTTAAGGGTGTACTTTTTTTACGTGTATATAAATTTTTAATCATACTTGTCAAGTTTGTTCAATGAAAATAAAATTTTGATAATATAGCTTCTCTGTAATATGCCTGAATAGGGAAATGAATAAAGAACTTGATATTATACTCGCGTCGTGATAGTCTGTATGCAGTGTGTGCTCTAGATAAACTTGAGGAATTGTAGTAGTTATTCATATTTTACTGGAGATTATAACTTTGGGTTAGTAATTAACCATAGCGAGCTGCTAAGAACGTAGATTAACCAACTTTTCTCTCACAGCTGCACGGCTCGCGACGACGCGAAAGAGGGAAGAAACCGTTTTCACGTAAACGGGGGAAAAGAATTGAAGTGGAACTGGGTCAATGTGCCGGGGAAAAGGCAAGAGGAATGTGAGAGATGAAAAAAACGTAAAAATGAAAAGTTTAGGGAAGAAAAAGAAAATAAATAAAAAAAACCCGCAACGAAAAAATTTTACCAACTTGATTGCGTTTTAAGGAAGACTTTAATCAACCGCTCCTACGCTAGGCTTCCTTAAATACCTTCTTAAAGCTTACACTTTCATATAAAAGAAAAAAAAAAAAAAACTAAACCAAAAACAAAATCGCTACAGCGATGTTATTTCCAAAACTATTTCAAACATCTTTATTTATATTTTACCACATAACAAAGGGATTTTTATAACTTATTCTTCAGAAGAAAATCTTTGAAGTGTCCAACAGCTAAACCTTTACCTATACCTGATGTCTTGACTTCTCTCTCGATTTTCGTGTATTTAATTCAATTTTTCCAATAACTGCAACATCTATATCCCAGGTATAAAAATAATCCTCGATATATCGTATGGGTTGTGAAAAGTATAAAGAAAGTTGGAAGAAAGTTAGATAAAAATATGAAAATGTAGAAAAGCATGCGGAATATTATCAGATATATGTATAGGTATATAAATATATATGTATACGTAGTACGTAGCTACGGAAAGTTAGCTAAGTCAGAATTCCGCTAGAGAATCCCATGTTTTGCAGTATACTATACATATACATATACAAAATACGGTAACTCCGATATGCAAATAATATCGTACGCCAGAGGTTGGCATGTCCAGAGTTCGTATGCCATTTCGATTCGACGAACATCAGGAAAGAACGTTATACTACAGCAAAGGCACCAGAGTGATATGACTTTTATCCCATTTATCCTACAGAGAACAGAATAATACAGACATAGACATACGTACGTTTGGGTTAGATCAGACGGTATATGGATCTGGGAATGTTATTTTAACTCTGATGAATAAACAAATAATAAATAAATAAACAATATCTTCGCAGATTCCCTCGCTTGTCAAATAAACGATTAGATCTGAGGTATGAATCATTGTTGCATATACGTAAACAGGATGTGGTTAAATAGTTTTTACTAAATATTCGAATTTACGTCTGTTCCCGTTCATCTGCTCCGTTTTTTCTGTATCTTTTTCTTCCTCTCTCCTTCTTTTTCGTGAATGAAAATAACTGAAAAAAATATACGTTATGGATAGTGAACGGTGATGAAATGAGTAAACAATTGGGACCTTATTCAATACTCAAAATTTGATATTGCAGGAGTAAATTTATTTCATATAAGATCGTAGAAAAAATTTTTCTACGTCTTCACGGACGTACTATGATGAATAGCGAAAATGTATCCAATTCTGAGAAATAAAATTTGAAACCGCTAAGGATATAAGAAGAAGAGTTGTTTACCGCCCATATAGAACCTGGAGTAAAAAACAGATCCTCGTTCCACGATCTGGAATAAAAGCTTGCTGGATATAGTTGAAAGAAGAAAATTTCTCGTCTAGTTCTACGGAGCGAAAAACACGGCTGTAGAATTCTCGAAGACAAACTTCCACCGAGAAAATGGGCACGAAGTTTATCCTTCCGAGGGCACTAGGGGTAGCTTTTGGTGGAACGAGTGGTAAAGGGGTGGAAGGACGTAAGTGAGGGAAAGATGGAAGATGGTGGAAGGGGGTAAAAGCGCGTCTAGTAGAGGTTTCTCAGTTTTAATCAAGTCCGCGCAGAGAAACCAACAACAAACACCGCACCAGCAGCTAACAACACACGAAATATCTTAACATTACAAAAGTTACGCAACATTCTTAATTAGGCCTAGAATGGGGATAATTAAAACAATTCGGTGGCGAGGCGCTACAACTGGCCGTTCTAATTAATGACGCCTATTAGCAAACGTTCCTTGTTAAGCCTGAATTTTACTCGTATATCCATTATTCGCGTGCAAAGTACTTGCCCGGTGAGTAATTCGGGCACCCTTAAAAATGTTAATTTCGTTGGTCGGTCGTCTCGGAAAATACCTTCCATCCAGGTACCTACCTACCTACCTGCCTACCTACCCAGCTATCGTGACCGTTTTAATACTTTATAAGACGCGTTTTTTTTTTTTTCTTTCTTCTGTTTCCTTTTTTTTCCTGTTTTCCTTTTTCTTTTTCCTTTTTTTGTTTTATTATTTTCATTTTTTTATCCGTGTATAGTTATTACATGACGTGTTGAAAACGCATGAACGTTTCGATTTGACAGAACGAACTTTCTCCTTTCAAAATTTGATTGAAAAGAAAGAGAGAAAAAAAAAAAAAAACTAAATTGAAATAAATAAAGAAAATAAATTTCCCCTTGGGATTGAAAGTCAAAGGTAGATGAACTACGGTAGATATTTTCTTGTTTGTGTCATCATTTTATTTTTCTCGGATAAAGAACTGCCAAGAGAAAAAAAAAAAAAAAAATTAATACAAAAAATCTCGAGTTGTTTCAGTTTTAAAATAACATTTACTTTTTTTTCTGGCCTTATGAAAATGATGATGAACTCTTATTGAGGCGCGTAGAAAAGTTTGAAAAATTACAGATTTTTTTCTCACATCTTTGGCAGTCGTATAGCTTCGACTCAAGTCTGACGAGTTAAAAAACGAAAAACCATGCATCACACGAAAAGATATTGCTTGCGGACAGGCCGCCTCATCGCCCTGAGGAAAGTCAAGAAAACGACGTCTATCCCGCGCCCTCGAGAACCCACACAAAGCAGTTCTATTAAGAGCTTTCTATGTCAGTGGTATTTCGAAGTTAGGTACTCTTTTTAAATTCCGATTCGCAGACCCCCTTCGCGCCGTCTCCTTATATGACAACCCCAAACGTAAACCGGAATAAAATTTCTAAATGGAAATAGAAAAAAAAAAGGAAAAGAAAAAAATCGTAAACATATTATATTTTCCGGATATTGAATATGTGCAAAGAGGAGCTAAGCGGTAGAACTAGTTTCACTCTATCGAGGAATTGGATTAACAGTTTAAGCATGAAAATCGATTGTAACGATTCTCCTTTAATTATTTTATAACGATTCCCTTATTTCATTATTCAATTAAACTAAGTGGTTATTTCGATCAATTATGTTAACTAATGATCACGGTTTGCTAATTCATGAATACCGAGTCTTTTGATTCCTCGTTACGATATGGTTTCAAATATTACACTTACAGTATATTATCACTAACTTTGCTATATGAGTATCCGATTTTTCCACACATAAATACACTCTGCAATATATCTTCCGTAGTTTCTTGGCTGCCTTTACTTTTTGCTCAACTTTTTCTCCGTCCAACGTCTAGACAATGGCGTTATCTACCAAGCGAGGTGACCAAGAAAAGTGATAAAAGTAAGAGAAGGAGCGTAACGTCCATACAGGGCACTCGCGAGACTGATAGGCTCAAAATCCCAGCCACGTTCGTACTCCAGAAAGTGGCGAATGTCTTTTCTGACATCCCCCAGAGCCTTGTTACCCCACTTTCAAAGATTCTCGAGAATTCGACTGGTGAACCTCCAGAACTAAAAAAGCATATAACTTGAAGGCAACCTCAGGTTTATTTCTGGCTTAACTTCCAGAACTGTGGGAGGGTGGTTCACCCTCTCCTCATCGACTGCAAGAACTTTATTCATTGCAGTAGTCACCAACTCTTCAAGACAGTCATTGGCAAATCGTGATCAAATTCAAAGCAAATTGATTCCGCTCGCGAGATCAACTGATTGCATCATCGCGGTGAACGGGAAACCCTAATACTAATCTCGCGCCGGATATGCATCGAGCTATCAGACCAGGAAACTAATGGTAATGATTTTCCGGTAGAGCAGGAGATTCGTTTGCTTATTATAGCTCGTTGATAATAAACTGTAGATATGCTATGGAACGGGAATTCCTGCAGTTCTCTACAGAGAAAAGCACTGAACTTATCGTTGAAAAATATATCGGAGAAACTGAAGTGAGATACTACGAATCATTCATTTATCCGCATGACTAATAGCCGTACACTTTGACCCTGACTCATGTTGAAAGCGGTAGAGTACATAAATCGTAAAATTCTGCAAAGGTAAATGTATCGCGTCGAACGGACGGAATAGATCAAAGGAAATGATGATCAATGGTGAAATACCAACACTCGTGGTATTCCTGCTTTTCTAGATCCAGTATATTTGCGATTCAAACCCGCATATAGAGACTCCAAGAACTACAACCACTGGCCGTCAGTATCGTGTTGCTATTATTTTATATCCTCGGTGTATCATTCTGGCTTTGAACTGTCTGACACTCATCATTCTGTTAATTATGCACATTAGTCTGACCATCCATAACGAACCATGATTTTTAGTCGGTTGCCAAATGTAGCGTGACGTATGGCTCGTCTTTTATTTTTTTCTGACTTTTGTTCATTTTTCAACATGTTTTAAAATGCTTTATTTTCATCAGAGCTATATATGGGTCCGAATATTTCAGGCTTGTTTTGTCACGTGAATTTACTCGTACGTACGGGTATGTGAAGATAATTGTATGAAATTTTTGTAAGCATCAAACGTTCGTTAGATGAGCGGGATATATATATATGAAACGGGTGTTATTCAGATGTGGAATATTTGTCGTTATTTACCTACCTATACGGTATATGTATAGGTATGTATATGTATACCATCGAATCCTCCCTCGGATCGAAATGATTTATTAACAACAACGAGATAACGAACGTTTCTGGCTATTGTTGAAAATTCGAGTTCTGTTCTTTGAACGCGTTTTATCAGCCCAATCAGGAAATGAGGCAACCTAGACCCAGCCCAGCGATACAAATTGATTGTATTTCGACAGCGTAGCGAGTGAACAATAACTTTTGAACCCACCTACACCCCCACTCTCATCCCCATCCCCAAAACACTCGCTGGTGGAATGATAAAGCGTTATTCACAACGATGCAAGGGTTTTGGTCACCGCAGTGCATCACAAACCCCCCCCTCCATGACTCTATGACTCCAGCATCCGTTTTAATTCTAAATCATTTGATCACCGCGTACGCCATAGGCATTGAATCAAACCGTTCGACACGACGCGACGGTTTGGTTCATACCGGAGGAAACATGCGTGGTTGGATACACGCACTAGTACAAGCTCACACGTGGAGCAGAAATTAATCAAAGCGAGTGACGAGGAACGTTATATCCACATCTATGCATATACACATATTATATTCTTGTGTATATAATATATGTTCAAAGTTTGTGTGTATGTGTATGTACCAGATGTTGGCGCACGTCGAACGCAGCCATCATAGAATGCAATAACTCGAAAACCTCAACGATTTGAAGTAGGTTAATCTTGTCGGTTGTTCTCGAGTTCGTAGGTCAAAGGACAACGGGGTGTGCTTTCAAATGAGATTCCTGAGATTCGATCAAATTGTTGGTACTGCTTTGTGGCTTCAGAAACTAAGAGGGCTCTGGAAACTGGAGGAAAGTTTTGATCACTGATTGCACAAAGGGAGCTGCCTATTTCTGATCTCGCATTCGCAAACTCTCGTTTCCGGGAAGAAGGGATTCTATATCTATGCAACGACCAATCTAGATACTCACATGCATAATTTATATCATATATATCCTATGACGCACATAAAAAGAGCACTCCTGGATCTAAAATTATTTTTTTTTTTTAAATCCACTAAAATCTAACTTCGAAATATCATTTTTAACAAACAGCTGTCAATACTTCATCGAACAATGACGACAAATCAACGTTTCCAATTCACCCCATTTAATATTACCGTTATATTGCATTTTTATCACCAATCTGATCGTATATGAATACAAAATGGATTTCCTGACTACCGAATTGTGACTATCAAATATCTTGGCGTCGATCTAGCTGACCACGCGTCTGCATTACGTCTCGTATCTGGACGTCCCCCCCGGAGTATATGACCGGTAACTCAGACCAGGAGGTGGCCCGTAACGTAGGGCAGTACTCACTCTATCCTCCCCTAGCATAGGGTAGCGTTTTGGTTGCCGATCAATATCACCGCTTATTTGGCGTCGATATAGCCTCGTTTAATTTCCTATAACGTCAGCAAGCCATCCAAGGATCAGTGGTTTTCATTCGTGAACCCATATACTCGTGCAGGTTCTTCCCCAAGGGAAAACCCTGAACCCTAAACCCTGAACGGGCAACCCCCCCATCTTCGGCTTTGCAGAGTCTATTACCTCTTTGTGATACATTCCGTTTGAATCTGGGGTGCATACCGTGCGCGTGAAGAAACTTGGTAGTTATCGATTATTTTCGAACGTTGTGTTTTTTTATTTTTTTTTATTTTCCATTTCCATAAAACTCGGTACGTTAAATCGTCTTTGTCGCAAATCCACCCCACCGGGATCAGAGAGCGAGATTGTGGCCGAGGTGCATCGACTGGGTAGTGTAAGTTGGATGCATCCGAGTGTGACCCCTTACGTGACCCAGTCGTCCGTGTTACTACGATATACTGTGTTAGAGAGTTTCAGGGAAAATTTATACATTCAGTTTGTGTAGTGTGGGTAAATCTACGCGCGATATTCTCAAGGGTGTTCAGAGGGAGAGGCACGTCGTACCTACTCTCGGCTACCTTTGCCTTTCGTAACTAACCTAATACCCGCTTCGAAGGGTTTATCTTTGCCCCTTGATTGACTCTAGACTCTTGAGGATTTAGGCACGTTTGATTGAAGAAAGCAAAGGCGTATTATTCGGTTTCGTCAAGTTTTACATCAATCTACTATAAGCATTCAATTCTACTAAAGTATAAAATATAGCAACGTCTATATTATACCTACCGTAGAGTATAAAATGCCTCTATCCACCATACACGGCATTCTCGCAACTGTTATATGATAGATGAGTAAAAGTTTATTTAAGGTCGATGCATCCATCGGCAATTAAACACACACATGTGTTTCCTTCACGTATATGTTACAGGGTATTAATATTGTACACATATTATAGTCATATAATTGCGCTCATGTATTATACTATGTATATGTATACCTTAAGTATAATATACGTTTACTTAGGCTGTTGCACATCGACGTTTACTGGCTTATATGTCGCTAGACCTTAGACCTATAACCTAACCCTAACCGTAACCCTAACCCTAACCCCAACCCAAGTAGAGTTACGTTTAGGTATATATGAGAGAGTAAAATGGAGTTTACGTAGTCAACGTAGTGGGGCTGTCGATGATCATTAGGCAAGATCAATAGTTTACTTGGTAGAAGCTACGTGACTTGGCCAAGGTTTAGTGCCGTTACAGAACTGAAGTTCTTGCGCCTGAGCCACGAGCGAATGGCTGAAGGATTGCGCCATTACGAAACGCAGACAATCAGTGCGGGACAAATGAGAGGAATACTGATGCGCTAGCGCGAGTCAAGCCGCGTCCAAGAAAAAAGTTCCTCAGGTCATTTGCATCCGGGAAAAAGAGAGAAGGAGGACAAAGAAATATAAATTAGGTACGGGCCGATGAGACTTTCAATTCTAAACCACCCCATTCTCATCTTTATACTTCTACTTTTCAGTTTTTACTCAACCGATGAAATGAGTGTGACTCGACACCCGTATAACAGAGAAATAATAACCCATAACTTTTGACCGCAGAGGAAGTCCTCCCTCGTTAGTGGCTTCCGTGAAAAATTTTTATTTACAGTCTTAGGTATCATTATTATATTATTTATACATTTCACAAAAGGGGATCCTTTTTTTATTTTTTCCTGTTTTTATTACTTCACTGGATCCTATAGGTATATCATATTGAGGTCTTAAATTAACATGCTTTTTCCTCCTTTACTTTTGGTAACCGCGTACGATTTCATTTTTTTTTTTTTTCTTTTTTTCTTCCTTCCTTTTCTTTTTCTTATTTTTTCATGAACGGAAGGCAATCAGCAGCTTTAGTTCGCGTCGTAAATTCGGAAGACTTCGAAGGCGGAAGTTGCTCTACGGCAAGGCTTGTGCAGACTGACGCGTAACGGACAGAGTTAGCTTAGTTTCCGGCGTGCCCTCGCGGAGGGACGAAGAAAGAAAGGGCTCATGGCTCACTGGCTAAGAATCATCACCATGATGCGATGTAGTTTGCACGCCACCTCAAACTCGAACCAGCACGCCAACCCGTACCAAAACACGCAACCCTTAGGCTCCACGCTAGAATCCTACAGCCTCGCTTCGTGCTCTTCTTTACTAGGATTACCTTCCTCGTGTAGGTTGACAAAATGCCTGGCCATATCAAGAAATCAGTTCCACCCCCACCCCACGCTACGCCCCAAGGGAAACGCGGCCGTTTCCGTGACCCGTACGTTGGTGTATTATACATGTATGGTACGTACTACGTATACGTTAACTTGAAAGCCGTAACTTGGTCACACGGACACTGACACCCCGGAAACTTTGTGGTTAGTTTAAAACTCGAAAGAGATGGAAGCCAGTTAGAAACTCGTTGGCGACGATATAAATTTCGAACGTTATACTTTGGTACGTACGAGTAGGTAGGTATATGAGGTGTAAGAGAAAAGACGTTAATTATTCCGTGGTAAAAAATAAGATCGAGTATCACGATGAAAAAAAAAAACAAAAAAAATTTTAAAAATTCGAAAAATAATTAATACTGTATGAGAAAAGAGGTTCTAAGCCATTTTGCAGGCCTTGTAAATTTTTATTATTTGATTTTTTTTTTTTTTTTTTACTTTTTCAAGGAAAGAGAACGTCAATTTTGAAAAAGAATTAACACTATAACTGGGGATTGCGAGTAACTCGAGCGAAAACGAAAGTCCATAAATTTGTAAAGAACGAAGAGAGACTGTTTGATGGTGGACCCAGGGACCAGCACCAGTTCGAGTATTGGCAAAACGGATAGTTAATTTATTTCAGACATCGATATTCACAGCGCGACGGTCTGCAAGGGGTGCGCGGAGGGTCAGCTAGATTAACAGTCCACGGCACTAATAAATATAAAAGGCCCGACTGCCCCTTCTGTCCTCCCCCACACAACCTTCTCTTTTGCGGGACTAACACTGCCCAGCTGACCACTATGCCACCCACTCCCATGTGATTAAGGGTTTCAATTTATCGGGTGCGTGTCCCGCGATATCCGCGAGGAACTCGTTTCTACTTTCAGTCTGTTATTTATTTCCTATTCGATGTGATATTTATTAGATTAGAATTGATTAGGTATTGGCTTTTATTTTTTATTGTTCTTTTTGTTTTATTTATTTATTGGAAAAATTTTCTGTCCTTCTCTCTGTGTATATAAATAAAGTCGAAAATGGCTTCTTTGGAGGGACGAGCAAAAGGAGGAAAAAATAATCATTAAGAAATGGGTAAAAGATAAATGGAAGTAGCACAGTCTTTTTTTTTTCTTACTGTATTTCTTTTTTTTTTTTTTTTGAGTAAATTGAAACGATGAATTTATTCGAGAGATTTAAATTGGCTGCGGGTGGCGGAAAAGTTTGTCCTTGACAACCTTTTAATGCTACTACTTCGTCAAAGTGGTGGAAATTGCCGGAAGTATATGTGTATATATATATATATATATATATATATATATATATATATATATATATATATATATATATATATATATATATATATATATATAAAACATATATATTATATAAGAATTGGGTCGTAAGGGTGCAAGAAATAAAAGTATAAAAACAGAACGAAGAAAGATATCGCGCGACGGTGAGATGGGGGTGAAAAAAGATAAAAACTTACTGCGAAAATTCAGAGGGTCTTCAGCTGTTCTTCGCGCCTGTGCAGTGAAAATGGAAAATAGGCACCTCCCGCCTGCTGCCTGCTGATGTTTCAACGTGCTACGTAAATTCTAGCTGAACATATATATGTATGTATTATATATATATATATATATACACGTGGTATGTATAAATGTATGTATACGGGAAACCCGCAGCGCCTTTTACAAGGAAAGAGCAAGAGCAAAAGCAAGAGCAAAAGACAGAGTTTGAGTCAAGAGACAGAAGGAAGCCTGCGTGGTTTAGATAGGAATACAATTTCGCGAATTTACATTTTAGCGAATTTACAATTTGATTAGGGTAGAATACGTCGCTCTTTACTCCATCGCCTTGTTTCCACGCCGTTTTCAATTTCGGAATCTACGCTAGTAAGACAGAGAAAAAGAAATATAAAAAAAAAAAGAAAAAAGAAGACAATGATTTCAAGCGATTAAGAATCCCTTCGAGGCTTTACCACTTCATCGTAAAGCAGTATTTTTTATATTTCTTATACCTTATTTTGTATTATTCTTTTTTCTTTTTTTTTTTTCAATTCGTCTTTTTCTCTAACCCCCTCCAAATTCTCTTCTGTATCTCTTTAATTTACCAAGCCGAACTTGATCTCTTTGGTCTGTAACTCTCATAAAAAGCTAAAAGGCCGTGTGCAGGCGTGATCGTGGAACTGCATATACTGCAGTAGCATGGCGAGCTAAAAGCGGTTTTAATTTCCGGCGTGAACACTGTAGCGTCTACGCGTTTACACCAGACTTCAACCGTTCATTTCTATATAGTCAAACAAAATACCACAGTAATACCTCGTTACACACTGTCTCGTCCGAAAAATTACGATCACATTTAACCCCGGCAAGAATCAAACAAACAAAAAAAAAGA
Source organism: Macrophya annulata (assembly GCA_963924015.1). Lineage (NCBI taxonomy): Eukaryota > Metazoa > Arthropoda > Insecta > Hymenoptera > Tenthredinidae > Macrophya > Macrophya annulata. Next base: position 24,345,252 of record OZ001260.1, read on the forward strand.
AAAAAAATCCATACACAGTCACCCCACTGTCTACTCAAATTTACACATCCCTCCGTGTATTTGATTCTTCAAGAAATTAAAAAATAAAAAATAAAATAATAATAATAAAAATACTCAAAAAGTAGCTCGGGAGAAGAGAAAAACCTACTCGTGTTCCATTAGCCAAATAAAAGATGTAACAGGAATTTAAAGTGAATTTTATCATCTTCTTACACGTTCAAAGAGGAAAAAAAAAAAAGAAAAAAGAAAAAACCCTAAAGACTTGTAAAACAAAAATATTAATAGATGAAACTATTTAAAATAACGCAAAGATATATGACAATTTTATTCTTGTTTGAGAACCATTGGTACTAAAGAGACGACGGGGGTGATAGCTGGGTATAACTAGGGGGTGGCAGTGGCAGGAAGTTAGGAGGGTTTCGCGAGATGGAAACAGGGGGTTCTGCGGGGAAGATGGTCGGTCGGACGTCTTGCTGACTCTGCTCTGCTCAGCCCGCTTCGACGGCCAGCAAACCGAGTTCCTCGTCTCCCGGGGATTCACGTAATCCTCTCTATCATTTCGCAGCAATATAAAAAGAGTACTTATACTATTTCAATTATAGGAAGCTTGACTCGTTCTCTTCCTATTTCTCTTCCTCTTTTCTTAACTCCGGGGAAGCTAAAGCTGATCCAAAATTCTCTCTTTACTTTATATTTCTTCCAATGTAGACCAACGTAATTTCAATCTTCGAGTATCATTAGATCTCCTTTTGTCTCTAAATGGAAAAAGACGATCGGGATTTCGAATTGGAAATAAAAAATAAAAAATAAAATAAAAAATTATACATTATACCTATAACACCTTTCCAAATATACGAGACTGAGAAATCAATACTTACCGTGCAACGGGCTAACCCCTTCTCATAGCGTGAAGAAAAACTTCGTTTAATTAACGTCTTATTATTTATGGTCAGACGCTAAATGCAGCCTCGTCGGTGATAAAATTCGAAACTATGTATGTATACGTACATATACAGAGGCTCTGAGTGTACGTCTACATGTGGAAAAAAGGTCGCTTCTTCCGCGACGACCGCAGCCGCGATGCTTTATGGTTAATCAACGTAAAACCTCTCCATCTCTCCGACAACCAGTCAGTCCCTAGGCTTAATCTAGGTAGTAGGATTACATCGAACGTGTCAAACTCCAATTTGTAACAGTCGAGAAACTGTCTAAAAAAAAAAATTCGAACAAATGGAGGGTTTTGCCATTTTTCTACTAAGATATTCGAGTAAGTTGAATCCAAGGTATAGGTTGGTATAGGCGGTATATAGCTTTTAGCCAGTAACATTCGTCTTCATTTGCGTGATCGTGACCATTTCGACACGTACTTTCATCTATATCTATATTTATTTATTTCTAGACTATAAGATGAGGGTGAGGGAATAAAGGGGAATAAAGGGGATGAAAGGGATTCTGGAGCTGCAGTTGCACTTTCGGAACAACTTACCAACGCCGCATCCCAAATCCCCTATTCTCCACAACCCCTACACGCCACTCTATACCACCTTAGAGCTCTCACGATACGTGATGTACCTAAACCTCGCTTCTCACTCGGGAAACTACTGACGAATAACTTAGTTTATACAGTCCAAGAGCTGCTAACTCTGCGATTATTTAAACTCTATCTGTACCTCTGTACGCTTTGTGCGTTACCTGGATTTCGATGGTCAGAAAAACACCAATCATTGTTATTTTAAATCTAGCGAAGCGTGGAGCTGATCGTCAATAAGCATCCGTATTTTTAGTGCAGTGTAAAAACGTAGAGATTCTGTACTTCCATACACTTTCGTCAGATCTAATGACGAAGACAAATTTGTTCTTCTTTTTTTATTTCTGTTTTATCCAATATTTCTTTCTACTCTTTTCCTCTCTACTGGAAGGAGCTTTACTTTAAACGGATCAATTACAGCAATAAGACTTTAAAACAGTGCAGAGAAGTTATGTGACGTTTACGCCATGTACAGATGCCGTCTAAAACTTCTAAAGGATCACATCTAAACTACAGAAAACATAATAAGCATGTGTATAGAGAGTGGACGTTGCATCCGGTCAATCTCCTACAGTCCGAACAGACAATCTAGCTTCCGTCACATAATTAGTTACTATCAAAGTGGGAAATAAACTGATATGCAAGTGCACCAAAGGCCTTTGAACAGCACCTACGCTAAACGCCTATTCTGCGTACATGCATAGATATAGGTATAATACAATGGTGAATAATTCACGGAAACAGAAGTCGAGAATACCTAACTTTATATACGTTTCGTGTGCAATTGTATTGGAAGTTTTCCTGGAAGTCAGTAGGTACAGAGTAAAAGTAAGCACGTTTAAACTTTTTTAAGAACTGAAGCTAGAAATTATAAACGTTAACAATAAACCTTGCCTATGTATAAAAATTTATAATTCATGTATATATACCACTCGTACTGTATACTACGTACGAATTAATCCTTGTTCGATAATCTGTACGATACAGATATAGACATTCGTGTATAAATTATATCCAGCCTTTTCCAAGTCTGTTAATAATCCAATACTGTGTAAAGACATCATGACTTTCTTTTCCCATCTTATTTAATACGAATCCCTAATGCCTACAGGCGCTTTCTTTTTCATCGAATAACTGATGAACTTATTCCTTCGAACTCTATTTGTGATGAAGATCGGTTTAAGAATCAGTATACCCGGATTACCACGATAACTATTTCATACTTTTAACTTTCTATTAAGTTTTCAGCAATAAACTTGAGTGATATTGCTAATGTTGCAAGAGCTAAGGAAAGAGAAGTCTTTGATTCATTACATCAGAGTTATTTCTCGTCTACGTAATAAAGGAGTCGCTGACCACTGATGATTGAATTGTTTTTTTCTTTTTATTTTTTGTCTTTTTCTTTTCTCATATGAATCTGAGGCTATTTTTAAACACATTGTCACACGCTTTATGATACACGATCATACATAGTGAATGAATAATCAGCTACCAAAAACTGAGAGTCTTATCGGTGGCAACAGGATTGTTATCCATTTCCGGTATATGTATAACGTGGTCAGGACGCAAATTGTTCCTAAACTTTTGTTATCCACGAATGCAGACAGTGGTGATAAAAATTTATCCACAATGACTCGCATTCATTTTAGTATATTAATAATAATAATAATAATAATTATAAATAAATCTCTGTACAGAACCGGCGATACGAAATAAAGCTTTCAGCATCAGTGCAAAACGAACAGCGTACATACCTAAGCAGATTAAAATTCTGCAGTGATTAAATCTTGACAAAAGACTCTCTGTCGATTTATACATATAGGTATAACAGTTCGTGTAAATAATTTCTTGATTTATTATCCACGTCTTTATACGCTTGGCTCGATTCCCGAGCGAGTAACGGTATTATTTATAATTATAACTGATTAACAACATTTCATATCATCTCTTAAACCGCAAATTCCTTGCGTGAATATACACCGAGATCGCGTCATTTTCCGACCCAACGAGCTCAGCTCTAGTGTGGTCAAGTGTGCCGCTCAAAGGTCACTCACAGACCACATACCTACCCTTACTACCTCACGTACTAAAACAAACAGTCTTGAAAGATAACTAACCGAGACGGCTAACCACAGTGGTCAGATGACTGGTTCGCCGTGTCCTTGTGGTTTATTGAATAAACCAAGCGTGAGGAGCCACTTTTTTATCGATAGAAGAAAAAAAAAAAAAACAAAAACTAATAGAAAAAAGAAAAAGAAAAAAACTTTGAATAACGCGTACTTCCGGACCGGAATGATTGAACTTTTCAAGCATATCCCGCCTGCCCGCATTCGTACGGATTTGATACGCGTTTAATCAACCGTTTATAATTAATACTGTTCGACTAATTCGTGTTTGTGGTCATCTGACCAGAGCCACGATAAAAATTGATAAAATGAAGAAAAAAAGAAAGAAAAAAAAAAAAAAAATCTGAAGAAAATATCATCGTTCATATGTGTTCGTGGCCCTTAATAACGATGTAGACATTTAAATATCGTAAGTGTACACTTATAATCTGTTGCATCAATGAAATCGTTGAGTTATGATGTTGCCGTGAACTCAGGACCGTTCCCACCGTGTAGGTAATATTTATCTCACATTTTCCCGTGACGCGGCATGCCGTACCGAACGTTCACGCGCCATTGCATAATTAACCGCACTAATAGCTTGGGTATTAATTATTCAGAGATACGCGTTTCATATATGGTTACATTGAGAGGTTTTCACACAGATTACTATGCGAGGCGACCGCGATAGGGGGAATTAAATCTTTCTGAGACGTGCTTAATTTTGTCAGAATTACACCATCATGTAGTTTTAAAAATTTTTCATAATTTCTCAATTTTCAAAACGTCCACCGACTCATTTTCCCCAACGTCTCAAAAATAGTTTCAGCAACTTGAAGCTATTAGTTCTTCGTATGATTTACAAAATTTATACTCAGCCAAGGACCAACTTGTACCACCAAAATTATTTCAATGTTTCGACAAAGTCCTGAGTACGTCATGCGCTTATAACTACTTTACCTATATCTAAACACATTATCTGTTAACGCACGATCGGGTTTTATTTCAGTGCACGAATAGGCACATTGCACCGCATCATCATAGGGATATCGCATAACTTGGTCTAGCCATAAACCCTTGGCTTATTAAACCACCGCTAATTATATTTCAATATACGCCCAGGCGCGGCCAGCCACCCTACCTTCCACCCTTACGCCAGCTTCCTCGACGATGAGGTGCGGTGAGTCCCCTCTCTGCACCAGCTATCCCAAGTACCAGGGTGGTCGGATCTCAGCGCGTTTGAGTAATTAATTAATAGTTTAATTAATATGTTGCTTGCGGGATATTAAATGTCGCTAGCTGATCCTCTCAGCGCGTAATTAGTTTTCGTCTTACCTACAACATGAGACGTTGAATTCCAACGATTGGAGTTCTTTAAGCGTTTCGATAATCAGTAACAATTTTATCAACCATTCAATCCACCGTTTGTATCTTTTATTCTTCTTTTCCTATATTTATTATACATATATCATTTTCTAATGTAAAAGGAAGAGTCTGAGAAGAAATTTCTTTAATCATGAAAAACCGTTATCTCTATACTGATTCATCGGGAATTTGTTTTCCCCGCGAATTATACCGAGGAGTCCGAAGAAGAGATGAGGAGTTTGGAGTTGGCGGGTTATGGGTGGCGGGTAGTCAGACTATTATTAACATTTTTATTTAAATTCCTATTCATTCATATTCTATTGTTTTCTTCGTAATTCCTGATTAATTCCCCTTCGTTATTCATCTCTCCATCGCTATTCATCCCGGAAGTTTATTACCCTCTGAATATCCTTATATATTCCAGCCTCTACGGTTCTTATTTTTAATTTTATATTTCTTTATTTTTCAACTCGAAGCTATTTCGTCTCCGTAACGGACGTGCGACTCACCCAAGAATCAAATATTAATCAATTTCCATTAGTATAAAAATTTGACTTGATTTTACTTTACAATAATAAAAATCGCCTCTTATTACGGATTCAAATAGATTTATATAAACAGAAAGAAATTTTCTTCAATACCTAATATAAATTTAATAAAATTATTTTCATTATAGAGATACAAGATATAAAATCTTGAACAATTTTCTTTAAATATTTTTTATAAAGTGAAATTTATTCCGGATACATAGGTATATCAATTCATTTTTAACCAATATCCTCTTTCTCAAAGCTCTCTGTAATCTAGCTAAGATATTACGCATAATATTATCCAGATAAGCCGTTTGATCCACGTTCCTCATCTTCGTAGGGCTGCGTCTTGAAGAATCTTTTCCTCCTTACTTCCCCGTTCGCACTTCGTACTTCTACCCTCCTCGCCCCCCAAAATCTAAAGCTGTATATATCTCGTTGCTTTTCTCCTTGGCAATTCTACGAAGCGACAAATTCCTCGTTTAACTTAACGTGAATTTCTCTTGCGAAATTGATCGAAATTACGATATTGTGAGGCAGCTCGAGTCGTCGAAACCCAACCAAGATGGCTAATCTCTTCTTAGTATAAAGAAGCGCTGAAGCAATGTTGCAATCGTGACACAATTTACGATTGAAGTAAGATATTTTGTTTCCAAGTATTATATATATTACACACTTCGTCATTTATATTAAAAGTCGTAAAAAAGTTTACGCAAATGATCGCTTTAACGGAATTTAAAGAGAAAATTTACAATACCATTTACTGATTTGTATCAAATCTTCCGCGAACGAATTAGAATGCCATAATTTGAAATTATAGAACAAAAAATAAAAAAATTAAAAAAACGTATTACGACGATATATCTTCACCGTTAATTTTCGTAATCCATGCGTTATGGTTACTGACAATTAGCCTGACTTTGAACACGCGTATATCACCCCGGCTGATCTCCAACCTCAATATGAGTACAGCTATAACGTATACAGAATAACTCTACAGTCGTTTCTACAAAGAGATTCTGATAAGTAAATGTCGTGATGATTCTAATTCTCATTATTATCGTCGGAATTTTTAACGAGTTTATCGTTATTTTATATTGATGAAGTTCAAAGAGGAAAATGTCGGAAAAAACGTGATTAAAATTAGCAACGAATTCGAACCAAACGGATATAAAAATTTATTTAAATCATGAAGGAATAATAAATTATAGGAATAAAAAATATATTATGGGAATAATGAAAACGAGATAGAGAAAGAGAGAGAATATGGGAACTAGCGTATCTGTCCTGAGTGCCTGTGGTAATTAACAAAGTATACGAGTGTCTGTAGAGACCAAAATGGCAACCGAACGGACAGTCAAAGGCTGCCCAAGAATTCAACCCGTTAAACATTCCTAATTTTCACCAAACTAGTCTAACCGAGTTGGAATATCTAGCCCGCAATTAGGTGCACACCTCGTCGAGTGTTTTATCGGCAAAAATTTCTATCCCTGAACTGAAGGTTACAGACGCTGTTACCGTAATAGGTTCACAAAGTTTTAGTACCTAATACCTACCCTGCAGAAATTGTTAGATATTCGTCAGATGTTGGTACATACATACCTACGTCACCCTAACACCTATGTGTATATATATTTATATACATACCTAAAATACAAATAGAAACGCGAGAACAACACGAACACACATTTGAACAAACATGACAGGACAGGTGCACCATCGGTGATACAGAATCATCTATCCCACAGCTGCGCGTATGCCTGCAGTCGTGGTCGTGATGGATTGAACCGGGTAGGCATATTCCATCGTAGGAATAGAAGTGTGCCACATAATTCTATATCTAACAAAATTAATGTGTATATGTATCTAGTGAATACGTGAACGCTCACTTTACAATTTTGAAAATACCTTTAATTTTGTATCCCAGTGATTGGAAAGAAAATTTCAATAAAAATAAAAAATAAAGAACAGAAAAACAAGTTTACTAAATGTCATAAATTTGGTAGAGTAAATTCTGATGACCAGAAATTATTTGATAATTTTAACCCAGATTTCTTTACATCGATTGAACTTCTTTAATTACGTGTACTTCGTTTTTTCCTGAAGACTGTTAAATGCTTTGCATCGCAGTTTTTTCGTTAAAGATCAAAGAGTAAAACGACGAGTTGTCACACCGTTATTATTACTTTATCATCAAATGATTTATATCATATAAAACAAAAATAAAATAAAAAATTGTTAAAAATTCTTCATAGGATGCGTGAAAAAAACTTTCGAAATTGCACAGTGACTGAATAACCAGATATAACGTAATTTGTCTAATAATTTCTACTCGTTGGTTAACTTTGATCTCGTCGATGGTAAAAATATGTTGTATGTACCTGTACGTACGTAGATACATACGTACGCGTAGATTTGTGTTAGAAAATCGAAACCGGCTACAGATTTGAGCAATACGTAGATACGAGTACACATAGGTATATATGTATATATATCGCGTACCAATACCTTGCACAAAATCAGCCGTGAAGCTCGTTCGACCAGAGTCAACGATAACGAGCGATAACTAGTGATTTTCTGATTGACGCTGGCTGCACACTGGGTGCTAACGGACCCGTTTATACTCCCGTGACACGCGCGAGCTTTTGCCATGATGCGTGGATCTGACAGGAGACTATGCCTCTATACGTATTTATTCGCGTATGTATAATACTAACACACGTGTCAGCTGGGGAAGAGAACGCCGGTTTAAGCTGTTCGTTTGGGGTGCGGGTTCTTGTCAAATATTTACTCGGTTAATGGATGATTTTTGACCAGCTGACCCCGAACGAGTATTGCTGAAAATATCTGAACTCTTGAAAAACGTCACCGAATTCGAATAATATTTTAATAGTCATTCGGGGATTCAGAATCATTCTGTATATAATTATTATGATCGAGAAACAGGCCTGTTCTATAGTACCTCTGGATAAGGAAAAGGTTAATTAGCACGGGTATACACGCGATTAACCACGACAGCTGACGTGAGTCACTGAAAAACTTGTCTGGCAGACATGTGGATATGGCAATTGCCAAATAAACGACCTGCAGCCTTCGGGCTTAGGTAGTAAATAAATATACTGATATCTGATTCACAGCGTCCATTATACCTGCAGTGTACTCGTTACGAGAAACGATTGAAATACCGTATAATAACCAGGTGCAATAAAGTACGGAGTAAAATAAATAATAAAATGGCATAAGACGTAGGAGGAATAAAAAAGCTCAACAATGAAGCCTTTAATTTACTTCTCGCAACTCGATTCAACGGCGAATTGGTGTACCGATGCAGTATGTATGTACCTAAACTATACTACCAAATACTGCACGATATATGGAGAATATCACAGGACGGGTGTATCAATGGCGTAGAAAAGCAGACGAGTAGTGGACTCTGGGGACGTTGAGTCATCCCTTCTCTATACCGAGCAGTGGGTATACATAAAGGGTTGCACGCGTGATATACAACCGTGTTTATTGCGTACTATTTGCTCCTCTCTTCCCCATCAACTTGGACACAATACGCAATAATGTATAGTATCGGCTTGTGTACCCAAAGAGAGAAAGAAAGCGAAAGAGTGAAAGAGAGAGAACGTGTGTATTAGTCCGGAAACAAATTGCAATATAACTAAAGTCGTTATTGCTGTTGTTATCGAAGAAGTAAAATGAGGTTGGAGTACCTACTTATAACCCAGTTACCAGAGCAAGAAAGGCAGTTGACTCGCAAAATTTATAAAAGTTTTAATTTTTGGATGAGAAAAATATTTTGGGTACCTGAGTAATTGTCTGAGTTTTCAACCTCAGAGAGCTGCCACTCGTACAACAATTTTGGAAAGTGTTCCTTTCGCTATATTTCCTTTGTGAATGATCCTATAGCCGATATAGTTATTATCAATGTTATAGCTAAGAGATAATTTTCGAAAGCTTTTGTTCCAAGGTTTTTTTTTTAGGTTAATGTCCCTGGCCCAATCAGGCACGCTTCCCGTAACCCCCTGCCCACAAATGACTCAGAACCCCGAAATACTTCTCTTATTCAAAAATCAAAAATCCTTTAAATTTTATAATCTAAAATTATCAGAAGACTGGACTATTAGTCCTGAAAGTTTCACCTTTGTTTTTACCGTTCGAAATTAGGTTCACGGAATGAGTTCTAGTCCGTATTATATATAGAGCACGTTATACCTGATGAAGTATTTCTTTCGTGTTAAAGGGCTGTGGTTTATGTAAAGTCCGAGAGAACCACTTTGTCGATAATAGTCGAGTTAGAGAGATAAGGGTGAGCTGTGTGACTCGCCGTTGTCTAGTCAGTCGATATTACTTTAAATTCGTTTTAGTATTTAAGCGAGTAACTGGAGTCGAGAATTCTTCTTATCTGCAACACTCGATGAGCCATAGAATGTCCGGAATTTAAAACCCGTACTTAAATGGATAGGTCGTTAAAAGTAAGGGGATCTATACGAACTACGGTAATTATAATGCACTTTTATAGAAAGCCTTGGTAAAATCTACTTTCGAAATATCTCTTCTTCGACGTGTAGAAATAAAATGACTAATTTTCATTAAAAACTTTAAAGACAGATTATGAGCTGTAATTAGATATGTTATTTAGATACTAAACCACGCAAGTATCCTTTGTCTATAAAGCAGAGAAAAAAAAATCTACGTCCTCCTAAAAAATGCACGAGGGACAACAAATAATAACGGAGCAAAACAAAAGGTTTGCCTGCAGTGATTACAGGCCTCAAGCATTTAGCCACAGATAACTTTACTATATGGCTAACAATAAGAAGAAGTTAAAGGTAATATTATCAGCTTCAATATTAAAGTATCGTGTTAACAATGCAGCAGATAGAGGTAGAACGTAAAATGATATTAGAGACTACGGAGATATACGTAAGGAGAAATAGATTTTCTCAATACATATAACTATATAAGAGAGAATGTACTTTTATCTTCTATGAAGGAATAAAAGTATAGAGATACGGAAAGTAGCGAACTATATATAGGTATATACATATACATATACATATATATATATATACATATATATATATATATATATATATATATATATATATATATATATATATATATATATATATATATATATATATATATATATATATATATATATATGTATATATGTATAGCGAAGTGAAACCGCAAATAATATTTTAGTAAAAACTTGGAAGGTTGGCTGAATAATTCATGCGACATCGGTCTTCTGGTCTTTATTTATTATCCCCCTCGTTCGCATTTGTTGCCACTGCAGTAACCACCGCGGTGTTGCGGATAGTAGGTATAGACGTACGTATGTGCATATACGTATGTAACATACATGTATGTATATATATATATATATAGACGTATGAACCTTCCGTTATTTCAGAGATTTCGAACTCGATTTTTGTTCACCGACTCGAACAGACGTCGACTTCCGCTTCGACTTTACACTGGTGTCATAAATTTCAAGTATTATAGTTACGATATACGCTTTACAATAGGGTTCGACATCGTCTACATGCGATACAGCAACTTGTTCGATGGTCTATGTTCTATGACCCGTAAATCCCCTTCTATGTATGAAGTGCATTATTTCTTCTTATTCCTTTGTTTCTTTCGTTTTCTTATTTGCGCTAACAGCTTCCTATTTTATATATGTATAAAGCTGAATATAAACAACAATCTTCTCGTATATTTCATATCCGTCAGCTAAAGTTGACAAAAAAATTGCAAAAATATATGAAACAAATACAATAAAAAAAAAAAACAAATGAAAAAAATAGAAAAAATTAATCCACGGCAATCCATTTGTTTATAAAGATAAACAAATTTATGCACATTCTATATATCCATGATCTCCAGCATTGGGTACACGTTGATCTAATCTGGAGTTCGATTTACGGACACGTCGCTCTTAAATCAATCAAAAGTATATTCTACGTGCCCTGCAGCAGCATTTGGATGATGTAGCGATCCCGAGTTGGATTGTAACATTTACCCACTGCCACGGTATCGAGTTGTATAAACAGAACAATGCTAAAAAAAAAAGAAAAAAAATAAATAAAACAAGAGAAAAAAAAATGGATAGGTATAACGCCACAGGAAATAAAGAATCTAGGGAATTGGGTCGAAACTGATAAAATGAATAAAAAATTCTAAAAAAATCTAAAACTCTATCAGCAATTAAACCATGATGTAAACCAAATCCCTGCAACCTCCAGAAACGATACACATCGAAAAACTTTATAAACGTTTTGTTGGACGCGAAAACTACAGTTATATAATATATCCTATGTCATACATAACAATCAAGTTATAATACTTTTACCAAAAATGTATACATATATCAGTGATAAATAATTTTGTCGCGGTTTATTGTCAACCGCGCAAAATATTTAGCCGAAAATTTTCACCACCGTTCGCGCGTAGTCCCACTGTATATATGTATATACGTATACAATAAACGAGATTGAATTATCTACTGTTATAGCCACGGATTATATTGTGGTCAGCCAATCCCGAGTGCTTTGATTGCGTGACTCTTTACATGAACGGTGGAAACTGGACTCATCGTTGTAATATCATATTTATTAATAATAGTACACAGCTTTGAACATTATCCATACCGTAATCCTCTACTTTTTCCAATTTATCAGTTTTTCGCTATATACACCTACCCTGGATGAAAAATTTTTCTATGTTAAAACAGTCCTTCGTACGACTTGCCAGAACGTCTGTGATTGATAGACTTTCGCAACACCCGGAGTATTTCGTTTTATAAGTTGATGTACACGTATGTATATGCATGTATAGGTATAACACTCGAGGGTTGTGTACGTATGTGTGACGTGTGCGTCACGTGGGTTCAATAAGAAGAAGTTAATGACGTCGCAACAGACGGGAATTATCTGTTCAATAAGGGACGTGCAGATTACACCTAGGGAGGGTAGATCAGCTAGAGTCGTATAATACGATAGGGTAGTTCTAGTCCCTAGTTTCTATATCGAGGGATCCAAAGCTTCTGCTAACTAAATCTAATCCAAATTCTTTCCATTTTGACAACGACAACCGCGTAGGTAGCTATTTATACAAACAAATTGATCACTCTTTGCAACCTTTTATTTTGCGGTCTAAGTAATCCCCAATAACTTTGAAATAGTGGCCACACATTAATCCGACGTCGATTTGTCTCAAATCAAATTACGAACAGTTGATCGAAAATTTTTTCTGAAGGTGTAAATAACCGCATAGAGTATTATAGGTACACATGAACTTATATAGGGTATATACGTAGAGTAGCGGCTAGGTGATTCTATTTTTTCATTTTTATTTTTCTATTTATAAGTCTCGAGTAAAATTCTGTACAGAGAAGCAGAGGAATCGATATATGTTCGTTATTCATTCGTTCAGTTTCGGTAAAGTGCAATTGAAAAAATTCCTATCAATCATCGGCAATTTATCTATTTTATTGATATAGGTAGGTATAGAAACTATAGCGATTGCCGCTTGGTTTTGAACAGGAATGCAAATTTCATTTGGCACATTTCGAATTTCAGGTTGGTACGTAGGTATGTACACATACATCGAATCTATCGATTAGTTTGAAACCCGACTACAGATAGCAAAGCTTAATAATTTTTTCAAACGCAAAACTCCGCGCCACTGAACCCTCTGCTGCAGTAAAATCTGCATATGCAGTTGCCCTCGGCTTTTTGTGGTTTTTTCTTTCTTTTTTTATTTTTCATTATTTTGTTTTTTATTTTATTTATTTTTTTCCGTCGCTTTTAACCGAACAAAAAATTATTCGAAGGGGAACTTTTCTCCTGACAATTGATTAGTCACAACGTCATACCAAAATCCCATAAACTAGCCTTTAATCATATTCATACGTTGGAGAAAATCCACAATAGACGGTGATGCCGCTGAATGCCAAAGCCTACGACCTAAGTGAGTCACCTCATCCAACTCCCGAGAGATATACGACCCTTCTTTTCCATCGTGGCCACTGATCAGTGCCTAGGGAACTGAGACAACTGGAGGAATAGCGAATTTTCCAAGCCTGTCGTCATGTCGCCGATTTCTCCCTTCGGATTTTGTAATGAAATATCGCACGTACCCTGCACCTACATGTGAAATTGACGGGAATAAAGAGTCGAATGATAAGAGACTCGTTGGAAGATGATGAATGGTCTGTTGCGTTCGTTGTATAATTTTTTTTCTTTTATTCCGAACAAAAAACCTCTAATTGTAATTTTATGCATGAAATAATAATTGGACTGAAAATAACGAAAGCTATGAAAACTAATTTTTGATTCAAACTATGATTGACCACAGTACAAAGAATTCTATAAGTTTTGCGTGCTCTCAATTAGGTTAGTAAACTTTTGTTTTTTTTTATTTTACTTTTTTTTTTACTTCTTGCCAATTCCATTTTATCACGCAGCGGGCGAACAGCGGTCGTGCCGTGACCAAGATGGGAAGGTCTGTCCGGAATCACAATTAGTACCTACCTGCTGGCCTACCCACCCAATCGTAAATTGATATTGAATAATTTCACTTTCTCGTAAAATCACAGGCCTTACTAAAAAGAAGAAAACAAAAAATAGTCTAGACAATTGAAACGTGATCCATTCCTTTTATCAACTTTAAGTGAGAGTAACAAAACCGTGAAAATTTTGCGATAGATAAAAAAAAAAAAAAAAAAAAAAAAAAAAAAACTCAAATAAAAAAGTAATAACAGAGAATACCTAAAAACCCATAAAATGAACAATTCGCCATATATACCTATGTTTAGTAGTATGGAAATTCAAATCATCCCATTGTTATGCTTGCCAATGCGATATACATATATAGATATAAGCGTATCAATAAGCAATCAAGTATTACACTTGGTGCGTTCGTAAAATCAGTATATTGATCTGATTGATTTTGTGCGATCGTAGATACGGGTATTCATAAGGTGTTATATAGAGAAAGAAAACAGAAAAATTCTTCATACATACGTGAGTGAATATCCGTTGAAATATATGACGGTATATCTAGAAGGTATAACGTGTAGCACGTAGTACGCAACTCGCACGTAGAAATTCTATGGTAATACGTTCGCTGTAGCCAACAAAGGAAAACATTTCAAAATCCGCCGCAGGGATTCGAATTTTTTATATCACCTCAGTCAAGCCCACCTCACATCCTCCACCTTCGCTTGTCTCTTGGGGGGTTTAAATTTTAAGAGAACGTGAACAATATTCTGGTCGATTCGGAGGCCCACTTTCTACCTTTTCTTATACTAAAAAAAATCAACCAAGTTATTTTCAAGCAGGCATATAATACTAATATGGACATACCTATATCTGAAATCGAAAATATGACGATTTTGATTTATATTTTCTCAAACGATATGTAAACCAGCAAAGATAATAATTACCCTACTCTTAATCTGTTTCAGGTATGTACACAGTCTTGGTGACAAACTTCCGTTAAACAATCGTCATAAATACTAAGCCATAACTGATGAGTGAGTAAATATTAATACACGATATCTGAACTACTAAAATCTGCCTCTATGATTACCAGTACGGCGATAAGCTAGGCTTATGCGTTCGTTTAACTGATCGTTAACATTGTCCGTCTATAACGGAGGTTTGTAGCTGGCGATAAATTCTACTGGTCAACTGTCTATATCATTGTATGAATAGTGTGTGCAAAGTCGGACAACGCGTGACATGGACAAAACGACCCTTCCTAGTCTAGAAAAAAAAAAAATAAAAAAATAAAACTGCGAAAGGGGCAGAGCGTTTCTGTATAAAGAATAAAGTATATTTCGTTGAAAGCATTTTGCCGTAAAGAGTACAGCCCTATATCTCCAGTAGTGTAAGTGAGCCGAAGTGTCTCTTGAAAACGCAAACAACAAATCGAATTTTTCTTTTCTTTTTTTGCCCATTTTATTTTTGCCTTTTCTGAGCCGTCTTTAAGCCTCCAAGAAAAGCTCGATACTCGGTATAGCTATCCAGCTATTAAAGTACGCGAGATGGACATCCCGTACTGGGCACTCGTCCGAGATGGAGAGGCAAAGAAATAAAGAAAAATGCTGGAGACAACGATATTCTACGAGGATAGAAATGTCCTCGTAAAAATATGGCGCACAAAGCATAAAAGTTAATCGACGATTAACTTCGTCACCAGGAGTTGTACTCCTGGGAATGTAGCGTCTTATTTCTCTCATTTTTTAACGCCGCCTTTTTCGCGTTGGTAAAGTTACTTAACGGGGTTCATTTTTTTTCTCTCTCTCTCTCTCTCTTTTCTCTTTCCCTATTTCTTCTTTTTCATTTTATCCTCTCTTTTTCACCCGAAAACGTTATCGAATTAAAATACTGAATTGTATCAAAGATTTAATTTCCGTTTCGACATTATATGGGAGTCCGATGCGTTTTCTATACCTACGTAACATACATACCTATATACAAACACATAAGCTGTACTGTTTTGGCGTGATTGGAAAACTCGTAAAATCCAGAATAGCCGTACTAAAAAAGATAGAACCAAACTACGTCCACTGAGATGCAACGGGGTAGTAAAAAGAAAAAAAAAAAATACACCGATTGCCTCGGATAGTGAACGACGCACGCTATTCTATAGATATTGGATCCCTGATGGACGTGTCGTGTCCATACGTCATCCTGACTAGCAGGCCCCACCGATCTACCGTTCAGTAAAGTTCCAAGATCATTTTTCACCGGTTGACGTTGATGGTTTCCGATATCTAGGCAATAGATACGCACCCCGTAAACAATTCTATGCAAAGGTAAACCGCGTACGATCTATGGCTTTGCGTTCACAATCACCCGTGGATGGAAATATAATCAAAGTCGCGGTTAATTTCTCGAATTTTAAACCAGTCAATTCTTCTCTTTCTTCCTTCGTCTCTTTTTTTTTTTTTTAATATTATTATTAGGTCCTACTTTTTGTCGATCGATATTTCCCGGCTTACTACTCGACGGAATTATGATCCCCTAAATTTCTCGTCATCCGGGTTGTTTGCTTTGTGTTAAACAATGTCCTAAGACGATCTAAATTCTAGTTCCCTAATATCGTCGACCAATCAGGGCATCGTTTAACCCTATGAAAACACACCGCCTCATCCACTGGGCAATTTCAACCGGGTTAT
The DNA here is from genome assembly GCA_963924015.1 of Macrophya annulata. Classification (NCBI taxonomy): domain Eukaryota; kingdom Metazoa; phylum Arthropoda; class Insecta; order Hymenoptera; family Tenthredinidae; genus Macrophya; species Macrophya annulata. Next base: position 24,361,986 of record OZ001260.1, read on the forward strand.
GCGCTACTAGAGACTTTGTTTATGCGTTAACGCTTTCAATATTCGTACATCGACGCCTCGAGCGCGTTGTAATTAGTGAATAAAAAGCTTTACCGATACCGCGGGTACGAAATTGAATAGTAAATCATGAAAATAGAGACGCCTATAGTTGTATATTGGTAAATGTATGTACATTGAAATCCCAGGCGAGATATCGAATACAATATATATATCGTGTGAAATTCATAATTACGTCAGAAAATTATCGATAACCTCTCGTCAAAGTTTAATAGTCAATGACTGACGTTTGGCATGAAAATTTTTCAATAAATTTACCCTATAATCGATTAGTTTACCAACACAGATTAACAATTTAATTAATCGGTATATAAAATTATCGAGTCATTATAACAGGACCAATAATTAAACGGAAGTAGGTCGGTATCGCAAAAACTCGGTTATTTCGAATTTATAAAATAATACAGCCTAATTACAGAGTTTTAGCTGTACATGAGATAAAAAAAAAAAAAAAATAATAATAATAATATAAAAATAAAAAATATTCCATTCTACCGAAATTCAGGTAAAACCGTTAATTAAAACGAAAGTATAGTTGGGAGGGAGGGGGGAAGGGAAGGGGAATAAAAAAGAAACTGACTCGTTAATAAATTTTTAATTTCTTCAATTATATATTATTGATATCATTCCTTCTCTGCTTGAAGCATTCAAGCGGAACAATAATACATCGACTGCAATATAAACAAAAAAGCTCATTTCTGTAAAAAAAAAAATGAAATATCGTTTTTCTATCCTCAGTACCTATGTAACTATAGATACGTATACTTAACTGACATATATAGACATTTCACACTCTTATCAAGATATTTATACTAGCTGGTTTTGCCGACCTATTAAGCTATTACGTAATCGTAGATCATCTAACCGAGCAAAATGCATGTAAGCATATTTTATGCAACTATGAATTGCGAAAAGATTCATTTTATAACGATGACTCAATCGTCTATCAATCTTTTCGATTGCACACGTTATAGAGGTCAGGAAAAGAATGTATGATAAAAAGACTATATTCTAAGAACGAATATGATTCAGGTAAGATCTTATATATCGCGTAGTAGATATAAACTTGTAAAAAAAATTCATATTCTCTAGAAAAATTTTTGATATTACTTCACCCCCATCTGTAAATTCTCCTAAAATATATTTCCTTTCTATAGAGATATAAATGCATTCGTATACATATACGAGTATGTATGTATGTACATACGTTGAGCTATGAAATGGGGTGGTTGCAATTCCTCACGTTTCGTTGAGTCGTTGTGCTGGCAGTCACCTGTCGCCAACATCCGCACCGCGTCTATCCCTGCCTTGGTGACGTTTCTATACAGTATAGGGTAGAGGAGAAATATAAAAATGAGAGGGAGAGGGAAAGGGAAAAGGAAAGAAAGAGAAAAAAAATGGTTCAATATTCCACTTAAGTAGAGCGCACGAGTCTGGCGCTCCGGAAGAGAGGCTTACTTCATCCTATGGGCAGAAGGGTCTTCGTAGAGTTTGCATCACACAATGCTCGCTAATCCTACGGTCGACACTTTCAGTTGAGCCGAGACACGCCCGAATCTCTACACAAGAAAGGACGATCCAGGAAAAGGAGGAACCGGAAAGAATTTTTGTACCCGGACACGCGCACCAAGATTTGAGAATTTTTTTTGTTTAATCGTATTCAAAAAAACGTGAGATTGACGGTCGATATGAATCTTAGTTCAGGAATTTTTTTATCAATATTTCTTCTCATTTATCACACAAAATATAATGATCTAAAATTATACTCACTGAATTCACATCCCCAAAAGATTTTCTACACCTACGTAATACTTGGATTTTTACCGAGCCAAAAATCTTAATGAGAAGAGAATTGCCTCTCAAATCTAAACCCTCAAAGATCCGGTTCTTAATTTTGCTCGACATTCTTTGCAGCTACGTAAAAATTAACCCTCCGAAACTTCCCCGAGGAAGATGACGACGAGTGACCGAGGGGAAAATTTAAATGGAAGTAGGAAGGATGTAAGAGGGGATAATTAAAATTGACATTGTGTACTTCAATCCGTAGTACAACTTCCGGTAAATCAAAGAGCTAGTGTAGATACGTGTCATATACATATTCGTTTAAGAACATTAACGTAGTTATATACGCGTAGATATTGTGCTTTGTAAATAGAATAAAGTTTAGTTTTACGGTGTGGATGAGATATAAGCTGAGATAGGAAGAGGACTCGAGGGTTTGAAATTGTGGGAGTAAGTAAGGGGGTGAGTCGTTCTGAGAAATGTTGCTGATAAAACATACGAGAATAAGTTTTGCGAAAGTTGAGGCCTCCGGAACGGGAATGCGAGGAAACTCGGCGAAAGCCTGCTGCCCAAGAGTGCTAAGCCCACGTTGCTTTTTGTATGTATCCCGCGCGCTTCGCCTGGTGCTGCGTTTGACTCCTTTTCAAAGTTTAACCGTGCCTTATATCGCAATGTAAATCTAAATTCACCTCACTCACGTTCTACCCCCTAAAGCTAGGGCGTCGAGTTTAGATTCGTTAACCCTCTATTCCAAGAGTTCTCGTTTTTCGCATAAAACTTGTAAATGTGTCATCGTGATAAACAACCTCGTGAATTTTATAACTAGGTACAATATCTCAAATATATTATATATATGTATATGTAACTATACAAAATCACGAAACAATATATATTAGGTACGATGATAAAATTAAATTGTATTTTTATTCTTAATGTTAAATTTAACGTGTAACTTAATAATTTCTAACTAAACTTTATTCAACTAAAACATGTTCCTAAGCTTTGGTTTGATAATTCCAAGCGCATAACTATACGACAAAAGTTTGTGCTGAAAGCCATGTCACTGTGGACTCAACTTCAAAACTACTACGTAGATGAACGTGAATTACGTTCGTATAGGTATATACAGCTATGTATGTATGTACATACGTACGTATGCATCCCCCTTGGCCACGCTTTTAACGCACATTGCACATCGTCGCACGCTAATGATCAGACACATCGGGAATCGAATTCGGACTTTGCACGTTCAGTTCTGTGTACATACTGATCCAGCTGCAGCACAGCCTGGCGCCGGTTCGCGCTTCATTCATACGTCCAATTATCGTTGAATATGGATTTCAGGTCTTTCTATGCCCAGTACGCTACCCCTGCAATCAATTTTTTCATTTTCGTTTCGGTTGTCTTTTTATCTCCGACGAGAAACACTTTTGATTCATTTTCCAACCTCCAGAGACTACATTATCGAGCTTGAAAATCTGCACGACGTACATGAATCTGATTTAAAAAATTAAGAGAAGAATCTCCACACTCATTGGAATTAATTTTTTATCTTTTATGTGAAGTTGATAACGTCTGAAAAAGAAATGGTTATTATTCCCTGTGTAGATAGATGCACATTTATACCTATAGCTCTTTATTTATGGTGAAAAATTTTCCGTCTTCGACAAAGACGTTTTGTTTCCCGCCAATCTGTTAGGTGTAGAAAATCCCCGATCGTATTTGGGATTCCAAGGCTTCAAATCAATTTCTTCTTGTCGAGGGTCGGCGATGGATGCGTCGCGAACTTCCCATGAATAATGGAGAGCGTTTCTCAAAATCCCACGTGACGTACGTGGTTATTAGATGCTCGGAGATTCTGTTTAAAGTTGTATCGAAAGTTGGTTGGTGAAAAATTGTAATAATGCAAAATAAGGGAGGGATTCCTGCGGCGCGAAAATTCGTTCAAGTCTGTGCAACCTTCGTATTTTTCAACGTTGAACAATGTGTGTTACAGGGTGAGAGCGATAGGTATGTAACATTGATTGACGATTGTCAAGCGAAACCCCGGTCAATAAAAAAAAAAATACAAACAATAATTTTGTCAGCGTTTCACAGCCCGCAGGCATACCTGAATAGATACATATATGTATAATTACAAGTATATCTAATAATGAAAATAATATATAAAGCTTGAAATAACATATGAAAAAAAAAAATGAAAAAAAAAAAAAAAACAGAATATTCGCTAAAATGAAAATATTTGTGACGTGAGAAGTTTCCACGCGAAATACGCGAGACGCTGAACTATAGCCTTTGTGATTGCCAATACATGGTGGAAATTGGTTCGAAAATTCGCGCGAATATAAAATGTATTGGCAATCAGATTTACTTCTCTTGCAACACCGAGGCGCATAGGTCGCGAGATATTCTTAGAACGAGGAAGCCGAAGCTCGACGTTGGGATTTGAATAAAGATTTTTTCGTTTTCTCAAACTGTATTTCAAGGCAATCGACCTAATCACCTTCCAGTCTAAAAAAAAAAAAAAAAAAGAAAACAAAAAAGAAATCAACAATCTCCCGGTATAAGCTTGAAATAAAAATTTGGTTGTAACACGAGATTAGTCGACACCTCGCACACACACAGACGTATTTTATCGGTTTTTTCAAGCACGTTTTGAAACCATCCACCGTTGTATTTTAACCTTTAACACGTCACTCTGAACTCTAAACTCATCAGCTATTCGGCAGCCTGGGAATTCTAAAACTAGACGACTCGCTTCAACTAATTTCAGAATCCTGCATCCGTATGTATATGCCTATCTACCTACATACTCGACCCTTCATGGGGTAGCTTATTTTCGAAAAAAGAAAAAAAAGATGGTCTGTAAAGTACGTACCATTAATCGAGTAGAGAGACAGAAGTTGGTAGACGTCTAAAAAAACACTCAAATTTTCACTCTACCTGAAAAACCGATCGCAGACTGAGCTTAGAATCCATTAAAAGATAACTCTAAAAACTTTTGAAACCTTTTGAAAATTCTTGTTTCTGTTTTTTCCGAATGGATAAACGATCTTTGACACTTGATTATTGATTCCGCGTGTCTGCAAGTAATTCTAAAAATATAACAAGAAAATTGTAAATTTTTATTTATTTTTTTTTTTTCTTGTCGTCTTTTGAACAGATTGATCGATCACAATCGCTTCTATCATCTGGCATGATTAATTTTCAGGTCACTTTTCTTCTATCATAAAATAACTAGACCGATAGTAGCCGATGAATATTAAAAACTTCACTATCATCGTAGGAGCAGTCTCCGCTATCGCCGAACTTGAGACAAGTTTAATAGAAAAATATCGTGTCTTGTTGATGGCAAGTTATCATGCAAGGAAGATATTTTTAACCAGAATTTTCCCTATCAACCCTACCCATAACCGTATAGAACTTTTCGAGGCTGGTCGAAGCTCTGAAAATGAAACCGAAAAACAAAAGGTTTTCAAGGACGTTCGCAGAGCGGTTTTTTTTTTCTTTTAATTTTTTTTTTTTTTTTTACAAATACGTGTAATTTCCCGCCCTTATTTTTCATCCACGTTAACCCAGGGAAAAAGGGTGCACTGTAGAGTACCGGGCCGCCAGCGAAGCACTCCTTTGTTCTAGCATTAGTTAGTTTCATTAATGTAATTCCCATGTACGCGATGAGAGGCGGGTGGGTATTTACTTGGTTTCCTTTTTGGCGATCTATTGTCGGGCTTTGTGCCCCCGCCTGGTTCTCTCATTGTCCTGTCCATTGTCAGCAACTGACTCCACTGAAACCCTGTACCCGTTGTGGGGAAAGCAGTATGTGTATAGGTATGTATGTACCATGATGATGATGGCGCTTCTGACGGTGTACTAGCTACTGCACCAAAATTACATGTCCTACCGGATGCCAGTCACCAGTCACCAGTTTTTTAACCGGTCGATAGATCCCCGAAAACCTACTCATTCCTCGATCGAGAATATTGCTACCTCAAATTCAGATACGTACACGTTATACTGCCGAATAATAATAAAAAAAAAAACGTTTAAAAGAAGAGAGACAAGATTTTTTCTTTCGTTAACATCATAATAATACATTCCACAAAAGTGTTTACATGTTTAAAAAAAAAAAAAAAAATTGGTAGAATAAGCTTCTCATTTTTATTCGAGATGTTTTTCTTGTCTTGAAGAAACGAGGGATGTATGTACGGTATCACATCCAGAGATATTTTTTTGGATTGAAAAGGGCGAAGAATATTTCAAGATTGACCCACGAGTGGCTTTAAAACGATGGGAAGAACACGAAGAACAAGAGGAGGGATCTTGAATCGAAGTATAACTTTGTCACGCGGATTGCTTTTTGCCCGGGCGAATGCTCTCGCTCCTTTTACCCGGGCCACACACAGAGTCGATAGATAAGCTCTTGCCTTTTGACAACCACACACGTTACTTCCATCCTCGTTCGATGACCGAGGAAAGTATAAAACGGCTGTCCTCTCTTTTACTCGGTCCTTTCCTCTGCAGACGGGTCCTACCTGCCCCTAGCAGTCTATCTCTTTTTCTCTTTTCCGATTCCACATTTTTCTCCTTTCCCTTTTCTATCTCTCTCTTTCTATCTCTTTCTCTTTCTCTCTCTCAATCTCTTTCTCCAACTCCCCACGGTCGACTGATATCGCTCGTCAGTGAATTCAGAATCTACTTTGAGAAATCCGGAGATTCCACTTCAGCCTTTTACGGATCAGGTCCGAATAAGGGAATACGTAATCAAATGTTCCACCTCAAACGTTCCGTTCTTAGTCCAGAAGCGACGAGCTGACGCCGCAGCTCGCAAACCATTTTTTAAAAAGATATCAATTCTTACCGTTCAGAGATTGCGGAACTTGTAGAAACTCATCTAGTCATCTGCTTTACGACTTCCGTCGTTTTGGCATACCGAATACTAGGTAAAAAATAATGTTAGCCGTTTATTAAGACCTTTCGTCGACCCCTGAAGAAATCTGTAGTGACATAAATGCAGCCGGAAGTTAAAATAGTCTGGAATTTTCGCAAACTACAATCTTCATCTTCATCTTCGTTCTCGTCCTTGGCGCCAAGACTGCGATTCTTTTTACCTTCCCGGTGAAGAATTCAAGGGGGGAGACCCGGGGGATTTGAAACACGAGGATAGGGTGGCGCAGAGAGATGGAGCTGAGGGAACATCGATCGATGGTGAACCAGTGAGAGAGGGTGGAACGAGGAAGGCAGCCTTATGACACGCAGGGCTGCTTCCCAAAACCCATTCATTTATCGCATCACGGCTCGCGGCCCTTATTTGTTCCGAACTTTTCGACGGCGTAGTCAGAGTTAGGGACGAGTTAGGTGCCCCTTTCCTTTCCCCCTTCTTTTACCTTCCCATCCCTCTCACCCCGTCGTCCACCCACCTTGGCTTAGTCGTTGATTAGATTTCCTTTTTATGAGGAATTTACGCCCCTTACTAGAACCGCTTTGCCCGTTCACCGCATGGTTTATCCTCGTGGTTCTAATCTTTATTATGCATAAGCTGCACAAGTAGCCCTTCGTATTTGTTTTTTTTTTTTTTTTTTTTTTCTGGTTCACTGGACCGCGAATATTAATTGATAAAAACTTGTTTGCCAAATATATAGCCTATAACGACTGTAATGAAATAATATATGAATTGACTGTAATCTAAAGACAAAGAAACTAACTGCAGTTGAGTAGTTTTATCCCTTGGTTGTCCCGGACGCCCCCAACATCTGCATTTATGCAAATAAGAATAATTATTTACCTTATGAAACGGAACGAATTGCTCCGGCACCCAGAGTCTTTCATTAGCATAATGAATGGGCCAATTAGGAAACCAAACAGCACGCGCTATTTAAAAATCTCAAAGCGCTGATCCATCCGCTTTGTAAGCACGGAGCTTATAAATCTTACGAAACGTTACGGGCCGCTGGGAGTCGCGGCTTCTGTCCCTTTTACCAACCCATACGAAAGGGGCGATGATGATGCCAGAGTAAAATTAGGCGAAGGAGGTAAAGCAGAGGCGGACTATTATCGCGAATGAGAAAATGCAAAATGTGGTATACACATACATAAGCGAGTCTCAACCAGAAGCCCTTCGTTTCCTGTCGCTAGCATTATTTCATTAAAAAGTCATTGATAACGTTACGTCACGTCGAGGGAGACGACGTACTCCACGGCACGCGCGTAATGCAATATTCACCACCGGATGTCCCCTTGCGGTGGCTTCACCTACTTAAATGGCATCCGACGCAAGTGGCATACGCTGGCGCCACATGTGTGACAACTTTTTTCACTGATGTCTGTTTTTTGTTTTTTCAGTTTGTTGTTGTTGTTTTTTTTTTTTTTTGTTCTTTTCTGTTTTTCTGTTTTTTGACTACCCAAATAAATTACCTGGGTTTATTATACGCGACTAATTAACCTTCAGCCTTCACCCTTTTAGTATAGGTCTTCCCTAATTCCTGTCCAAAGAAGACTGTAGCATTTATCTATAATTTTGTTTGCTCGAAAACGAGGGATGGCAGTAGAGAGTAAAGAGCAAAGCCTTATGGCATCGGACGCTGGAATATTCTAATATGAAACAAAAAATAAAACTTTGTATTCAATTATCAACCCTTCAACGTTCGGCGAAGGATGAACGGTGAACGGTGAACGGTTAACAGTGAACAGTGTTACGTCGTGTCGAATGACAACTGCACAGCGCCCTATTTACAGCTTGTTTCTGTAAATAGCTAATGGTGGAGCACAGCCCGGCTAACATTCTCGCGGTGTCGTATTTCACCGCACAGAACCCTAAACCCACCACCACGGTTTAAGCCCAACTGTACGAGCCCAGCCACCCTGTATTCCACAAAACAAATTTGTTCGAACGCCTCTGTAGCTCGAATAATTATCGTCCCTCGTTTAAACCCCATTCGTCGCGATCAATCGAGCCATTTTCTCCAATCCCATACCATTGATCTGTGCAGTAATTTCGATTTTAGGCAATACACCTTTTGTAAAAATATATTCAGGTATGTGTATATCACTAAAGAGAAGGTTTATAAATTAACATCGATTTTTGTTTTTGTTTTTTTTTTTTTTTTTGAATTTTTCCTTTTAATTTTTGTCAATGTACGGAAATTTTTTGATGATATTTATGTATGTAAGTATGTATGTATTACATGGATCTACGCGATTGATCGAAATTCTAAATAACTAGCAGATGTTTCTCGGGACGGTTCATACAAATCCGGCAACAAGATAGCACCCCAGATGGAAGTACCTGGAAGAGCGAGAGCAAAAGAGAGAGAAAATCCCAGAATCAACAACACAGAGACGGGCCAGCCACTCTGAAAGGGTCGTTTGCATAATGTGAATTATTACAAATGCCAGGTACCCTTGCGACCCCGTGAGACATCAAAGAGATCAAATTCTACGATTTCGAAAATCGGACGTTGAGCTTTCAGCACAGATAAAGAGAAAGAGAGAAAGAGAGATAGAGTCTTCAGCAGATTGAAATCAAAGCAGATATATATACGTACTCGTATATATCTATGTATAACTTTTCGAGGGTTTAATACGCGTATGTAGTGGAGCTAAAAAGTATCAGTTTCGTGGGGTTGGCGGTTATTTTTTATTTTTTAACTGCGCGTTTCTGTCTTTTTTATTTTGTTTTGTGCTTACATCACTGGCCTGTATCGCGTGTTCCTAAGCCGGTGTAAAATCGATAATTCTTACCGTCCGTGTCCTGGAGCAAAACTCACGGAGCAACCAACTCACAAAGACGAGTACTAAAACGAGGGGAAGGGGGATGAGGGAGTGAAAAAAAAAAAAGAATTCCAAAATTTTTTTGGTTTTTTAATCTGGTGAAAAAGGAAAAAAAAATCACTCTGAACGCCTTCAGTCACGGCTGCTAAGCACCCATTGCCAGGCACTTCTTCGAGGAGTGAACTCCTGAGAACAGGCCACACAGGGAGCATTCTTCCATTTCATTCCTATAAAGATCCTTAAAGAACGCTACGAAGCTACCAAGCTTCATAAAAGAGCCTTCAATTATGGTCTACTTAGGAGTGCTTAGGCAGAGGAAAATCCCAAGCTAAACTCCGTCTTCTACAATTACACTGGACGCTCTCAAGTGCGTGACGAACGGCGAAGCTAGGCATCGCGATGCCTTAGGGTAACGAGATTAGCGACTGACCTGAAATAAAGAACGAGATGGGGAGAGAGAGAGAAGAAAAAAATGTAATAAATTATATATGAAAAAAAAAAAAAAAAACAATGAATAAATAAAACACAGAAAGAGAGAAAAATAGAAAAGAAAAGAGGGCGTATGTTGGGGTAGGCAATCCCAAATAACCGACCCACCGACCGACAAACACTGCAGGAAGAGGAGGATGGATAGACAAGGAGGCTTTGTCCGTCACTCAGTTTGACATTCGATGCCTGCCGTCGACATCGGGACCTTCTACCTCTCTCGCTACCTCCATTTCCTATGCCATTTCTGTACCTCGTCCGGTTTCATACCGGAACACGTATACGTTAACGTATATTTACGATATGTGTATCGAGGATGAGTGACTGAAATTCATGAAAAGGGGAAAAGAATTTTCTCTCCGTTTATCATATACAGTTACATACATTACATCAACGTTATGTCATTTGGGATGGTTATTCGCTTTTTTCATTTGTTCGTTCGGTCTGTTTTCTGGGTTAAATAATTTTGTTTTTTTTTCTAACTTTTCCATAAGTATCAGATGGCAATTTATTTTGGATTATTAAATCGCTGGGAAAAGGTGAGTTAGGTAAACCGAAAGAAAGAAAAACCAAAAAACCATATTGTTTGCCGATATTGTTTTAAGGTAAAAAATGAAGAAAAAAAAATTAATTCTACGTTATTTGAAATTTGAAAAATTTTAAACACTCCGTTCGACCTAGTTAACTCGCACCCGAGGCAAACGCGTTCTTCTCAAACCTCACTTTGAGGTATAGAGAGTAAAACGGTTTACCTTCGTCAACGCCAAGCAACGAGGGTGCGTAACTATCAAACTTCGCGGCTTTGCGACGCTCCTCACTCCTGAAGACGATGTTTTCTTTTTCTTATTTTTTTTTTTATTTTTATTTTTATTTTTATTTTTACTTTTTTATACTTCTTTCTTTTTTTTTCTTCTCTTGTTCCCTCGAAGGAAGTGACGCGTGCAAAATTTCCTCCGTATATACTAGAGACGAGATTGCTCTTCCAGCCCTAAAAAAGCCGTCAACGCTAGCCGAGCGAGGGCAGAATGAAGAAAAGTAAAAGAAGAGGTAAAAAAAAAAAATAAAAATAATAATAAAAATGTGGAATATACTATAATAAGAGCGAGAAGACCCAAACTGACCGGTCAAAGTTCAATTAAAAGTCCTTTTAGCTCGGCGCTTTGCCCACCCCTACGTATAATCGACCACTTTAGCGCCACATCTACCACTATCGTACTTCATTTCCGGAACGATGAAACGGCATCTTTGCGAATTACCATTCAGTTAATACTCTCTGGTCACTATATTCACCCGTTACCCCATCGTTCGGTGAAAACATTTCCATTTCAATGTCAATAAAATGGAGCTTAATCTACCATGAATTTCTCTTCAAGTCTGCAGTGTATACATATAGCGTATACATATAGTAGAGCCAACTGTTAACAACGATGAACCGTAAGCCATTGGACTATTATCTCGTGGTATACTATAAAGCTTGGCCAAAAACGTACACTGCAACCTCAAAGCTCAGGCCTAATGGAATGAGTAAGCGAATTAGACTAGATAGATGATCGTTCGAATCGTTGCACCAAATAATCTGAGGGCTCCATCAGCGGCGGTCAGTAGTCGATATCAAAGGGCTAGGAATAATCGTAAAGACCTTACCAACCACGAGGATAAACTTAAGCCGCAGAGATGTTGACCTCACAGGACGACCCATTGTCCGTAAGGCTTCCGAGCTCATGGTTGTCAATAAAATTCATTAACCCCGCAATCATTACCGTGGGTAACCACATGCACCCTCGCTAATCAAGACGGAACTCTGTGGGATATATATCAATTCATGAAGAATTATAGTGGATAATTTTTATCCGAAGAAGAATATGAAAAATTGTGATTCATGCAGATCTCTCAATTCCCAAACTAAAATTCAGAGTTTTTTCTTCTCATTCTTTCGAGTAAGAATCAGCGATCGTTAATCATTTGTCTTCTCTAAAATGCCAGCTTTTTTTAATTTGTTATTTTTTCATTGCATTTCATGAGGTGTAGATAGGGAGAGATGATAAATGATAAATTGATCTCTGTTTGTCGTACCGTTAAAATTTGTCTCAACTGTGCTTAATTATGTATACCTATACTGGCAAAGCTGCACCTTTGGGGTTGTGAAAACGTGATGTTAGACCCTCAGCATATGGGTAAGTGTCATTAATCTCAGAAAGGAATGATCAAGCTGCCCGAACTCGATCGCGACGATATTAAAACTCCAATAAATCAGCTGATACTTCTAGGCTGAAGGCCACCCCTTGCTCAGACTTTCGTCTATAATCTATATCTTCCCTTATCCTCATGAATAGCTGAGAGATATTACCATCGCCCTGTAGAGAGAGCGGGTACAGTAGGTGTCACGTAAATCGTAAGAACATGGTTCCATGACTCATACCGACTAACCATTAACCGAGTTCACTGCACATATACCTTCCTTCTAACCCATGGAAACTATTATTTTCTTCCATTAGTTATCAGCCACGCTATCGGTGCATAATTAATTCTTCTCACGTTGTCGAGTCATCATCCTACTCTAAATGCTTTTGGAATCGGGGCTTGAGTGTTTCTCCAAAATTCTCGCTTGTTTTATAAATTGAATTGTATTACAGAAGATTTTTATTTTCTTTTTCAATTAATAATATTGTACTATTTTTATTTTTTCGGCATGAATATGAAATCTTTCCACCCCTTTTCGACAATAGTGAAAAAAAAAAAAAAGAATAGGTATATAAAAAAGACTGCCTCCGAATATTACGCGGGAGTGTTTTAATCTGGAGGCAATCGGGGGGCGTCGTTGCCTACTTTAGACAACTATTCGAGGGCTGTAGTGGTATATTGCAGAGAGAGGGAGTGTTTCGATACACCGTTTGCTAACCCCCCAAAGATTGATGGTGACAGTCGACAAGGGGACTTGCAAGTCATTGGTTTATAGCGAGAGGAGAAAAGTTTAAGTTTACGAGGTATAGCTTTGGTTATCCCGCTCCAGCCATTAAGCCCAACCCTTATAATATACGCTTCGATTACGCGTATATGCGAATATCGGTGAATTTTATTCAACGTATGTATAATGCTTGCCTGTATTAGTATTGTATAAAACTATATACAAAAGTGTATAAATTTTCACTTGCCATCTAATTATTCCTTTTTTTCTTTCCTTTTCTATTTTTTTTTTTTTTTTTTAATCTACTTCTGTTACAGGTACGTGTATTCGACCGATTCGGTCAATTCGATCAGGCCCATAATATTACCCGTGAATTCGAGCTTAAAATCAAGTACCTAAATTAAATGGAGATAAAGAAAGAAAGAATGAAAATTGAAAAATTAATAATAATAAAAAGAAAAAAAAAAAAAAAACATGAACAGAATCAAAGTAACGGTTACTAAAAGCGCCAATTAAACTCGATTAAAAATTCCGTAATTGCCCCGCGAGACGAACGTCAATCGGTAAAGATTAGAGTCAATTAGATCGAATAATAAGCGAAAAAAGAGAGGAAAAAAATAAAGGAAGAAAGAGATTAAAATTATATTATTATGTACCGTGAAAACTCGAACGTATATACCTACATACGTCCTTTATACATATACCCAATCAAAATAAATACCGGGTTAAATAAAAAATTCATAACTAAACCAACGTATGGTAACATACGGCAGGCGAGAGGAGGCAAGGGCATAAGAACTTGGGCCCAGAGGCCCTGAGCTGCGGAGCAACCTGCTGTGCAGGGCCCAACATCTGTCTCGTATTAACCCTACCCTAGCCCACACCTCACGTGCGATGCCCAACCTGTTTTTTGTTTACAAATTAGACCAATAAAAACCGAGATTTTTACTGGAGGAAAATGGGCAACGAATTATATGTATACCTACACTATTAAATGACATAAGGTACGTCATTTGGTTGGTTGTAAGGGATTGCGCATTGTAATCGTGGGCTGTTGTCCGGAAGAATTTTTCTCAACCACAACCGGAAAGAGGAATGCTATGCTGGAATTAGAAAATGAATAGAAAACACAAGAGGGGTCGTATGCTTGTATTATAGTATAGGCAAAGTACCGGTCCTCTCTTTCTCACGATAAACTTACCTCAGTCGTTCGATAAGGTTCGCGCGGGGCCATGCCTCCCATTATCTCGTTACACGTCGAGTAAGAATGGAAAATTGCAAGATTATACTTAATGGGCCGCATAGTCAAAGCGTATTGCATCTAGGGAATACCTTATTCAAGTTAATGCATGCTCCGAAAGAGCCGTAATAAGATATACCTACCTATACATACACGTTCCGAGATTTTATAACAAAATAAGAAAAACTTTATGGTATTATAAGGCGATTTTAAAACCCTCTCAGAAGTAAGAGAAACGTCTTTCGTAGAACAGCTGATATAACGGACAGCCTGATAATCGCCGATCGCTAATCGCAAATAACGCTTCAGGGCTATTGCAAATGGGAAGAATAAATTCTTTGACAGATAGATAATGGAAAAATTTGGCGTGTTTATTTAACCATAAAATACCTTAACGCCAGGGGGTATGCCATTAGCAGGTAACAGCCGACAGACCCGTTTCACGGTAATCGATCCCTTGTTTATTTTACCAATTTTCTACCGCCTGGGTAAATATCACTAGCTAAGATACTCCTGCGCAGGTCTTAAATTTTTCCCCAAGGAAAGGAAAAAAAAAAAAAATAAGAAAAAAAATAAAAAATAAGGAAAAGGAGAAAAATTTCATGGATTCTGACACTGACCTGTGTTATAGCTAGGTGGACATAACCAGGGAAACGCGCCACAGGAGTATCCGTCAAGTCGAGTGAATCTGCGAACGAAAACAGTTGCCTTAAAAAAATTCTCCCCCTAAAAAAAAACTAAAGGAGTATAAAAAATATAAAAAAAAAATAAAAAATCCTCACGCAGCACGATACCTCTGACCGCCCTAGGCCATGACCATTGTCCGGACCCGGGAGAGCCACCCTGGTGACGGGTGTTTCGGCTTGGAAATGCAAATCCATCGCAGAGGACAATGGCGCGCACGAGGATACCTCCCGTCGTGGGTGGCTCGCTGCAGATAGAAAGATAACTACTTCAGACCCTTGGCGGCGAGTTAGACCCATCCTCTTCGTCGAGGTGTGCGCCCCACGTGTCAAACTAAGTTTGAAAAAGAGAAGGAAATTGTTACTGTAGCACAGCCTGGGGCTTAATTTCATATCGATAAAATTCGCCATGTGTAGTTTCTGTTTAACTCGACGTTTAGATACATGGAAACTAATGATTCGCATCGAAATTTTATCGTGAACGACTAGTGTTACTAGAATTCTAAATTGGTCTAACCAGCAAACTCTCGCTAGATCATTCTTCCGGGTTGTATAAGCGAGAGAAAGAGCTCGCTAGCTCGATGCCAATTACGGGCTAGTGAACTCTTCCGTCAATAAAAGACTTGTAAGCAATTTCTATGCGCGCTGAGAGGGTCATTGGCCAAGGGCCAATTGGCGAGAAGATCCCTTGCGTCTGGTGCTCGAATCGAGGATCCGTTTGAACCGGGACAGGTGTCTCTGGACCTTGAAGAAGCGAGTTTTTTGATAGAATTTTTGGAAATTCTTTTTACATTTTTGACACTCATTGAACTACACTTTCACAATTTAGATATTATGAAAGAAGGGCAGTTTATTCAGGACGGTAGTGAGCACCCCTCTACGGGGAAGCTCGCAGATTTCTCGAGGGTCCGGTCCGTGTCCCGTGATACCAATCAGACATGCCATCGATCACCGAGAGTCGGCTAAAGAATCTCAGACAACTAAACGAAGCAAAGTTAAACGCGAAACGTCAACTTCAGGGACTCAGGGTTTTGCGTTAAGTAACCCTCCGATAAAAGAGCGCTCGTATCATCCCCTTTTACCAAAACTAAGTATAGGGTTTATTTTCGATAAAATTGTCAGCAGGAAATTACAGAACGATGTATAAAATGATACGTAATTTTCAGCACGTAAGCTTTATTTTCGTTTTCCACTTATACCTAGCTATATTCAATAACAACGATCCATGTAGCTTAATGTAAATAATTCTATCGATTCTACAAGCTCCCGAATTCGAGAGGCTTTAATATAAATATACTTAAATAGGGGGAACCTCAATCATTTTAAATTGTCGAATATTTTTAACAATTAGCTTTTCTTTTTCTTTTACATTCCATTCGCAGAGCTGAAAAAAAATTTTACTATTCATTCGTTATAGAATTTCACCATACGTCAGTATTACAACCGTGCCAGAATCAAATTTTACTCAATATTTTTTGATTTTTTTTTTTTTTTTTTTTGCGGTGAATTTACGACGTACATTTTTCTCCGCAATACTGGGAAGCGATGTAATTTTTTTCTGAACAAAATCGTACGGGGTGGTAAAAAAGAAACACAAAAAAAAAATCTCAAAAAGCAGCGTCAACACTGTCAGCACTTGGAACGCAGATATTAGACCGAATCTGATATTAAATTTCGACGAATGTTATGTTGGTAAAAAATATCGAATAATGCAGAAAAAGTGACCCATATAATACATCGTTTTACGTTTGAAATCTAAAATATCTTAGGTGTGATAAACTGCAGAATTACAAAATTCCCTCACGATCATAGTGAAATAACAAGGATTCACGAAGTTGTTAACATCTTTAACGTGTGGAGAGGTTACTCGTATTAACTGACATGGGACCGAAGCATTTCGTTTTACGAATTCGTGTCGCGTTGATGATGACTTGTGATTTAAACAGCCAGTTATCCGCCCAATCCTGTCGTAAAATAACGGCCATCGCCGTTACGACTTAATTACTGTAATGAAATCAACCGCCTAGAATCTTTCTGCCAACGGACGTGACTACGGGGTCGCAGACGAACAAGATCAGACCTTAATTCTAACATCGCTATAACATAAATTGGTAAGATAATAATGAGTAGAATTAAGACAGGCTCAGGAACTGAATAGATTGAAAAACAAAAAATAAATCATACGGATACTCGTACTTATAATAAAATATTTTTAAGGGTGAAAAAAACAAAAAAAAAAAAAATTGAATCCAGATTCCAGACTGGCAAAAAAATTGACTGTAACGGTTGATTTGAAAATAGCAAATACTCTGATTGACTGACTCGTGGCTTTTGCACCGTTACACTATTTCATTTCGATTTTCGAATCGATTTTCGAATCATTTGATTGAGAAATATATTAGCTAGACAAATGTTTTTGTGAATGGTTGAAATGTCAATAAGATTTAGACGGTTTGTTGGCTCCCAGAACTTGGACACAAGGACTACTTCGTAAAGTGATTACTTAGCTGCCGTTCTTCTATCTCCGAAGAGAGCGTCCTGACGTTCAATTAGAGAGTAGGGACTAATTAGGCACTAAAGTCTTGTGAGAAAAAAGCAGTTTCGACGAATCTCGAGGTGAATTCGTTCTCGGTTCGGTTCGGTTCAGTTCGGATCGGTTTGGTTCAGGGCTTTTTTTCACCAGCTCAGCCTCTCCAATTACCTAGAACCCAGCTTTGCCAAGACAAATACGAAGCCCGCGTTTCACAATCCGAGACCCGAACGCTTCGCTTCGCTTCGCATTGCCTTGCGACTACCATAGGGTATTAATATCGCTCTTTCAAAACCCCTTGTATAATTGCAAAGTCTACCTATACTAAATCGTGCCTCGTTCTCGCCGAACAAATTACCAATGAATTTCGATTAATCCAAGCGCTTGTCGGAGGTGCGACGCACGGAATACAAATGCTTCGGCAACCCCTCGACGACGCGACGACGCCCCGACGCCTCCGACGCCGTGAAGGCCTCCTCCATCGCCACCGCCGAGGGTGCTTGGCTCCCTAAGCCCTTCTACTGTCAATCTCTCCTCGGAGAAAACGCCTGGTATTAACACATGCCTACGCACACGTCGAATATAATTCATCTCGCCAATATCCAAATATATTAGAGGGAACCAAATCCCATGTGAATAGCTCCCTAAATTCCTAAACAAAATTCCTAAATCTGCTTCATATCCCGTATATCGTTTGCAATTATTACCACATATAAAAATCGTAAATACGTATATTTATATGAAAACAGATTTACATTATGTCCATTCAACTCTCGCCATTATATACAACGTGTTAAAATTTTATTTACCAAGTCTGTCATTTACAGCATCAATTATTGACAAGGATTGACACTAGCGACGATACCATTAACGGTTATTGGAATATACAAAATTTTCATAAAATCTCTGCTTGGTATGTAGACAGATCGATAATCCATGTGCTGTTATATACTCGTCTATCTATACATCTTCGCCAAACTGTCGTTATAAAAATTAAGTAAAATGCAATTAGTTATAATCTTTACGAGTGCAATATTCTTCGGGTTCTTCTTAAATGAAGTTACTTGATTCGTGGAAGTGATTAATCTTGCTGGACTAAAGGATCAATTGACCAACAGGAACAAATCTTCCGACTACCGTCTAAACGAACTTTAATAAATTTAACGAGCTATATGACTTGCGGGACAGTCTAGTTTAAGAAAGTTACTTGTTCGCTAAATTCTTCACTACGTTGATTTTATTGAGCAAAAAAAAAAATCACACCGGATATTATCAGAGCCTGCAAAATCCCCTTAATTTTTTCGACATTCACACTTCACGGTTTGAGCCTTAAAAATCGTGACGAAAATCTCGATTGCACTACGCCCTGCTGCAGCAACCGTAAAGACAGAAATTACAAAGTCAAAGTCAACGCGCGGTTCCATTAGACAAATAAAAAAACTTCGATTTACGTAAACGTAACCAAACTACACGGTATCCAGATTGGAAGTGTATCCTTAATTTTAATCAGGCTTTTAACTGCGCTGTCGATTCGAAAGAAGATCAACTCATAACTGTTGGAATAGATTGAATAAAATTTGCGAAGTAACGCAAGAGTTCCGATTAAAAAAAAAAATAAAAATTAACTGGAAAAAGCTTGCTAATTAAATTTGGTCTTAATATATAACTTGACATACATTTTTCTCTGAACTCAAACCGTGTAATTAATTTTTCTTTTTTTGTTTTTTACATTTTTTTTGTTTCTCTTGATAAATTTTCATCCTTTTTTTTTTGTAATTTGACTCACGTAGCACACCCTGTATCTAACTATACGTACGTACGTACGTAGGTAGGTATGTAGGTATGTACCTAAGTTATCGATCGTCGCGAGGCGTTGTAGGAAGCAAAGCTTTGCGCGCCTGTGAAGAGACTTCGCGACGCAAAGGACCTCTCTAAGTCTAGAATTATAGTGTTTGATCCAATAGAGCTACGGTGTAGTAATTACTCGAAATTCTTTCCGTTAAATGAAAGAAGAACAAGGCAAAACCAGGAACTCAAGAGTCGTTTGAACTAAAGAACAAGTAAGCTGTGGCTTGTAGGGCTTTACCTCAGCTACTACCTGCGTCGTTTACTACTCTCTGCATTATACTTTTGAACCTTTGTGTCTTGTATACGTATACCTATGTATATGTGTATATATGTATGCACATTATATACGTCGTATAACTAACTGTTAGGAAATTGGATTTTTGTTCTTTATCTCAGAATTTACAGTTTTTTTTTTCATGATTATTTTAGTTTTTTTTTTCTTTTTTTCATTCTCGGAATATCCGTGACGAAAACGTTTTTTGATTTAAATAGGCTTATGATGTTTGTAAATTGTGTATTTAAACATAAATGATCAAACGATTTTTCGGAAAGGGAATTACGAGATAAAAAGTGATACAAAGAGAGATTGAGAGAGAGAGAGAGTAATTATAACAAAAGTTGTATTTATATTGAGAGGCGCAGTGTTTTCGCAGAACCTAAACCCGTAGGCAGACGTAAAAGGGACAGACGGTAAGGCAAGGCTCAGGGGCGCTGCAGGGGTAGCCGCACACTCCGCATTGACAAAACATCTGATTATTCCCTGAAGACTTCAAACATCCCTTAAGCAAACTGAAGAGTCCCGTAATACTGCGTTTCCCCTCCGAACATTCAAAGGTGGATTGTTGATTTTCTTTTCACGAATGCAGAAAGGGAAACAAGATGAATAAAATTCTCAAGTGGTGCCACGGATTGGGACTGTTCAAGCGACGAAGGGATGCTTGGCGGATCGAAATCGTCTCTAATTGCTTCTATAAAATTGTCAAACTATGCCTCGGAATTTTAATTTTTTTATTTCTTTTTTTTTTATTTACATTTTTTTCTTCTTCTTTTTTCTTTTATTTTCTTTTCAACGATTAAGCAATTTCCGAGTCCTGCTTCTTGAGAGGGTTGTCAGTAGAGGCTGGGTAGGGCAGGGTTGGTTCCGCGGTCAGTGCGGTCAATACCAGCTGAAGGAGTCGTGCGTGCTGATACTGGCGTATTTTGGAGAGGGCGAAGTCTGGAGTGTCCCGAGAAGTCAATATAACAGAAAAGCTACGGCTAAGGTTAGCCGGGCGCGCTGCCTTGCGCCAAGTCAAACAAAGGAATCCATTTTTCGACGAAATCTTTGTTATTCGTTCGTCTGTCCGTATAGCTTCTCACCACTCGACTCTCTCGATGTCTCCAAATCCCGGAGCTCAAACGTGAGAAAAAAAAGAAAAAGGTAGCCTTTACGGGTAATGTGAGATATAGAGGAGATAGCTGAGGTCGCCGATTATAGAAAACCTTATGGAGAAAATAATCATCGCGTATTTATGTAATTTTGATATTAAAATATTCCTACTCACGCGCCATACGGACAACAGATAGTTGCTTTTACTTTAAGAATGAATCGCTGCAGCCAGGATTCTTGCCACTTTATTGTAAAAATCGTACCATCAGCGCTATCTTTAACTCCATAGCGGAAGACGTCGCTTAGTTCACGGTGCTTGAGGCTAAGCGAACTCCCAACATGCAGTTACGACCGCGGAGCGATGCAGCAACGCGCTCGCGACCACCTTGTCGCTGAAACCTCGGAGATGAGACACGAGCTGCACGAGCACGGAGCATAAAAGATCATAAACCTCCGGTGAAGCGTTCTTAAGAGGCTCTTAAAACTGTCGCAACGAACCACAACCGGTCATATTTCTTGGCTAAGACATATCAAAGCGTTCCTAAACTCGCTCCGCCAACGCTACTGAGGAAGAAACTTTTGATAAAAAGATAAAAAATGAAAATTCAGTATCGGCTAGTAGAATCCACTAAACAATCTTTATATTTACAAATAAACAAGACCAAAGCGCATAGTGCATCTCCCTAATCCAACCAACCAACCAAAAGAAGAGAAAAAAAAGATAAAAAAACGAAAAAAATAAAATAAAATACTAATACTGTACTCAGGGACAATGACCTTTTCATGTTTACTCGTCAAAGTGGTTATACACATTTAGTCTGGGAAAATAACGCAGCGCCAAAGTGTTACGACGTCTCCTAAAGCTCACACAGTCGGAACATTCCAACTTATACGTGAAAATAAATGATCATATAGACACCGGACATACAACGAATCTCCTCTGTTCCGGATATAAGGAGAGAAATATTTTTTCCTTAAAATATAACGAAAACTGTCTCCCAAAATGACTTGATTGCTGTCTTGGGGATGGTTTGAGGTCACCAGGTGAGCGGCGGGTAACACAGGTGTGCTCTTTTCGCAGGGCTTGCAGGAACTACGAACCGGAAGATCGATCAAAGTGCTCGCTAAAGTATTTATGAGAATTGCAGAGAGCTATAGCGAGGTAGAATCTACGAATCGAGGTTATAACATCAGAGTTATAGTCAGAGATTTTTCAAAACTTGTAGAATCTAAATTTAAAACCGAATGGTGAATCTTTTTTTTTTTTATTGTTAAACTTGCAAAATTTGAAAGAAAGTCAAATTTAAACGTCATATTAGAAGCCCCCTAAATCGAATAGTAAGAACAAAATTAAGGCCTGTGTAAAGTGAGTGTGAATCGTTGCTCGCAAAACATCATCATCGTTTATCTCTAAAAAGAAGTGAAGAGGAAAAAGAAAAAAAAAAACGGAGGGAAAAAAAATACATACAGTAAATGTTTACAGTTTTTCGTTGAATCCATTAGCACCCCAGGCTTAGGAGGGTTGGATTTGTTCGGGTAAACGCAAACACTTCCGTAACAACACACGGCCGAAACACTCCGCCTGCCTCGTTTTTCGCAGCTATGCGAAACTGCGATGAGAGAAAAGCGTAACGCAATGCGCTAAAACGTTACAACAATGTACAACGTTTAGATTATACGCTGAGTCGAGTAACTCCTGCTTACTACCAGAGAAGAAAAAAATAATAAATATTTTATTACACGTGTATACATGGTTAGGTATGTATGTACATGTACATGTAACCCAGCTCCTACGCAACTGACAAATGTCCCCGTAATAGGGCCGATTGTTCGTTGTCTGGGCAATTTGAGTGGCAGCCTGGTAATTTTGAACCTTTCCCCTTCTCTTTGAGACGGGAAGTCTAAAACACCGAGAGAAAACCTGACTCCCCCTATTTTTTCTATTTTTTATGTAATAACGTTGTATATGCAGACGGTTTGTTGTAGGAAGGAAATAAGGGTTGTTTTTTTTGTCTGGCTTTTGAATTCGACGCGTACGTATATGCAGTATGTATGTACATACATACGTACCTCGTGTGCCGTATGTCGGTTAGGGGAAATAATAAGGGAAAAGTTACTAGGTACGTTTTTATATTATATATCAATGTGTGTATGCGTTTAGGTGTATATTGGGCATGTAGCAAAGAGCGGTGGCTGAAACCGTGTACATATAGTTGTATTATGGTTTCGGTCCATGACCGTATATGGGAGACGAGTCCCCTAAGCGCATTAGGTAATCATCGGGGACACTAGGGGTCCAGAAAGTTGAAAGGCCCTTCGCCGACATCAATCAAAAGGGGCCTGATTATAGTTCGGGGCTATTGGTGAACTCGGTACATCCGAAACGGTAGTCTAAACTGGTCCTCTACAGTCACCCGCGCTAAATGTTTAATTCATATTTATATTTGTGTTATATGTATATACGAAGCTTTAGTTTTCTCTCTCAAATCCATTATCATATCTCTCCGACGGTTTGTAAACGTGTCAACGTATCAGACCGGCATCAAAGGGGCGAATAACTACAAAATGTCTCTTCACGTCATACGGCAGACCCTTAAAACTGGCAGATACAGTTACAAAGCATCATCAAACCGGTAAAAACGTCGATTGAAAACCACGAAGTGGTCCGCCATACCGTCCACTCAATTCAAAGCTTTTTTTTCCAAGCGTTCAACGAGTCGTTTATAACACTTCCTAAGATCAGTTAGCATCGAAGAAAAGCTATAAAATTTCTTGCCACGTGCTGGCCAGATATCCAAACCCATGAAAAACGTCCATTTGTATATGTATAGTACAGCTGTACGGATTACACGTGAAAAACGACGCTTTTCCTTTTCCTTTTTCCTTTTTTTTTTTTTTTTTTTCATTTACGTTCTTTCTTCTTTCGTTTTCTTTTTCTTTACCCATAGCGAGACCCGCAGATTGCTCCGTCCCGCGAACGTGCTCTCGCATCAAGTAATACTCGAAAAGGTTTACGCAACGGACGACCGAAAAATCTGGCCATTCCGTCGCCACATGGAGGCATGGACTTATTAGCATAATCATTCGGGACTGGCGTCCACGTTTGGGATCACCAGACCTTTTCGCCCCCTCAGGCTCTGAGTCAGATGGCGCCCGGACAAATCCTGCCTGCAAGGACTCTCTGGGCTTGGAGAGAACAGTTTGCCGTTTCGATCCTTGAATTACGAACAAGCGGAAGAATACGAGAGGGAAAGGAAAAGGCATAATATTTTACGACTTGCTACCGTAGCGAGAGCTGTAGAAAGCTTTCGGGCAACTCTATATAATATCTTTGTGTATATATAGGTATATATCTATATACCTACATATGATTTATTTGGTTAATTCTTTGATCAAGAGTCTGGCTAATATTATTATAACAAATCTACACGTCCGACTCTTTACGCATATATCCCAAAACTTAATTTCAAAAATTTTTAAACTTTCTATGTATATGTACACATACCTATTTAACCCAGAATTGCTCGGACTATCCTTATAATTTGACTCTAAATTCTCCCATATTTTATTCCACCACTTATACATACCTTAGCGTAGCTTGCTCCAGGCTTTTACGCAATTAACACGGAGCGTGCTCGTATTACTAGTTTTTAATTACCGGTAATTGCCCTGTGTCCTTATCTGCAGGGACACATCTTTGCCTCGTAACCCGAGGCTGTGCTGGTACCTACACTTCATTGGGTAACGGCGTCGTCCTAAGCCGGGACGTCAGGACAAGCCACGCGACGCGACGCCCAGCCACGGGTATATTCCGTACAAACATATATCCCCCCCCCCCCCCCTTCCCCCCACGCCACTACACACATACACACGTAGATGAAATCATACATATGTACAACAGTGTAACTAAAAGTCTATATGTATGTATATATGTAGATTCTAGACGATCGTACACGCTTCGCTAACGCCAGGGCGACCCTAGCCGAACCCTCGAGACGAAACGGGCTATCCCCTTTAATTTATTGCAGGGCACTGGGTACAGGGTTCTGAGTTCGATCGATAAAGCAAAGTCCAAATAGTTTTTGATTCCTAGGCCTCGACGCAAGGCACGTATCACGTAACAGCTCAGAAAACAATATCTAAATAAGAGAGGAAGTTCATTTTCTTGGTTATATAAAAAACGAAAAAAAAAAGAGAGAAAAGAAAATAAAAAAAGCACCACGACGACTTTTCAATTCACACTTGCCTACCACTGCAGTGAGTTGTATTCAAAACTGAGGTGGTAGCGTTTGAATATGCATGGGGTTGATACTCGTCGACGGAAGCGTCGGAACGCGTTGGGGTTGGACAACGAAGACAGTGAGTAAAGCTAAAAGCTCGTGTAGAAGGATGGCCGGAAGTCTAGCCTCGAGGCTCAAGATAAGCGACAACAAACCGCCTCGCAGTACCAAGGAAGTCCCTATCCACACACTGAGGCATAGGTACTAAAGTCCTAGGGAACCTGCAGTAGGGGACTCAAGGAGTAGGGTGGTGTGATACCATCTCAGTGAGTACAGCTTGCTCTAAGAATTACAAGGGTATATGTCCACCGTCGAAAGTGCAGTGCGGAAATGACGCTGATACAGTATTTAGTAGCTAGCGGTTGGGTAAACGAGCTTTACAGGCTGCCTTCAGTGGCATCAAAGGTTTCGCAAGGGAAAACTTACTCTTACATATACACTGCACCTACACACTATAGTTGCGACTTGCGGGTGACTGAATAATTCGTGTGAGTTTTAGGTAAAAAGAAGTAGGGGATAGAGTACTTGATGTGAAAAAAAAAAATACTGACTCACCACAAGGGAGGTTACTAGGCTTAGAAACGTGAGTCACTTTGTCAGGTATGATAACGTTTAAATTTTTTTTTTTTCTGCTATATACTAGGTGTGTAAGATACAGACTAGGTAGACATGCAGATCTTCTCTACGATCCGGAAAACTATCCAGTTTAAGGTTTAGGGTTGAAAGCCCACCGCTTATCGCGAATACTCTAACCTAATGCTACTCCGACAAAGGAACCAAGAACTAGGAGAAGCTCCCATGGGTCGATGATATCTTTCCACCAAGGGTTGATGTTCTCTCATGCTGGGTTGTAGCTGACAGTGATGCCTCACGTGTATCCAATCCACATGTATATACATGTATAATATATACATATATATATATATATACGTAGACGAGCGACGTGTCGTTGTAATAAGATAAAGTGTAGGTAACTACCTTAAGACGTATATAGGTATATTCGAGAATTGTATAGCTTTTTGGTTGAGCGCGAAGTATAACTTTAACAAAGAAAACGGAGCAATTTTTTTTATTTTTGATTATTTCTTTTACTTTTTTTTCATACTCTCTTCTTGATCTTCTTCAAATGTCTGCGAAAAGTCTGACGACAGATGATAATAAAGAAAGAAAAAAAAAAATGAAAAAAAAAATCTTTGGGACAAGCTCGATTTTAGGTCTGATATACTTGTTGAATGGACCCTGCAGATCGCGAATGGGTCTCACCCACTAGGGTGGATATCGTAGGGTGTTCAAGGTAAAGGAAAGGGATGCCAAGGGGAAAAAGTTTCTCATCTGAGATTGGAAAACGTCTGGGATTACGAAAAAAGGTTAAGTCGGATTCCGTATCGGCCAGATGGCAGGCGGAGCTCGAGGTGCCGTGGCCGGCCGGCATCGTCTTACAATATTCTGGATGCTGGATGAACTGGCCAGGGTTATCCAGGAGGCACCGCATCCAACAAGGGGAGACGTTGCGTGTCCTAATTTTACCTTGAGATACGTAGTTATATACACACATACCTATATATGTATACCTACCTATTTGTATATACGTCAAGAAATCGGAGCACATAATAGACTTTGTAAACTGGGGAAACCTTGCGAAGTTAGAAGGAGTATTTCCTCCGAATACTAGATAAAACTAAAATCCTAGCTTCCTAAAGTTCGTTTGGGTAAATTTTAACTTAGCTTTTTTCCTGCCTCGTGAAACTCCGATAAGATCTTTTAAAAGTCGCTGGGTTTAAGCTTAACGTACGATCTAATCATATGGACATGTTAACTACAGCCATGTCATTCCCGGAAAATATCGAAGGGTTAACGATAATCGAATAAGGTAATTTTTGATAAAGAACAAAAAATATTACGATAAAAAAGATAAAGAAAGCAGCTCTGCGCGGTACGATATGTATCATTAGGGCGCAGTTCTCTGGAGATTTTTTTGTGTATAAGGTCATATTTTTTTTTTCGTTTTTTCGTACCCCTCGTATATATACTGCTACGGTTTTACGTCCGTCATATGGCTCTCAACTTATTATAATTTCCTGAGCTAGCGGTGGCTGACTGGCTGGCCGGCTGGTTGAAGAATATTTTTTTGCTAACCCCATAGTGTTTTTCCTCCATTAAAAGTTAATGGTTTAGTCGTTAGAAATCTAGAACCATTACTAAACAACTGGATAAACAGTCTGGATACTTTCGTTGTTATTTTGCTATATGACTTTGGCGTACGCATATAGGTATATCCGTGTTAGGTTAATGAGAGATAGGGAAAGTGAGAGAGAAGAAGAAGGAAGAGGGTACTGCAGCTTGTAATACGAGACTAAGACGTATCTCTGAACAGTACTGTATATCGTTGGTAATAAAAAAAAAAAACTATGAACAAAAAAAAAAAAGAAAAAAGAAAAAAAAATATCATTCCAAGTCCACTTTGACGAGGGATTACGTTTCATAAAGTATAAATTACGTGAAACCTGGGCACCCACGACGCGGACAAACAGACCGACCGAACAGTCATCGCCAAGAGCGGTACTGCAATTTACGAGGCTATCATCCATGTGTATGCAGATGCGATGGCCCCTCTGGGCTCGTCTTCCTCCAGCTCATACCCCAGATCGCACACAACTTGAACCCCCGCATTGAGACCCTCGCTAGTTTTATTGGCTTAACTCAGTATTTTACAACCGATAGTGGATTAAGGGATTAGATCTCTTCGCGGTGGCATGATATTGAGACATAAACTACGAAAGATATGACGATTTTAAAACAGAAATATAAAGTAGAAAAACTACACGACTACGGGAGCTCTTGGGTAAAGCAAAAGGGTTGAGAAGTATAAAAAAAAAAAATACATAAAGAAAAATACAAAAAATAAAACCTATTCAAGCTCATAATCTGAACAATTGTAAATCACACGATTTACAGACGTATATGGTATGTGTACACCTGCTGAATAAAAAAAAAAATCATATTTGTTTCTTCAAAATCTCCATCTTCAACCCCTAAGACTACGTATCGAAGCACCTTATACCGTAAAAAGAGTTGAAAATTAACTCAAGTTTCGTAATCCTATACTAGCCATGTCCGTTTTGAACTTATTTAGCGATCTTCAGCTAAACACCGAACACTCTCACGATGGTCCGATCGTGGGAGTCTTTCCTCACTCCTTAAGACCCGGAGGCTCCAAAGGCCCAGGGCCTCGGCAGGTATGTGCGGGGGAGGAGTTGAGGGACGGTAAAACGTCGGGGGGATGAGCAGAGAGAAACCCTTTGGGAGATCGACGGTAAAAGGCTATATGCGGCAGTCGCATCCAGAGCAAACGCTCCTGTTTAGTATACGTATTAATGCATGTATGCATGTGTACAATGCCACACATATATGCAGTACATTGTGCATACATACAACGGTGGGTGCTCGACTATACTCAGAACCGACGACCGGCTGTTGTCTTCCCCCACCAGGACCTAGTGTGTAGAGAAACTACTTCCCTTTACTCCGCACCTTTCAGGCCCTGAAATCCTCAGTCAGTCGCTTCGGAGTCATCGTGATCACAGGCAATCCTCAGTCTCTCGCCGACCGCGCAAGCGTAAGGCGTTTTAACGTCCCGTAGGCGATCGGGTAGAACGAATTTCATCCCTTCCCCTAAAACCGAGTTTTCGGTTCCGTAGGGGAGTCAGTCGTGTATAGTCAGCCAGTTGTTGTTGGGTAGTGGAGGCGAGAAGAACGGTCAAATTTTACGGACTCTTTTTATTGTGTCACGACACTATATCAACGGATTTTTTTATTTTTAGTTTTGAAATTTTTTTTTTTCAAGTTTTTAGTTAATCCAAAAAAAAAAGTGTGCAGTGATCGTGAAGATTAATATTCGTCGTTAAACAGTGATGGTTTTTATTGAGGAAAAGTTGATTTTTTATTTTATTTTATCAAAAGTGTAAAAATCTATGGTGAAAAGTTCTTACACGGTTATCTATTTCGATTTTTTTTTTCTCACTATTGTTATAAATATATGTGATAATTTATATCATATACATGATTTTCGAAAATATTTTCGAGTTCAAGTGTCTTAACGGATCAACATCATCATCGTAACATTCTAAACTACTCCCAATATTTAAAACGTGAAAAGTGTATTTTAATTTTATTTTGTGAACAACCTTGACGAGATTTTGGAAAAAATAACAATTTGATAGAATTTTTAATTCGAATTTGAAAATAATCAAGAAAAAATTGTGCATATGTCGAACCTGGTACGACAATAATTTTTTCTGCAAATCGGAGTTCGGAGTTAACGCAGCGGAAGTACAAATCTTCAATGTAAAAGAAGTTTTTTCGTTAAGTTTTTTTTTTTTTTTTTTTTTTTTTTTTTTTGGGGTTCAAAACTGTGGAGTATAACGAAAGAGAAAAGTAATCTCGATCAAAGTTTAGTCGAGCGACAAGATAGGAAAGCTTGGGGAAAAGCGGTTGGGAGTAGGATGGTTCGGTGATAAATTTAACGATTTCACGACGACGTTCATTCCTCGGCCCTCTCGCAAGCTCAAAATCTCTCTAGATGTGCGATCCCACAGCGCTTCTGGATCTCGTCCCTCGTAAAGGATTACTCGGGAGACCCGGCATGGATTACAACGAGTACGCGTACTGCTACGGTCCCGGTGGTGTTCCTGGTGGTCGAGGTTAGTTTCCAGATTTTGGGTTTGAAAATGTCCCCTGTTGTCCGTGTCACGCAACTTGATTCCTTCCTCCGGACCGTAAGCCTCCCACAACAAATTCAAAGCTTTCTTCGGCTTACGCAAGCACCGATGGGAATTTACTAAAAAGTATTAGAATTTATTAAACAGTATACATAACCGAAGAAAAAGTCCTCATATAACTGAACTTTAATCCTACGGTTAAAATTTGGAAAAAAACAAACAAGCCAAAAACCTTCAAAAAGGAGAGACTAGATACGGTTGTCCAAACCGCGACAGCTTCAGAGTTTCGTCCAGAAATTTTTTAAGCGAAAGCATCACGCGATATTTAATTATGCAAATTTGATACGGTATATGTGGTGTCAGAGGAGTAAACGCAGTAGTAGCAAGTCATATTTTTCAAAAGGGGTTTGGTATAGGTTCTTGTTTGTGGAACGGGTTGCAGTGGCATCACCGTTCCTTAGTCGACTTGCAAGTTTCAGGTTTCGCTATGAAGTATAAGGCGCGATCGCGTCTGGGGGTTCGTGCAGTAGCTGTTGTAACGGTCTGATAAAGGACTGGGCATTTGGAAATGTCAAGGTGATAAATTCCCCGCGATAATACGCACGGCTTTTCTACCCAGGTTTATATACCGATATATAGTATACACATATAATAACGAAAATAGCCAACCGGTCACCGCAAGCAGAAATAGGTATAACACCAAGTAGAAATACAAGTGCAGTAAGAGCCATCAGAAATTTGATTCAGAATAAAATGAAATATCTCAAAAACCATTTCACCCGGTGTAATCTAGATACTCGTATTTAGCAAACCACTATCTTTGGTGCCACTACTTACCGGGGTAACGAGGCTCGGGATGAGCAGCATAGAGCGACACGTTCCTAAAGCCCTTCTTGATTTAGGCGCCGACACATTCGGGTGAAATTAACGTCTCGTAATAACGGCGAAGATACTGTGAAGGAATGGTTAGAAGGGGTGGGAGAGTAAGCGTTGCGAAGGGTGCCTCGGGCGTACTAACTATTACTTGAACCTTGCTTTAATTCTCATTAACGGCACGTGCTCTGCCGCGTTCCTCCCGGTTATTGATTGTATAAGTCCGATGGTAAGGTCCGATGTTGCGACTCCGGGTCTAATTGCAGGCGAAGTACTATCGTCGGTCCCTGCTGGGTTATCCCGGGACGTTGTTCCCGAATCCGGGAGGACGACCCTATACCGAAAAGCAACCCTCGTCCACGCCAAGACAAACTCGTCTCTTACCGTCCTTTGCCAATATCCATAAACTGACAAACGCGTTTATATCTATGAAAGAGCACTTCGCTTACAAGATTAACGCTTTATGATAAATATGAGACAATATTGATCGCTAAGTAACGAATTAGTGTTCGAAAGGATATTTTTGAAGGATCGATACATTCTGAAAGAATTTTTTTTAATCACCCATTCGTTTTTTTTTATGCGTTAAAATTTTGTCATGGAAAATCGATGAACAATTAGAAAATTTTTGTCAGTTGTAAATTTTTTTAGAAGTAAACTGATTCGTAGAGTTATTTTATCCAAGGTTGAAAAGTTGTCCGTTTATCTGATAGTAGCGGTTTCTTTCCTGAATAAGTAGAGACCAAAGAATCTAAAATATGAGTTCTGACCAAGTCTTGAAACCAAAACTGCTTTTACTTTGCGGTAAACTGTGAGAAGCAATGGCCCACAAATCCTGACTTTTATCTGATTATACTTTTAAAGAAAACTACACTAAATTAGTATGATAAGATTTAGTTGCTGAAAAATTCTTTCAGGGCAGACTGGTCCTTTGAAAATGGTCATTTTTATTTATTTATTTGAAGAACAGGAGAACTTTTCTAACGACGTAAGTTTGGACCGGTCTGAAATAAAGTTTTTAAATGTTACTCTCCAAATTTGGTGGTCCTACAAGATCGCACAGTTCTCTAATTGGGAACTAATCTGAAGGCGTCGTCGTTGGTCCGGGTAATTAATTGTGTCATGATTACAACCACGTAAGAGTAGTTTGCGTCTAGTTTTACTTTATTCCCTCTGGCAAAGTTCGTGCGAAACAGTATAAAAAACGTCACGAAATATCTAACCGTACGATCGCAAGAGTCACGTGGGTGTCGGCACGCAATCATAAGCCTTAGATCTGCTGCAGAGTACTTAGCGATTGTGGAACTCAAAGAGTTTGAACTCTTTGAAACCGGTTCAAAACCGCGTGGGCATCCTCGAACTACTGGCTACCTTTCACTCTTTCCAGGTGACAACTATTGCCGAAGGCAAGTTTTATGTAATTTAATACTTCCGTACGAAACATCTGTTGAGCAAAAAAAAAAGAAAGAAAGAAAGAATAAAAAATTGATTATATGGAATCTTTTAAACGTTATGACCTAGTGACGGCTTATGCTGTGTTACGAATCGCTAATCATTTTACCCTGTTGTTGCTAGTCAACGTAGAAGCAGCTGCATGCTACTCTTATAAAGGAAATCAGTCGACTGTATACAGTATATATATATACGTATATACGTACGGAATATTGAGACTTCGCGCTGAAGAAGCTTGTTCAGTTCTCCACTCACCCCAGGAGTTTCAATTTTATATACGAGAAACCCTTTTCCCTTTCTTGACATCATCGAGACACTCAAAGGTGATGTTAAACTTCACGCTCCAAGTTCTCTAAGGTCAGATTGGGTCGTTACACGCTTGTGCAGCGTGTACCTAGTACATATCAGCCATGTGTATATGGCTGGGTATGTGACTATCTATCTCTGGTGGCTCACACCTACAAGTATATAGGTAAGATCATGGCCGGGACGTTCTAAGCGTAGCAGTAAAGAAACCCCCCAACCCCTAGCCACTCCACTTCCAATTAAAACCGTTTCACCCTTCTCATTTCTCTTTGGGTTTTCTCATTTTTTAACATTTCCCTCCCAGCATCAGACTCGAGATACTTTACTCGGCCACTTTTGCGTTGAAATTTTCTAACTCGATTTTATATGCGTGTACTAAAACGAGGTGAGCAATTGTTACTTTCCAGATTATGACTTAATCTGATCGCACAGGGAGTTGTTTGCTCATTTATGTCCTTATGAAGAGGCAACTTCTTATTCCCTGGCCAAAAACCTCTTGATTCCAGGTGGAGTGGCTCCCAGACCTACCAACGTTTACCTGAATCTTGGTGCTTAGGAAGAAAAAGAGAGAGAGAGAATAAAAAAAGACAGACTTGCTTACCAAACCTTCGCTAATAAATTCCATTAGCCACGGCCTCTTGGACCCCGTAAGATCCTTGAATGATATTGTGTTACGCGTTTGGCATCCCATTTCTATAGAGTTCCAAGGCGCCCCCATTGAACGCCGCCTAGATGTCTAGGTATCTATCCATAGGAGTTTCTTCTCCTCTCTCTGGGGCATGTGGGTATATATGTATACCTATTTTATATATACATGCCTCTATACTTCCACATTACGTTCAGCTCGTCCCAAAATCTCATTCAGGATTTTAGCCCGCGTGGCTCAACGACCTGTGCATAATTCGATTCACCGATTCGTCCCCGTGTACATATACCTATACCATCCTTTGTCAAGTAAGGGAGAACCTTATTCCAACCGTAGAAGGATCACCGGTCCTTCGAGTACCGTGGAGGACACACGGCGTATCCTGGACACCCGTACCTCCCCGTTACCTGGAGAATAAAAAGCTGGTCTTACGTTGCACGTTGCATAGAATGGTAACACAATACATTTCTGGCCCTACCATTAACAACAATAACTACACCCGACTAGTTCCTTTTTTCCTTTCTTTTATCGAGTGCTCAGGATCGGCCAAGACCTACTGGCCAAGCTTAGAATACGATTTAAAACCATCTTTAGGATAGAATTATGCTTTTGACTTTCCATGGTAATTTTACCATTTTTATATTCGAATTTCATAGTGAGTAGAAATATGATTTTTTAAAAAACTAATGCCAGCAAAGGAGTTTGTTTCAACTTTTTACAACAGGATTATATAATGTACTTTATATGGGTGGTCTTTCGGGAAAAGAGAGAAATAGAGAGAAGGGTTTTGGAAAATAGGGGTATGGCGTAATCCGGAAAGTCTCGTGAGGCTGCATGAAAAGTTATCAAGAACTTTGATCGTAAAAAAAGGTTAAGTGCACTTCATGGCTCCCGAAAAAAAATAATAATAAATATAACAAAAAAACAACAACAAAAAAAAAAAGGTCGTGAGCGCAAACACACACCGAAGACGAATGGCGAAACGGCCTAGACTCTCTTTTTCGTTCGTCGTAGAAATTGTTGAGGATGGATAAAGGGGGATAAACGACGATAAAGAAATATAATGCCAAGAGATGAGCACACGATTAAGCGAGATTGAGAAAGTCTTTGTCAACACACAGAACCCAACTTTTACTTTTTTTTCTTCATCTTCTATATATAGGCTCTTCGGCTCTGCACAAATATTCCAAGATTTTCGTAAGTCCCTTATTCGAGTATCGCCAGATTGCTAGGTCGACCACCTCCTATTTTCATCTCTCTCATAATAATAATAACAATAATAATAATAATAATTACTTGATATCCTGCCCTTTTCAGTATCAAAAATTATTACCACCAGGTACTTAAGGCTGTGTTATTTTTGTCACAGGGTGTCTATTGGACAACGTCGCACCACGGGGCCCGCCCGATGTGCCCCCCCGTAATCCTACAATGAGCCGACTGAACGGAAGACTACCCGGGAGTCACGCCACTAGTGATCACGAACGCGATCCTGACTTGGAGCCATCCTGCCTTGTGCGAACACCGTCTGGAAATTTTTACAACATACCAAGTGAGTTTATTCGCTTACAATTCTTGGTCATTTTGATAATGAACCGTACTTGAATACATTTTTTTCTTTTTTTTTGATCGTGAAGGAGCGTCTCATTTTAATAGATTTAATGGACGGGTGATACTCGGAGGGACAAAAAGACAGAACGAACGAAAGTTGAGTGACACTCGAAGAAACAAAGAGACAGAAATACAGAAAGACCGGGGGCCACTGGGTTGGGTATAACTGAAGGGAAAAGGAAGTCGGAAATGTTCCATTTTCAAGTTAATCTTATCTATTTGCAAACTCTCCGTGAACAGGTAGAGAAAAAAAATGATATGATGCTGTTTGAAAAAGTTGAAAAATTCCTGTTGGATCTTCTTACTGTATTTATCAAGGGTCTTGCGAGGCTTATCTTAGCTAAGGGGGGTTCTCAAGGGGATCTGGATAAACAGTTTTTGGGGTATTAGTCACATGTTACGTGTCACATGACTCAGGTATATTTCGTGGATAGACTGTTACAAGGGCTGCAGTGAAACTCATGGTTTCTCCTTAAAAATTTAGGGTCAAGCTCGAGTCGAGTACGGGGAGAAATAAACCCCCGGACACTTTCCGGATAGAGAGAGAGTATCAATTACTTACTTTCCTGCACCACTAAGAAGAGTCGTTGGTTTCACCTCAAGAGTTGGGTAGGAAGTTAAGAACTTTACGAGAACGTTAAAACTAGGCGCCATGGTACTGACCGCCGCTCCTTGAAGTCGTGCACGGCAGCTAGATCCTCGAAATTTAACAGACCCTTTGCAGATGGGTTCAGTTTTCACTTTTTCCATTTTCTCTATTTCAAAAAAGGAAACTTTGAAAGCGTGGGACAGCTCTCTGCTTTGTTGACCCTGCAGGCTAATCTTAGATGATTTATGACAATCGTTCCTAGTGGTTCACAACGCTCGTAAAGTCTTCAAGTCCTGACTTCTGAAGGCTCGTTACGCTAATATGATTGACGATTGATCGACGCCAGTAGCGGGTCGTTGGTACTACGGAGTTCTGAATTTTTTATTTCACTAACTTGAGGCAGATTGCTGGAATGATATTACCCGGTAAACTTTTCTTACTTTATCGGTAAACCAGCTGTGCGAGATAGTATCCCTGTACCCGTGCAGTAACTGAACTAACTAAGCTTATTTCTAACGAACCATCAACTATCTAACAGAGTTATACGTTATTAGGATAATAGCTCTTCACCCTTGCACTCCCACGAGCCGTTACCCTTCCCATAATTCGTTTCCAAAGCGTATCCCGAGAGTTCGAAGAGTTTTAACGGTCTAAAAACCAAAGGGAATATGGATATCTATACTAAACGCTATAATCACTAAGAACGAGATATAGAGAACCGGACTCGCAATTAAGGCCTTAGAAAACTATGGACTTCCCACGCCCTCGATATGCCCACTGGAAGTTAAAACAGGTAACAGGTAACCGCCAAGAGACAGCAGGTAACGAATAAAGGTAAAAAGGGTGAGCGAAAGCTCCTCCTAAGACAAAGCCTCGACATATTGACCGTTCGATGTTACCTCGCCGCAGTATCTTACCCTCGGTAATTACATAGTCAGGTAAATAAGTACTTTCTACACTTGCAGCAGGCAAGCCTGGGTATAGCAGAGGGAGGAATCCCCGGGTTCTACCGCGCCTTTTTAAATTCTGTCCAGGAGTCTGACTCTCGTATGTTTATATCTATGATATATGTATACGTAGGTATATGGATAACGTATTTTCGTTGAGGTTAAGAGAGTGCAGTTCGGTTTCTTGAAATTCAAGCCGCGCACGGTGAATCATATACTTATCGATTCAACATGGGGCGTCTCTGCGTATCAGGTGTAGGCGGTGGCTATGCCTTGGTTAAAGCCCTTGGTGATGGTCGTTCCTCGCAAGAAACATCGCCGCGACGTTAGCGAGCCTCGTAGCGTGTCTCGCATGCCAGGGATATTAGTTCGACACGCAAGAAACCCGCGGCCAACCCGAAACTCACCCGCTCCACCACCAGTCTTATAATTAATTCCTTTCCATTTTTAGGATCGATGAATTTACTAAAGGTAATAACAACTACCCGTGGAATCGAGTTTCACTGTCTTCTCTACTCGTACCTCGTAATACAAATTAATATTCACTATATAAGTGGTCTTGCAGAGTGCGCAATTACTTGAGACCCGAACGATATCAAATTCTAGTTTCCCACCGTTCTTCAGTCAGACTAAGACTTCGAGGAAGACGTAATCTTAAAATCCCATCTTTTTAGGTGTCTTCTTTAATTCTGTTATTCTCTATATTATCAACGCTGTCTGATCTTCCTTTGCAAAGATGAAACCATACACTGTAACTTCTATATTTTCAATACTGTACTAGATATCTATACACTGCAGTCTTACTGAGAAAACAGGACGTGTGTTTGCTGACTTAATAAAACTGCCGACTAACCACTATTCTTTCCTTATTCTATTTACAGAGATACCGAAGAATGAATACAACAACAAAAACCAATCGACAGGAAACAGCCCTATAAAAGTCGAACTGCAAAACAACATGGACAGGTAAATCCTATAGGTTATTACCTAGTTTATAATCACTAAATTTACTGTTGAGTCTTACTACTCGAATTCGATGAGAAATATTAATGCTCAGAAATAAGCCGGTCTGACAAGCTTTAACGACATTTGTGTGTTGCGGAAAAATAAAAAAAAATGTTCAAAAACATGTCCTACGATTTCAGAGTCCTGACTGGACTTGACAATGGTCATGAATCATCAGCTTTTCAAGTGGTAGGTTAAATAGGCTGAATGAGTCAACGTTAGTGAATGGCAATTGTCACTTTTGGAGTCGAATAACGTTTCCCGCGTACCTATAACCGTTCCTTTGACAAAAGTATCGTCCTCGGTTTTCCTAAGAGAGTTTCGAGAATGCGGTCAGTCTGTAAGTTTGAAAGAATCCGGGACATCGTCGAGTCGTGTATCGGGGACGTTGTAACAAAGTACACAATATATCTCCGTCCTATGTTCTCTTTCGACTTTATACACGGTTGAGGTCTAGGGGAGTGTTGCCGGCACAGAAATTGTTTGTACTACTTGAAGGCCGTCAGTGAAGTGGTCTGGCTTTGATCATCTTTATTGCGTCGCTGCTCTGCAAATAAAACAAACGGACCTTCTTTCGCTGAGAATATGACTATCTCGTTTAAATATTTTGGTTAAACTTTCGTAACCTTTAGTTTCGGCTTCTAGTACCTAACACGACCCACTTACCAGAGTATGCGATAATACATTTTCCAGCTCGTATGTAAACTTCGTTTAGGAAATACAAATTCATTTTATTTTTCACTCAAATTATTCCGATTCCCTTACGATGCCAACACTGGCCGATAAATTGTTATCTACGCAAACGTCAAATAATTATATTTTCATATTTGCAGAGTTACGCTTCCCTACGGCCACGGCCCATCAATGATTCCGATGAGGAGGCAAAGCATCAGATGTCAACTTCGTAAAGGCATCGATTGGTGCAGTTGGAAACTGATTGCCATCGTTGTAATCAT
This sequence comes from Macrophya annulata, assembly GCA_963924015.1. Taxonomy (NCBI): domain Eukaryota; kingdom Metazoa; phylum Arthropoda; class Insecta; order Hymenoptera; family Tenthredinidae; genus Macrophya; species Macrophya annulata. The sequence continues at coordinate 24,400,036 of OZ001260.1, forward strand.
GCTATCTCTTTGCCTGACAGCAGCCCTCACCTATGTTGCAGGTAATTATAGACTAACAAGAAAATTAACGGCGATAATCTGGGTAGTATTGACGAAAATTAACCGGTTAAACGACTTTGATTATAGCATCAAACATGGTGAACTGGAACCAAGGCACAAAAGCATGCACCGTTCTTGTGGGGGAGAATACAGACTCAAAACCAGCTAGCACAGAGGCGAATAAAACGTCGTCCAGCAGACCTAGACAGCAATCTACATCAGGAGGTAATAATTCAGATAATGTTTACATCCGCAAGCGTAGAGATACACCTAACCAGCATGACCCAGTGTTGCACCAAACCTCCCAAGCCTCCGAAACGTCTACAGAAATGCCAAAACTTGACAATTTGGTTTATAGTCCCGGTATTGATGTCGGGTCTACAAATACGCCCGAGATATCAACGGATAAATCATTGCATGAGGATATAAGTAAAAGTGTGCATGCTGAGCTAAGTGGGCATGGAAATGAACAGGTTAGTGGTGCTGCGTCAAGTACTGTGCCGAAATTGGAGCTTATTCCATACTCAGGATCATCAACTGTCGAACCAGCGCTTTATGTAAATGTCTCTAGCTCTACTAACTCTTCTCTAAATCGTGTGAACTTTACGTCATCTATCAATCCTATTCTTCAAACTTCTTCAGATTATGTTAGTGTCACAGTTGAGGGTTCATCTGAAATTGATGAACCTTCTTCTACGATTGAAAGCTTGCCTATGACGAGTTTGGATTCGGTATTAGATTCAAAAAATATGGATAACCTGTCACCAGATTATATCAAAGATGTTATAAATGATGATACATTAACTGCACACGAAAACGACTATTCTAGTACGGAATTAATTGTGCAAGATGAAATAATTGAATACAGTTCGAACGACGATAGAAATCAGACGATATCAGAAATATTTGATCAATCAAAACTGTCTCAGAAACCTGATATAATAGTACCTGAACTTTTCGCGGAAGTAACGAAAAATATTTCCTCGAATGGGACCTTAAATATTATGAATAATAAGAATAGCAGCTATTCGGAGGCTATCGATGTACCAAGAATAGATTATCCGGTATCTCTAAACGTTAACGTTAACGATAACGATAACGATAGTTCTAAGATAAATTTCGGTAAACCATCGGGGAAAAACAAAACCGAAAATTTGAACTTTCTTGCAGAAGATCACGTAGATAACTCTAGCTCGAACAGTAAACATATAGATTCCAGTAACGGTAGTTTATTGTTTGGTAATGATAACACCGAGTCTGTAAATATTGCTTCGATCCACTCGGATGCTAAGACAAGTGGTGAAGTTTCTCCCGTCGCGTTACCGTTAGTAGTAAATCGGATATACGACGTAAATTCTGGCGAAAAGCTAGAAGAAGAAATCACAGAGTCGAAATCATCCGTTGAAATCAAAGGAACGAAAACATTCGATGAATTGGAAGCTAAAAAAATCGCTGATCAGAACCGCACAATAATTAGTAACGATGACAAGGAGATCTCGACCCAGTCCAACGAGCAGTTAGATCAATCTGAGGTACTGAAATCTACTGGTGTTATCAAGGAAACAGAAGAATTATCCCGCGAAGATACTTCCGCGGAATTTGGCGCTGGACAAATATTGTCCCACAATATAAGCTCGGAAAAATCTGAAGAGTTACAAAGAGATTATCCGGTGTTTACTTTCGGCCAAGACGAAGTGGAAATCATAAAATTGACAGATCAGAATATCAGTACTACTATGAAATCCAAAGTAGCTTATATACCGGATCAAGAAGTAATAGCTGCGCCAAATTTGGCGACTAATGAAGTAAGAAATGAGGATGGATCAGGGGAGAATTCTGAGAAACTAGAAATGAAACGCAAGGAAAATTTACAGATCGTGAATGCCGGAGGTGAGCAATTCGCCGATAAATTTGGAGATGAATTTGGACAGACGGAGGCTAATCCCAATCCGAATGAAACACGTGATTGTGATGATGAAGAGAACAGTGTCCAACTCGAGATGTTTAGCCAAGGGTCAGACTCGTCTAATAATAACTGCAATGATTCGTTGCATGATAAGCATGATACGTCAAAAGTCATTAATGCAAGTTCAATATCATCTAACACAAATATCATTTCTGAACATCCACTAACGCATCAAGTACACGTGATAGAAGTACCTCGAGGCACAGAATCGCAGCAGCAATCACGAAGAGTGCTTGTAAATGTGACAATTGCTACGGAAGAGTTTGACGAAGCGTCAAATTCAAAAACAGTTTCACGCCCATTGTATATGTTATCCGTGTCTGTACCGACCGATGGCCAAACTAACAATTTTCCTGAAATTAACATCAGCCCTGTACAGTTACCTGTGCAAAATTCAATGCCAAGCATGACGGACAATCTACATGTCGTACCCGATGAAAGTACCACTCGAATACCACCTCCACCCCAACCCCCAACATCACCGCCTCCAAGTTGGGGTGGTGAATGCGAATGTTCATGTCCTTGCATGGAATCTGATGAAAAGGACAACTTTTCAGACGGATTGACCGCTTCGGAAGAGGCTTTGCTTCGTGACACTGATAATGACAGCTTCAATTCTTCTTACGAAGATACTGACTTATTTAACAGTTCTGAAGATTCCGTTGAAACAAATAATAATAATACGTCTGAAATACATGATTTGGAAGGTAAATTAGAAACCGAGGAGTCAACGACAGAATCTTGGTTAAGTAGTTCGGATTTGATCGATACGGAGTCGACCACTTACTCTTCGGAGATGATGACGACTGAAGGTTATTGGTGTTCTGGGACAACGCCACTTCCCCCAGAGCCTATTATACTGATCCTTGAAGGTGAGGCCTTGTTTTCTATACTTCTATTTTATTTTTATTTTTGTCTTTCTCTCTATCGCTTTTGCTAACAATGCTTCTTCGCTTGCTCTATCGCACCGTCACACAAACAGCACTCTTTCTTTTCTGGTACTTTGAGTTGCAATTAGTAAAGACGTGAATTTGATTAACATCATAAATGTGTTAATAGTAAAATTAGATTGACGGTATTCGTAAATAGAACACCTGTAGTTAGTGGTAAAGGTCGAATAGAAATTATTTTTTTTATTCATTTAAACCATTCTTTCAGGAACTCATAAAATGTGTCGTATATAGTTTAATTAATTGTGTCCATTTAATGTTACATAATACTTGGTAGTAAATTGAATGAAATTAATTACATCGCATTCTATTTCATACGATCTTTTTTATTTCTTTTTTTTTTTTTTTTATTTTATCGATTTCAAAATAATAGATCAATGATCAGAGCTTAGCGGTTTAATAAATGTTACCATAGATTAACTAATACAAATAATAAACAGTTTCCTGATAATCGTATACCATATCAGATATTTAATAATACAAACTGCTAATTCGCATAGCGTTTGAGCTAAGCTGGAAGTGCTACATTATTTCACTTTTTTGTCATTTTTTATTCCAGTCGCCAAAGATCCCTGGATAAGATCACGTTATTTGAAGAAACAAAAAAGTTACTTTTTTTGAATCAACTTTTCTTATTGAATAATTACAAGTTTAATACGTCCTACCATAATTAACATTCACTTTAATATCCATGATATTTAATTAAGCAATGAATTATTATTCATCGGTGATGATGCATAATACATAGGCAACGCTGTCTTATCCAGGAAAGAGAAAAAAAAAAAAAAAAAATTGGCGTCTGATTTTAACCACGATATTCTAAAATTCGTGGGATCATTTTAGGTGCAAGAACATTCCCTGCTCGATCATTTCCACCGGATGGTACAACGTTTGCTCAAGTTGCCCTCGGCCAACGACTCAGTAAAGAAATTCCACCGTACAGTTATTGGAATATGCAATTTTACCAATCCGAAGCAGCCTACGTTCGTTTTGACTACAACATACCCAGAGGAGCGAGCATTGGAGTTTATGCAAGACGAAACGCTCTTCCTACACACACGCAATACGATCTATTAGAAGTCCTCAGCGGCTTCAAGGCGCGCACATCTCGGGCATCACATGTTAGTGTCATTGTATGTCCTTGTGTCTTCTCATATTATATCAATAAATTCTTTCTTATTTAATTATCTCATAAAATGCATGAATAATGTCACGATAAAATTATGAACGAATATTCCGAAGGATTTTTCTTCGTGTGAAATTCACATGTTGCTGTACTTACTTCTGCAATCCTAATAATTATAACTGTATTTAATTTTAGCAACCGTCAATCAAAAAGGAAGCAACACACTACATGGAACCTGGCCATTGGTTTTTATCTCTTTACAATGACGACGGTGATCCACAAGAAGTAGCATTCATAGCTGTAGTGGCAGAAGACATGACACACAACTGTCCGAACGGATGCAGTGGAAAAGGTGAATGCCTGCTTGGACATTGCCAATGCAATCCTGGCTTTGGAGGAGAAGATTGCAGCGACAGTGTGTGCCCAGTATTATGCAGCCAACGAGGAGAATATATCAACGGAGAGTGTCAATGTAACCCTGGATGGAAGGGTAAAGAGTGTTCCTTACGCCACGACGAATGTGAAGTTCCAGACTGCAATGGTCACGGACACTGTACCAATGGTAAATGCAATTGTGTGCGTGGCTATAAAGGAAAGTTTTGCGAAGAGGTAGACTGCCCACATCCAACGTGTTCGGCTCATGGATTTTGTGCCGAAGGTACATGCATTTGTAAAAAGGGTTGGAAAGGTGCGGACTGCAGTCAGATGGACAAAGAAGCTTTACAGTGTTTGCCCGACTGCAGTGGACATGGCAATTTCGATTTAGAAACGCAGACTTGTTTATGCGAACCGATGTGGTCTGGCGACGATTGTTCTAAAGGTAAAAATGATCTACTATACAAAATATTAATACGTGAATAATATTCGCGAAATTAGTTTGTTTCGATCAACCATTACAGATATTCGCGTAAAACAAGATTTTTTACATTTTTTCTTTCATTTTTCAGAATTGTGTGATCTGGACTGCGGACCGCATGGTCATTGCGTTGACAACGCTTGCGACTGCGTGCCTGGATGGTCCGGTGAACTATGCAATATGAAACAATGTGATCCTCGCTGCAACGAACATGGACAATGTAAAAACGGTACATGCCTTTGCGTTACCGGCTGGAATGGAAAGCACTGCACGATGGAAGGATGTCCGAACTCATGCTCTGGACATGGTCAATGCAGAGTGAACGGGGATGCTCAATGGGAATGCCGATGCTATGATGGATGGGATGGAACAGATTGCAGTGTTTTGCTGGAACAAAACTGTAGCGACAGCCGAGATAATGACAAAGGTACTTTACAATCCTCATTAATCAAATTATTATCAATCTTCAGATAAGGAATTATATTTAATTATTTTTCTGAAGTTGACTGCAGAGATCTTTCAAAAGAATTTTAATCAATATCTTGATTTTTCGTTTCTTAGATGGTCTGGTCGATTGCGAGGATCCGGAATGCTGCGCTAATCATCATTGCCGAGATAGTCAGCTCTGCGTTTCTGCTCCTAAACCAATCGACATTCTACTACGGAAACAACCTCCGGCAATAACCGCATCGTTCTTTGAAAGGATGAAGTTTTTGATCGACGAAGGTAGTCTGCAGAACTACGCTCGTCAGGAAACCTTCAACGAAAGGTACGTTGAAAAGTTCCCTTGTCCATAAAACACGATCATTACAAACAAACACTAACACTGTGTGACCACTGTCTGTCCCAAAATCAGTGTTGCGTGCAGTGAGAGTTTTTTCCCCCATAGGTTTATTATATATACATTTATACTTATATATTTCATAAAATAAGTATATATAAATATATATATTTATCTCGTGATCCTTCCTATACATTATTGATACTCTATGCGTTGTTGTGACCCGTGTGAAATCACATCCCAACAGTTTTGTACATATGTTTGTATGTACGTGTGCGCGAGCGTGTGCCTTGCACCTCTCTCTTGTCCGTCCGAGTGACGCTTGCGTGAATGTGTGAGTCCATGTTAACCATATTAAGCTTACGCCCATGCTCTATAGAAGAATAGGAGTTAACATTGTTAGACAGAAAGTAAAAAATAAAAGAGAAAAAGAGAAAAAGATCAAATAGAAAAGGGATGATAAATTGTCATTTTTTGAACACCTAAATTCGACGTAAATATTCACATTGCATTGGTGTAACTAAAATTTTAACTGGGCTCTGTTTTATCCGTGCTGCTGGGTCAGTGTGTTCTGGAATCACTTCAACACAAGGTAAGAAATACGTACAGCAACAACGAAAAGATAAGTTAGTAGCGTATAAAACGGTAGCTGCTGAAAATAATTTTCTGCATAATGTTATAATATCTTGTATTTATAATATATATGTACGTATATATATATATACATATATACATATATACTATAGATCCGTCATGTATATGTGTGTGTTTGCAAAATATTGTTATACTTTTTAATCACGACGGCAGCGGCGGCGTAATTATTCATAGCTGATTATACACCCGATGCCTATATGCTCAGATTTTCAAATCACTAGCTCATTTGCCATCACACTATTTGTTGCATGGTTGAGTTTCCTTATCATTCCTACATTGTGTTTCGTGCCTTTTTGGTTACGCTTCCAACTTTGTGTTATTTGTACGTGTTGTCCTAGGTTTAAGATTATCTGCAGACTTATTAAATTATGAATCTTATTAAATTATATTTATATACAAACATCGTAAGTCCTCGACCTCTAAAATTTTATCATACGTCTTTACAAATTATCCATGATATCATTAATCAACTAATTCTTTCACCATTAACAAACAAAAAAAAAAACAAAATTATTACATTTCCCATCAATTTACAATAAAAACTGCCCGGACACGTATTTTCATGCAGTCCAGAAATACGAACTATAAATTCTAAATCCAATTACAAATTCTATTTGTAAAAAGCATAAAATATTGTAAAAATAGTCGTAGGTAGAATAGAATAGAAGATAGAATCGCTTATTTATAGTTTCCATTCAAGCACAACAAAATATTGTAGACGTAAATTTTGTTAGTTAGTTAAAATCAACAAATCACAGTTTAGCTAATAGAATTTTTTCCCTAACAGCCGATCTGCTGTTGTACGTGGTCGAGTCGTTACCGCTCTTGGTACTGGACTCATGGGTGTACGAGTGAGCACCAGCACTCCCCTTGAAGGATTTACCCTCACACGAGACGATGGATGGTTTGATTTACTCGTAAACGGAGGAGGAGCTGTCACCCTACAGTTTGGAAGATCACCTTTCAAACCACAAAGCCATATCGTTTTCGTCCCATGGAACGAGGTAAGATATGCGCTATTATCGATATATTCTTTAGTCATTTTTTCTAAAAACCATATTTGAGACGATTATTAAACATGGCGAAACAGTGGTTGCTGCTAAAATTGAATTTGAAACAAGTACGGAGCAAACTACAATCGAAATTTGTATATTTATTTACAGGTCATCATCATTGACAAAATTGTTATGAGCACAACCGACGAAAAACCACTTTCCCATATTCCTCATGCTTGCGCAGCTCATGATTACGATTTGATGAAACCAGTCGTTCTCGCAACGTGGAAACATGGATTCCAGGGAGCCTGTCCAGACAAAAGTGCAATTCTAGCAGAGTCACAAGTTATTCAAGAAAGTCTTCAAATACCTGGAACTGGTCTAAATCTCGTTTATCATAGCTCAAGAGCTGCCGGATACTTGTCGACTATTCAACTTCAGTTAACCCCAGAAACAATTCCGTCATCCCTCAATCTGATTCATTTGAGAATCACGATTGAAGGTATTTTATTTGAAAAAACATTCGAAGCTGATCCAGTAATAAAATTCACTTATGCATGGAACCGGCTCAACGTCTATCGTCAACGTGTTTACGGAGTTACCACAGCCATGGTCAAAGTTGGATACGAATACATAGACTGTAAAGATGTCATCTGGGATGTACAAACTACTAAACTAAGCGGGCATGACATGTCGATATCCGAAGTTGGTGGTTGGAACTTGGACATTCATCACAGATACAACTTTCACGAAGGAATATTGCAGAAGGGCGATGGATCAAACATTTACTTGAAACACAAACCGCGAGTTATTTTAACCTCGATGGGAGATGGACATCAAAGACCGTTAGACTGCTTCGAATGTGATGGTCAAGCTTCAAAGCAACGATTACTCGCTCCAGTTGCACTTGCAACAGCACCGGACGGCTCAATTTTCGTCGGCGACTTTAATCTTGTTAGAAAGATCTTGGTAGATGGCAACGTGAAGACTGTTGTTCGACTAAAGTGAGTTTTATTTTAATTTATACAAAATTTTCTTCCCGTTTTACATACCGGATCTTCTCGTGGATGAGGACAGACCCATACGACCCTCAATTATTCATATGCAATTTATGGCATAGAGCGTACTTATACCCTGAGTGACATATAATTGCAAATCCTATGGATTGCATCCACGAAAAGATCGGATATAAACGATTCGACAAATATCAATTGTTACATGTTAATTTTCTACTTTTTTTTGCAGTGCTACGAGGGTCTCTTACCGGTATCACATAGCGCTCAGTCCACTAGACGGTGTCCTTTACATTTCTGATCCAGAATCTCATCAAATAATACGCGTCCGTGATACGAATGATTATTCCGATCCAGATCACAATTGGGAAACAGTTGTCGGTTCTGGTGAACGATGTCTTCCAGGTGATGAAGCGCATTGCGGGGATGGAGCATTGGCGCGTGATGCTAAACTAGCTTATCCAAAAGGTGTTGCTGTTTCGGCAGACAACGTTCTGTACTTTGCTGACGGTACGAATATAAGAATGGTCGATAGAGACGGTATAATAACAACCGTGATTGGTAATCATATGCACAAATCGCATTGGAAACCGATACCATGTGAAGGAACGCTGAACGTTGAAGAAGTACATCTGAGATGGCCAACAGAACTGGCTATCAATCCTCTAGACAATTCTTTACACATGATCGACGATCACATGGTTCTTCAACTCGCTCCTGACGGTCGTGTAAAAGTTGTTGCTGGACGTCCACTGCACTGTGCATCACCTTCCTCCACTTTTGACACGGAATTAGCGACTCATGCAACGTTGGTAATGCCACAAAGCATAGCTTTTGGTCCTGCCGGTGACTTGTACATCGCGGAAAGTGACTCTCAACGGATAAATCGGGTTCGGGTGATCGGTACTGATGGGAAAATATCTCCGTATGCTGGGGCAGAGTCTAAATGCAATTGTCTTGAACGTGGGTGTGACTGTTTTGAAGCTGATCATTACTTGGCGTCTAGTTCAAAGTTCAATACGATATCAGCCGTTGCAGTTTCCCCGGATGGTATCGTACACATTGGTGATCAAGCTAATTACAGAATTCGATCTGTAATGGCGAGTATACCGGACGCTAGTGGAGCCAGAGAATATGAAATTTACTCTCCCGATACTCAGGAAATATATGTGTTCAATAGATTCGGACAGCATATTGCAACCAAGAATATTCTGACTGGAGAAACAAATTACTTGTTTGCTTACAACGTGAATACAAGCAATGGAAAATTGAGCACAGTGACGGACGCTGCTGGTAACAAGGTGTTTTTACTGCGTGATTATTCGAGTCAGGTAAATTCTATAGAAAATACTAAAGGCCAGAAATGTAGACTGAGAATGTCGAGGATGAAAATGCTCCACGAACTCAGCACGCCCGATAATTACAACGTAACTTTTGACTACCACGGACCAACCGGATTGTTGAAAACTAAACTAGACAGTACCGGGAGAAGTTATGTCTATAATTACGATGAATTCGGAAGATTAACATCCGCTGTTACGCCAACTGGAAAAGTTATTAGTCTGACATTTGACCTGAGTGTCAAAGGCGCGACTGTCAAGGTTGGGCAAAATAATAGAAAGCCTGTTTCAATGCTGATCAAGGGATCCTCGGTAGTAACTAAAGTCGGAGAAGCAGAACAGAGAACCATTGTTCTTGGCGATGGTAGTGTCGGGCGAGTTACTCCTTGGTTACATACAGTCAGTACCGATACTGTCCCGTATTCAATTCTGGCTGAGATTGAACCATTGCTTGGAGAAAGCTACCCAGTACCAGCAAAACAAAGAACTGAAATTGCCGGTGACTTGGCGAATAGATTTGAGTGGAGATACTTCTTGAGGAGAGTGCAGGGTAATAAAAACCGAGGAAATGCTAAAGCAGTGGCTCAAGTTGGAAGAAAACTTCGAATTAATGGGGAAAATCTTCTTTCCCTCGAATACGACAGAGAGTCAAACACCGTTGCCGTGTTCATGGACGATCGTGTTGAGCTTTTAAACGTCAGTTACGACAGCACAGCTAGGCCAATAAAATGGGGACCGAGAAATGGAATTTTTGCTGGTGTCGATCTGAAGTACGATAGGTTTAGCAGATTGACAAGCTGGACTTGGGGTGACATCAGTGAGACCTACGACTTTGACAGAGCCGGTAGATTGTACGAAATAAAATACAGCGATGGGACATCAATGATCTACGCATTCAAAGACATGTTCAGCAGTTTACCTTTGAAAGTTACCACACCTCGAGGCAGCGATTATCTTCTTCAATACGACGAGGCCGGAGCTCTTCAGTCTTTAACTACACCCAGAGGACACATCCATGCATTCTCTCTACAGACTTCACTCGGCTTTTACAAGTACCAATATTATTCACCGATGAACAGACATCCTTACGAAATTTTGTACAATGATGATGGACAAATATTGGCCAAAGTCTACCCTCATCAGAGCGGAAAAGTTGCTTACGTCTACGACCACACAGGAAAACTTGAAACTACGCTAGCAGGTTGGTCCAATTATTGAATAAAAACTATTATTAAATCCTCTTTAAATTTGATTGTCTAAAGGATTTTTGTTTTTCTTTGAAATAGTACTAATCATACTTTTTTTTTCTCTTCTTATTAGGTTTGTCTTCCATTCATTACACGTATCAAGAAGCCACGAGTTTGGTCCGCAGCATCGATGTTAACGAACCGAACTTCGAGATGCGTTTAGAGTACAAGTACCATGCCGGTATTGTGAAGGATGAAAAAATTAAATTTGGTAGCAAGAGTGGTATGGACAATGCGCATTACAGATTCCAATACGATGGAAACGCTCGTATTTCTGGTCTCGAAGTAGACATTAATGGAAAAGAATTGCCCCAATTGCGTATCAAGTATAATCAAAACCTTGGATTATTGGAGGGAGTAAGTGACCTGAGAATCTACAGAAATACATTCAACAGATCCGTGATGCAGGACACTAGCAAACAATTCTTCACGATAACAGATTACGATGATCATGGTAGAATAAAAACTGTTTTAATGAACATAAGGTCGTTGGATGTGTTCAGAATGGAACTAGAATACGACAATCGAAATCGTATTAAAATGCGCAAGTTTAACATCGGCAGGGAGTCGATGATGGACAAGATAACTTACAATGCTGACGGACATGTTTTAGAGGTAGCCGATACCGACAACAACTGGCAATACGGTTACGACGAGAATGGAAATATCGTTGGAGTTACAGAACAGAACGAGAAAATAACTTTAGGATACGACAGCGGTGATCGTGTAGTTCAATACGGAGATGTTGAATTCAACTCTTACGATGGACGAGGCTTCGTTGTCAGACGTGGAGAGCACAAGTACAGATATAACTCGAGAGGGCAGCTTATCCACGCTTTTGAACATGACAAATTTCAGATATGGTACTTCTACGACGATCGTGGTAGATTGGTAGCGTGGAACGATGACCGGGGTAATATCACGCAATATTTCTATGCCAATCCAAGAACACCAGACCTCATTACCCACGTGCATTTCCCCAAGTCATCAAAGACTTTCAGGTTCTTATACGACGCTAGAGATTTCCTAATAACGGTAGAAACTTCGGAACAAAGATTCTACGTTGCTTCTGATCAGAATGGTTCCCCGTTGGCGTTATTCGACACTAATGGAAATCTCATTAAAGAAATGGGAAGAACACCCTTTGGTAAAATCATCAAAGATACTAACCCGGACTTTTATCTTCCGATCGATTTCCACGGCGGATTATTAGATCCTAATACGAGATTGGTTTATCTGAACAAACGTCTGTACGATCCGGCAGTTGGACAATGGATGACACCGGCTTGGGAACAAATGGCAAATAAACTGACAACTCCAACGGATATTTTTATCTACAGATTCCGTAACAACGATCCTATCAACAATAAACAGACCGTCGAATACATGACAGATTTATCAAGCTGGTTGATGCTTTACGGTTACGATATCTCGGCAATGCTAGGTTCCGAGTACACTAAGGAAATGGTGTATCAACCAAGCGCGACTATTACATCTCCTCAATTAACACCAGAATTTGGTGTGATGTCAGGCTTACAGTGCATCGTGAATAGAGTTCATGAAAAATTCTCTGACTTAGGTTTCGTCCCTAAACCACTTCTCAAACTTGAACCAAAGACTCGAAATCTTCTACCTCGAGTAGCTCACAGAAGAGCAGTATTCGGTGAAGGTGTTCTCGTTTCGAGAGTGGGTGGCCGAGCATTGGTCAGCGTTGTTGATGGTGTGAACAGCGTTGTTCAAGATGTAGTAACGTCAGTTTTCAACAGTTCCTTCTTCTTGCCGTTACATTTTAGTGTCCACGATCAGGACGTGTTTTACTTCGTTAAAGACAACGCTTTGAAGATACGTGATGATATGGAGGAGCTTCGTCGCCTCGGTGGAATGTTCAACGTTTCTACCCACGAAACGACAGAGCATGGTGCTGGAACTTGGAAAGAGTTAAGACTGCATAATCCGGATGCTGCAGTTGTTATAAAATACGGTGCAGATCCAGAACAGGAAAGACACAGAATATTGAAACACGCTCATAAAAGGGCGGTTGAAAGAGCATGGGAAATTGAGAAGCAATTAGTTGCTGCTGGTTTTCAAGGACGTGGTGATTGGACGGAAGAAGAGAAGGAAGAATTGATAAATCATGGAGACGTTGACGGCTACGAGGGTGTGGATATTCATAGTGTACATAGGTATCCACAGTTAGCCGATGATCCAGGAAACGTAGCGTTTACCAGAGACACAAAACGTAAGAGACGAAAGAGTGGTAACAGACGTAACAGAATTCACAGGCATGACTCGTGATTTAATAAATTTTAATTAAAACATTTACCTATATCAAACGCAATGTGTGAAGTATATAAATAAACAAAAAACAAAAAACAAAAAAGGAAAAAAAAAAAAGAAACACCACATTGTGATATGTCCATGGTAACGTTTAGAAATAAAACAATCAAAACAAAGACTTATAAAAAATAAACTAAAGTGAAATGAAATGAAAATGCAAAGTTAAAAAGAAAAATATTAATAATAATAATAATAATCTATCTCTTTGCTGTGGGGAAAATCCTCGACTTAATAAAATGAGACGACTGAGACTCGTGTAACATATTATTATTTTATTTGTATCGAACTTGTTGGTGCCATATATTATTATTATTATCTTATTATTATTATTATTATCACTATTATTATTATTATTATATAAAAAAAAAGAATAATCTATGAAGTGTCAAAATTAAACTAGTCGCAAGTAATGAAATGATGAATATAAAGCTTGTTACGAGGTGATTATTTTATAAAATGAACAAACTGCGTATAATGTGGCTAATAATAATAAGCTTGTACTTTATAGAATGATGCTGTGCAGGTGTAGTATGGATAAAATAAAATAAAAAATATTAATACTGTGGACTATGATAAATGTGTGAATAATATAAACTATTGTTCAGTATACATAATAATAATAGAAAATCATTTCTAATTAACAGGAAAAAAGTAATTAATAATGATAAACAAATAATGATGCTCTCCTATCGATATAATGTGTCTGTGTGAGTGCATGTATGTTGCGTGCCAGCCAATTGACTTTCGAACAGAAAAAAACCAAAAAAAATTAACGAAAAAAACAACAGAAAGAAACATATAATACAAAAATCAAGAACAAATTGAATAAAAAAAATAACAATTAAAAAAAAAAAAAAACACGCAACATTGATGGGTTTATAACAGGGTCTATGACACATACAAAAACTTATATATTTCAAAGTTTTTTGAGTCTCTTCGACTTATCTGATTATACCATGCAATTAAGTGTATAATTGATTGTATAAGGGGGATACAGATAGTGATAAATAATCCGCATTACGGGGAAAAATTGTGTGCGCAGCACGTGCAGAAGTCACCGCAGTAACGATGCTATACATATATACATTATATAATTGATAATTATTAATGTTAAGAACAAAAAAATAAATAAATAAATAAAATAAAAAAAAAAAACAAAACAGAAAAGAAAAAACAAAAAATACAACAGATATTTTTAACAAGGCATAAAAAATAAAAGAAAAGAAAAAAAATTTAAAAAAAAGAAAAAAAACAGTCAAGCTGGTGTAAATATATATAATGACTAATGTAAAATGTAGATATAATATATCGTGGTAAGTTCAATTTGAAATCTTGGAAATGCTTTTTTATATACACCAATTGTAGAGCCGCAAATAGTAAAAAAAGAGAAATACGAAAGTCCACTAATTAAATCGATAAATTCAAAAAAATAAAATAAAATAAAATAAAAAAAAAAAAACTTTTCACGCGACAAATGAAATGAAGAAAATGATAAATAATATACTAGTCCAAATGCATATTATACAGGTAACATACATACAACGTATATGGCCTACTTACTCCGAAAGTTGCCGCGTAAACGTTCAGCATAATTCATTCATGTTCAGAAAGTAGGATATAATAAAAATGTACCGGTATATAACGTAGGTATATACATAATAGGTACATTATTAATAAATAAATTGCATAACGTAAAGTTTCTCGATATATAGACTCCTGTAAATAGTATAATAGATATAACGGTAAAAAATTGTACCTAGCTCGTAAGCTAGTGGTAAAAAATATCCATAAACGTAAAAGGTAAACTACCCCTAAACAATATTGAAAAAAAAATTAAATTAAACGAAAAAAAAAAATAATAATAATAATAATAATAATGTCCAAAATGAATTATAAATATCCCCCCCTCCCCCGCCTATCTTTCTACTAAAAAATGAAAAAAAAATTATTTTTTGAATTGTGTCGTCAAAATCCTAACAAGTCTAAAGAAAAGAAAAAAAAAAGTAACAAAAAAAAAAAGAAAAAAAAAATTACCCCTTGTAACAATAATGAAAAAAAAAATTAATACTAAATAAATAAATAAAAAAAAAAAAAAAAAAATTGTCGGTGTTTAATATTGGAAATAGATCAAACTTCAAACGTTTGTATCAAAGTAATCGATAGAAAGTAATAAATAGGGATGCAGCGAGCCAACGTGCGAGCCGTCGCTCCACCGTTGTGTTCTCATAGGTGTAACTAAATACATAATCATAATGCAACCTACCTAGTTGACATAAGTTGACATTAAAATGTGCAAGTAATTTAAACTGCTATATGCTGTACATATCTATTGTGTATAGCCACACTCAATACTTCAATAGTCTGTCTTCTCCTGTATACTTTCGTTGCGTTAATATCTTATTTGATTTACGGCTCATTATCAATATACATGTACACGAGTACATATACATAGGTATATGCATAATATCTGCTAAATTTGCAAAAAAAAAAAAAAAAAAACAAAAAAAAAATCAATCGACTCAAATTCCCGTTCAATAAACAATTTATTATTCATTTGTTAGTTTATCTCCGTGAATTTTGGTTTGCCAAAATAAATAGAAAAATAAGAGACTGCAAGATTGAAAATTTATTCAACTGGTTTTTTATTTATTTATTTATTTTACATTATATATTTTTTTTTTTCGATTTAAACATCAGTCTCGTCAAATAAGATATTGATGTAATTATTCTTTGTTCACTCTATATATCCGTAAAACTCTATGATATTGTGCTATAAAGAGATTTGCTAGAATGTTAATAGGGAAAAAATAACAAAAAAATAAATAATAATAACTGGCTGATCGATTGCAGGATAAGTGCATTTTCAAACAGACGCATAATCAGAATAATAATAATTTACTCAAAACGATACGTAAAAAGATAGTTATATGAATACTTACGCTTATTATCATTTGAACTCGTGGATATATATATATATTTTTTTTTTGGTTCTTTTTTTTATGATAATTGAGAACTTAAGCCGTCGCAAGTGTTAATCATTATATTGGGAGAGGTGATATTTAATACTGTTGCTAAACGTGACAAAGAAAAGCAATACTTTGTAACACTATCGTGTATGTCTTAAAAGAGAAACAAAATAATATAAATTAATATATTTAATTGTGTATCGATAATTATTGTGAACGGTCATGTGTTTTAGACAAAAAGAAAAAAAAAAAAAAACGCATAAATATGACGCGCCCGTAATTTTTTTTTTTTCTTCTCTTTTTCAATTTTTTTTTTCTTCTTTTTCATGTTCAAAAAAAAAAATACTAAAAAAAAAGAAGAAAAAAAAACGGGCAATATCTATATTATAATGTATAAGCTGCGTCTGAGAAATTTTGTATATAATAATTAATTATATTTTGCTCTGTTAATGTTGTGGATTCTAAACAATTAAAAAAAAAAAAAAGAAAAAAAAAAAACGAAAAAAAATGCGATAAATGTTCGTAGAGGAAACCACTGTGCATGATATGGATCAGAAGCGATATTAATGTTGGTTTAAATAAACCTACATTATTCACGATAGTAGCTACACATCTCATAAACTGTTACCCTAACCCGAAAACACCCTCTTTATTTTAATAAAGAATTATTGTTTTCACCTTTCCTACCTACCACCCCTCTTTACCCAACAAAACTAAATACAGAATGCTCCAACGTGTGCAATGGTTTAATATATATTTATTATAATACTAATTGTCATTGCACAGGTCGGAGTTTATTATACGCATACTAAAATTTTTTATATTATTTAAATGTAAATATTTATTATTATGTAAATATTCTTATATACACAAGTTTATTTTACACTACAATATTATATTATTATGTAATATTTAATATAAGAAACATATTCTATACTCTTACACTATAAGTACTCAATAAATATATCTATAAAATTCCCCAGTGTTTGTGAATGTCTACCTAAATCCTTATCCTTATTTTCCCGTCATATTTGTAGCGTCTTGATAAACCCGATCATGTATTATACATACCTGTAGTTACGTCGGAAATTTATTAAGAATTAATATATCATCGGACGTATATCTACAAAATTCTGTAAATAATTGTATATGAGAAGAAAACTACCCTTTGCATATTTAACATCTCTTTTTGCAAAATTGAATTTATGTAATTATTTTAATATCCTTTAAATAGAATTCTTGATGCTATATACACATGAATCTGATTTGAATCAGTTCCCGAAATTACCAGAGGCAATTACGTCGTGATTTCGTAGCTATATGCATAATATACAGCTAGTCAAATTACAAAAATTAGAAAAAAAATAAATAAATAAAAAAATTACCATTTTGGTAAAAATAAAAAATAATCATAATGATAATGTTAATCCGCACTGAGGAAACCGTCAAGATCGATGATCTCAATATTGAAATAAAGTAAGTATAAGTAGAGGATAATATTTGTGATAAGTAATTAAATAAATAATTATTGTTTTTTTTTTTTTCATCAACTTGCAGAATTGTGGACGCGAGGAACAGGATCTATGTAGTTAAATCACATGAAAATCTCAGCTTTCAAGTATATTTATAATTTTTTTTTTTTTTCTTTTTTATTTCACAGCTATACATCTGAGATTTTGATAATCAAATATGATGAAACAAATATAACATACCAAATAATACGTAGAATGCTGAAAGTGAAATATACAAATTACCCATTTTAAAAATACGGAATCATTTAATCCGGGAAAATTCAATTGACTAATAAATTCTAAAATCTGCACCCAATGAATCGTGCATCTTATATCATTCTTGTGTGTAGATTTATTTAATTTGGTGGGAATTCATCACATTGATTACTCACGAGCGCACAAAAATAATAGAAATAATATTTATCATTAAGTCTAATACTTATATAACAAGAAAATAAAAATAATTTCATCCAGGCTCATATACATATAATAATGATCAAAGACTGAAATCATGAACAATATTTTTCACCTAAAATATCATGGGTCTATATAAATAGGAAAACAACAAAAAATGTCGTAATTATTATAATATGAAGAGATAATTAAATTGTGGAATTGTTAATCGTTGAGATTCAAAGTACTTAAATCGTTGAATAAAATATTTAAATAAGTTTTTCACCCCTATTTAAAGATTACTCACCAAAAGTTAAAACTATATATAATTACTAGCCCACGTTTATAGGATTATTCTGTATCAGATGTTTATAGCCTGCAGTGGTTTCGAATTTTCATTGTCGATCTCAAGATTTTCTGATATTCTGTAAAAATAATGTATAATTGAACGGAAACATTGCGACTATATTTTTACTCGAAAATTATACCGTTTAGAGTATGTAATGATGCGTTAACGATTAATCACGCTTTTCGCATCCCTTAATAAATAAATAAAATATATTAATTTATTATCACTTTCTGAATAACAAGTGAATAAACCTGATATTTGTTATTCACTGCTAAGAATAACATTAAAAAAACAGAAAAAATAAACTATTATGGTACCTCGTATAACTACAGTAAAGTGATGTAAAGAATTTTTTTATAGAATGAGAATACTGCATTGAAGTTTATTTTTACAATAATTATTAGAAAATCAATAATGTAGACAATAATTAATTTACAAATAACAAATTACTTATCAGGACATATATTTACACATTTCTTTGTTGACATCGTATTATGAAACGTTCCTTTACGCATGTATGTATTAGGGTGGACCTGATTTAGGGCTCAGACGAATATTTTAGCAGGAGCGTCCCAATCGGCTCCAAATTAATCAAAAATAATTCCCCAATATATTCAGATTTTTATCTCAACTTAAACCCCTCCTACCACGAGGGTGGATTCCCCCATTTAAAATACACGTGATTAGGCTGTATTCTCATAGTCAGTATATATTTTATTGTACAAGTAATAATTGTCAAAAACATCTGTAACTGCGACATTTTAGTGAACATTGATGCTACTATCTGACAAAGAGTTCACATCATCATACCAGATAATCGAGATGAATTGCATACCCTCTAAATCTGTCTGAATTGTAAAGAAAGTTAGATTAACAGGGTGTGCAATCCGCCTAGATTACCTAGCATAATGGTGTGAATTTTTGTCAGATAGTAGGATCAATGTCCACTAAAATCTCGTAGTGACGGATTTTTTTGACAATAATTACTCTTACAATAAAATAAATACTGAGAATATAGTCAGAACACGTGAATTTCAAATGGGGAAATCCAACCTCTTGATGCAAGGGATTAGAGTTACCGATAAAAGTATGAAAAAAATGGGGAACTATTTTTGAATTATTTGCAGCAGATTTGGAAGGCACCTGCTGAAAAATTCGTCCGAGTCCTAAATAAGGACCACCCTAGTATGTATGTAGGTAGGTACCTAGCTGGTGTGCATCTAATTCTTTTAGCACAGCCGACAAGTTAGTTATATAAATATACAAGCAGCATTGTCTCACAGCATAGACTTGTCGTTAATATATATTTAATTAAAGTTATTATGTGGCAAGAAATCTTAAAGCACCCAAGAGGTCATTCATAATATGATACAGAATCTGAATAATATGTTTCCTCAAAAAATGCGATAAGATTTTTTTCTTTTTATACCTATCTCACTTGGGGATAGGTATTTCCAGAAGTAAGAATGTGTTACCAATAAATTGTAGGCACAAATTTTTTCTTATAGAACAATAATCGAATTGTTCCTGTTTTTTTTTTTCAAATATAATACTAGATAATTAACCTGTTACATAGGTATCATCTCGAATTTCGCATTTCTCCGTGGTCCATACTTATATAATTCATTATTTATTATGTTTAAACTTTTTTCTTAACATATCTAACAAGCCTACGGCTTTTGTAAAGTACAAAATTGTACAATTAGAGAAATTGCATTCAGACTAGCTACGTATTTAACTGGCAATTCAAATTTCATCTTCAGGTGATTAAAAGATAACCAAAGGCAAGGCCAGTAGAAATTCATCGATGTACAATAATAATTTGTATTCTTTATTTATTTTTTGGATTAATTTACCGAAGATTATAGTTATATTTTTAAATACCTATTAACTGACTAATCTGTTCGGTTTTTTGTTTTTACTGGATCTGATTAGTGGATTGCTGATAATATTATTATATTGCTATAAAACTCATCACGTATCATAATTAACTTACTCATTTTTCAGGAATGATAATCTATATCTAATCATTAGTCGTTACTAATATATCCCTGAACTTCTTATGAACAATAGAATAAAGAAATGAAATGGTGTATAACAACAGTGATAAATAAATTTCACACGATTACTAAATAAATCTGTAATGAATTATAACTTCCGAATACATAGTATAACGAGAAAAACATTCAATTCCTTCCAACCATGGAAGTGATAAAATTATAAACAGCTGTTTTTTTCGTACTAAATTTGAACAGCTGTAACTCTGAATAGAAAATAAGTTAAAAATTATTTTAGTACACAGACTAGTGCGATAACAGGATTGAAAATACATGATTATACCTCAATGAAAATTGTTACTCGAAAATACGAATTAGACTAAAATGATTTCACTGTGAAGATTAAATACGACTAACAATTATATATACAAACGTATAAACACAGTGTTATTTAGGTATATATAAATATGTTTACGTTCAAACCGGGTGAAACACTTAGGAATATTGTCGTCGTATAGAATTCGGGCAGAAAACACACCGAAAATACAACGTTACTTACTCGAGGCCTAAAGCCCAGTTTATTCCTTGAACTAGGAACAAGATTAAAGGCTGCCAAGCCACTAACCATCTGATCCAGTCTAATAATTGACCATACAAAACATGCGGCCGCTCCCACCTTTGAAAAGTTTAGTTAAGGTACTTTATAAACTGTTGGTGTGAACTAGCTCAATTTTTCAAATACTTATCAATTCTTGGTAAATTTTGAACATTAGATTACTACAATATTCGATATTTTCACAAAAGGATACGGACTACAAAACATCTTTTTGAGGTCGACTTTCTCCTTGCAGTAGGGACACGTTTGCTTCTTTCCAACGATACACCATCCTCTGATACAGAATTCGTGAAATACATGTTCGCAGCTTAATTTATACGTATTTTCTATCACTCCTTCTTCGTTTTCTGATACCAATAGTCTGTTACCACACACTGCACACACCCCAGGCTCGAGAGTTCTCGTAGGCATACTGCCTGGCGTGTAATACTGTAGACAAAATGAGAATAGGAAATATTTAGATGATATGAACTGTACAATATAAGGCCTTGGGTATTAAGATGCTATGAATTTACTGGAACTTTGGAGCAGAATCAGATAAAATAAATCCTTATTAATAATCAGGGTGTCCAGAAAAATTGAAAAGGCCTTCTTTTAAAGCTAACAGAAAAATTGAGCTGAGATTTATGAAAAACTTTACAAAGTTTATGGACAGCTTGATATATTTATGAAATATTTACTGGGCACTGACCCCGATGTGAGATGCCATTTTGTCGGCACAAATTTCTGCAATATCTCTGCCTAATACACCGAAATATAAACCGTAGAATACAAATAGTAATCCACAATCCATCCATACGTGGGGTTTGACGTCAAAAATTAAATTAAAGCCAAAGAATGTAGCCAACATTATAACGTAGCCAATAATGCCCAAAGTATAGCTCAATTTGTAGATAAAATAGAACCATTTGTATACTAATCTGAAAATGAAAATGTTTCAGTGCTTATTATTATTAACAGTGATTACTGCAATGGTGTTAAACGTTTAAATGTATGATGAGACATTTTAAATTCATAAAATTAGAAATTTTCACGTTTTTCTTAATCAAGAAATTAAAAAATAATTTGAAGTTGTTCGGCTTATTATACTAACCTAGGTGTAGTGCCTTGAATCGGTCGTTGCAAGGCTTTCCTAACTATGAGCCATGTTATACATGAGAATACTTGCCACAAGAATATAAATCTCCACCACTGATTTCGTATGCATAATACAAATGGTATTACCCACATGGCAAGTAACGTTACCATCTGAAAAAAAATAACAATACAAGTAAAATCAGGTCTTTTTAGATTTGAATCAAGTTTATATTGCTTTAAGGCTCATTTAATAAGATTTTTTTAATACCTTTGCATAATTTCATTAAATAAGACTCAGAATTTGATCATTGAAGTACATGATATGATTAATAATAAAACAAATTAGGTAAAAAAAAAAAACAATTTGATTTCAACCACATTTGAAATCAGTCATTCGAATCGCTTGAACTCCAGGACATTGCTTATTCTTATCTGAGCAAAAAAAAATCTTGTTTGATAATTGTAAATATTAGTTTCTTATACCTGATAAGATTTGTAATGTCTTTTCTTCCACTCAACCAGGACAACCTGAGCAATTATCAAAGTGACGAGTAAAATAAGCAACATTTCTGCATGCATGGATTCGTGCCCTCGATGTTTCTCGTGCATTTTTATATGTTCCACCCTGCGAGAGGAAGTAAATTTATTGATAATTTATGGAATAAGTTTTGTCTTTTTATTTCAATTAAATTTATTCACTTGACTTAGTATTATTATTGAAAATCAACGAATCGATAGATATTATACAGTAAGAAAAAGCAATAAATATCTAACGTGTTCATTCATATTTAATAAATTAAATTTACCTCCATTTTTCTTCTGGGGTGAGTTCGGCCTCGCTCTAAAAAATAAAAAAACCTTTGAACACCGTATTTGAATTGGATGAAATAATTTAAACAGTAAGACTAAGGATATTGTTATAATTAGTCGGATTGCTTATCAAGTTAGTGATAGCAGCTGTAGTCTACTGAACGTATTAATGTATTGAGTAGGTATGTAAGTTTTACAGTTTTAGGTTATATTTCAATTAAATAACGATTTGTCGTTAATGGTAACTTAAACTAATAATTATTTTGCTTTTGTACCGTACCTTGTTTGGCATCACGTGGATATCCATTATTTAATATTTACTTATCTTACACTAAAGGTAATCAGCATTCAACAAAATGTCATAATGCAGCCGACTAAACACACACGTATACCAATGACCCATTCACATTCGTGCATCGAGTCCATTACGTGGGCAAATTCTACGCTTGCACAGCCAAACTGTGCAAACAGAATAAACATAACCTGGATGACGTATCAATCATATAATAAAATTTCTTAATAAATTGAGAGGGGCAGGTTCAATAAATAATTAATTCCCTTAAAACTTGAAGTTTTATTGATTTCATTACGATCTACATATCAATAACAGTGTTGACATATTATAAAAGTAACAAGTTATACCGGCATTCGGTGACAGAAACATCACAAAATCTACACAAAATGAACGAATCAATTCAACTATTTTGGATAATTCTTCTATGGTCATTTATTATTTATAATACAATATTTCAATATTCAATCATTTGATTAGGGATACTTTTCAATTATTGAAAATTCATGTCAGATTCTCTTAAAGCGCCAATCACCGTGACGAGTACATCGGAATTAACGAATCCGACACGTTGATTAACCAATGTGAATTGGACTGCTGTTAATGTAGGAATGAATGGTCGCATATAAACGCAGCCAATGATCGTGTGAGTTCGGTATTACTCGATTAAAGTCGGAGATAAACCACGCCCATAAATGACCGCCAGCGGCAGAGAGGGAAGCTGGTAATTTGCCGTGGAGCAGCAATATGAGCGCTCGTAGAGTTTCTTGAGAAAATTTGTAAACGTGATAAAATTTGTTCACGGTTAAGAGTCGTAGTAGAGTGTAATTCGTCGCGTACGGGAGTTCAGTGTGTGTCTGTGGGAATAATTGGCCTGTACACGTGGATGCTTTTTGGTTAGTTCGTGTTTTTCTACTAGGATACTACTACTTTGGTCTTCGTAATACAACAGGAATTTCTTTTGGTGAGTAATAAGAAACTAGACAGTCACGTTACTCGTGGCTTCTTCAACATTATCTATCTATTCTCGCGTCAATCGATCACCCGAATTTATTTACTTATCACGTGAAAGTGAGGCGAGAATTTTCGTACGACGTTTACCACCTGCTTCCTACCACTACAGGCGTACATCCGTATTTACGAAAGTTATGTTTTGCTTCTCATTCTTTCTCTTTCTCTTTCTCTATCTCTCTGTAGTATTTTATACGACTTTTCTTTATTGTTCCTAGTATATTCACGCGATTTATATACAGTCTAAGTATTTTATACCTTTTTTTTTAACCCGAGAAATAAATTTTCAATTATTTAAACGCCGTATGAGAGAGAAATCGGAGAATATTTTTGTTCTCCCGCATTTTTATACCCACCTATTTTTATCCATGACTTTTAGAGCCGGTCCGGCGACCTAACAGGTAGTTTTCTTACCAAGGTAAAGCTTAGTCCGTGTATGTAATATGCAACAGACTTGTGACGATAAAATCCTGTATTTGAAAACGTGGAACCGTAATTTTCACGTAGAAGGTGAGAAAAAAAAAGGTTAATTTTTTTTTTCAAATTCTTTTTTACACGATTGTGTATATTTATCGAACCTTCAAAATCTAAATATCGTAAATACTTAATCAATAATAAAATCTACAACATCGTGTAATATGTGACAAATATGTATGAACATGGTACGAAGAGTAGGTATATCACGTCTTCGTTCATTCAACTTCTACGCCAGTTGCGGATACTGTAAACAAGATTAGCTGTTGAGCTAAAAAAAACTGTTACGAGAATCACGGACCATATAGGTATATGTATACATATAATAGCTAAATCCTTCCAACGTTGGGAATAAAACTTCAGAGACTGTATCCAACCGAGTAGATAATCATTAGTGGTATCTCGTATTATAAGATATTTGTAACAAGTCACTGAACTTGTTATGTCGGTACATATCCTACTACGAGTAGCTAGCGATGCTGCGAGCCGTGGAGCGAGACATGTAATTTTTAACTGGCATTTGTCCAGCCGAGTTTAGACTCGAGACAGAAGAGAAGAGAAGAGAAGAGAAGAGAAGAAAAGAGAAAAGAAAAGAACTGAGAGAAAAGACTCAGATCTCGCGATTTGATATCAACATCAAGACACGATCTCTGTTTGCTTATACCTCGTGTCGGAATTGTAGCCGTGAAGCTCAAATGTCACGTCATTTATTAACATTATTCATAATATTGTTATGATTTTTTTTCTTAGATTAGTCAGATACAAAGAACGGAATGACGGTGTGATCATATTATTACATCTGCAGTAGAAGTAGAATCGTTAAATCGACTACCACGATACTATATATATGATTCTATACCTAATGTCTGTATAGCGTGTAATGCTAGAATAAATCGAAAAATAGTAGCGTACATCCAGAAAATTGATGAGGAAATTAATTCAATCCCATTTTAAATCTATGTTCCCCAAAAAGAGAGCAATTGAAAAAAAATATTGCACAATTGAGAATTTACATCTACAGACTTAAATTCTTCAGAGACACATGAATGTGTCCGAAATTCGTCTATTTTCTGAAGTACCTACCCGTTGTAGTCTGCGTATATAGATAAACAGCGATAACATAAATTCCAGAAGAATTATGACCCCGAAACGCAAAGAAATTTTACAGTTTGTAGATGGTATGAAAAATAAGACTATTAAATAGAATGAAATGGTATTAATTATTATTCTCTATTGCCGCAGCCAGTTTACAACGGCGAAAGTATAATGCCTAATAGGTATAATAGAGTAAAAGAGATTGTCAACGAAAAAAGGACAATGAATCTTATGCCTCGATTCCTCGGCTTTCGTTTTCTCATTGATCCAATAATTATTATGTTCTTTTTAAAAGTAGTTTGGGAAATTTATTACCTATTCCTAACTAACTAAATGGTCTATCATTATAATGTCTGGTTGATAAAGTTGGATAAATGTACAGTTTTTATTATATTCTTGATTCAAATCGTCATTATCGTCATTTACTCTCTCGATTCTTTTATTTATTTATTTATTTTTTTCTCTTTTTTATTTATTCATTACATACCTCAGTGGTTACCGTCTACTGAATTTAACGAGCCACCGGTCTTCTATGTAGACATAGTGTTGTTACACTCGCCGGAAACAACGGAAACTATTCTTCACGCAACGATGTTATATATGGATGGAAATTTACGTTACAAAAATAAAAATCGTCATGATATACCGCGACTATATTTCAATTAATTTTATACGTTTGCATAATGACTGCAAATCGCTAGATGATCAATATTTTTTTTCTTTTCTTTTTTTTTCCTATTTTCTTAATTTTAGTAGGGCACAAGATGTTTCTGTTCAGTAGCTCTGTTTAAAAACTATTAGCTAACAGCTGTGCGGGAACACAGGCCACGTTTCTTTTTAATAAAAAAAAAGTAGCTAAAAGAAAGAAAAAAAAAAATAATAAGCAAATGGAAATAGAAAAAGTAAAGAAAAAAACAACCAATCAGCATCACAGTATACGAAGATTTCATACTGAAAAAGTTTTATGTAAAAAGTTTTTTTTTATTTTTTTTCTGGAATATAAGTCGGTAGGTATATATTGTGAATAAGAATAAATGATTGCTTGAAGATGAATTGAATTGGGGGAGTTTAAAGTTCACAGAAATGTATGTAATATATATGTATACATGCACATGTAAAATAATATAATCCGTATTGTGTGTTGAGAAAAACGTCAGCTGTGTATATATATGAGAGGAGGACTTTGAAAAGTAGGTTAATTGAAATTATATCGTATATATATATATATATTAGCTAGTTGCAGCTATTCACATCGAACGTGTCCAATCAAAATGATAGATAGATGGATAGACGCACGAATTAATTTTCGAATTTATTCAACACTGGCGTACTGCCAATAATTCGATGAAACAAGCATCTGAAAAGTAGGTAGGAAGGAAGTACATATATGAATATATATATATGTAAGTAAGTATAGGTAATGCATCATCATCGCAATAAATTGCATCAACCGGAAAACCGTATCCGCAATTCTTTGTCAAATTTTATAAATTTTTTTATTTTTTTATTAATACTGTCTTCGTATTTTATTATACCCATATCCGGTTGAAATCTTTTTTTTTTTTTAGAATTTGCGATCAATGAATGAGCCTCTCGAGTTTCTTTAGCTGTGATTAATTACCGATCGATTGGTTTGTTTTTATTTGTATTAATCACACACTGCTAATGAGGAAGGGTTTTTGATTTCAGTTGTTTCCTGTTTTCTCGTCGTTTTTTTTTTTTTTTTTTTTTTTTTTTTATAAAACCGTACAAACATACATATACATATATACCATACTGATTATTCTTCTCGTCCGCGTGTCGTATTACCAAAAATAAGATCGATAATTGACGTTTTTCTATTAAAATTTTTTTATTTTTTTCTTCTTGTTTCTCTTCTTCGTCGTTTCTCTTTTTTCTTCTAACAAATAAACAGCATTTCGTCTGACTACTCCCGCCCACCTACCTACCTACCTACCTGCCTACCTGCATCAGCCTTCCAATGCATTATGCATGAATACGTTCTCTGCTTATTTCATACATACGTCGATTCGCTGATATGTAGTATATCGGCAAAACGAGTAGATAGGTAAATACATACTCAGCTAGATATACGTGCGTACAGGTATAGAAAGGAGAACAAGCTCTGAAGACTGGTTTCTCTATTTTCTAACGTTTGAGAGTTTTTTTGTTTTTTCGCTTTTTGTTAAAGTTTTCTTTTTTCTTACTTTTTTTTCCTGTTTCTTGTTTCTCTTGGGTGATTATTGTTGCAGTGGATTAGGGCAGGCTGATTGAACATCGATCGATTATTAACAATATCGTCATGTAAAAAAAATGAAAAACATGCCTTTAGGCCTGAAAAAATATATATATATATACAAATTCATCATGATTTCATAAGATAAACCGCACCACACCTAAAGAGAAGGATTAATATTCATTGCGAAGGTACGGTAGGGAGGAAACTGGTAGCTTTCATGGCCATGCCAGGAGGCATAACATTTTACGTTTTGACCCTCGTCGTCAAGGGATGTCGCCCCTTCGAGCGTAATTACTTTAAAGCTATGTACACTAGTCGTTAGCATATACTGCATTATGCATTAGCGAAACTGAAATTCAATTTAATCCCAAAACCCTGAACGGAGAAATTCAAGAAATTAACTACTTTTATGTTACATATCGTGTAAATACACGCTTCCATATTTTACAGTTGATAATCGAAAAATAATATATTCTATAGAATGTCGGGAAATAATCATCGATGAATCAAATCTTACAGTTTTTACTATTTCTTTTATTTTCATTAATTTTATTCAAAATAATTATTCAATTTGTATTAAAGTTTCTACAACTCCTTCCATATTTAATACTTTTTTAAAAAGAAAAAATAAGAAGAAAGAAAAATGCGATTTTCCTTCTCTTTCGTAAACTCTTCGATTAATTTTTCGTAGATTGAACATAAAAAAAAATTCTCTTCAATATTTCAAATTACTAATTACAAAAGTATATGTATGTCACATCGATATATATATCTGGTCGTGTACACAGCAATATAATATCCAGCCATCGTCTTTCGTCAATACTGCAGTATATCTATTGCCTAGAATGACACATAATATAGCTACTTATCGCACAGTTTAAGTATATTATCAGTACACGCGTGTTTTCTCAATCTCTGATATCGCTCGTTAATAATTTCCGTTGAGGAAAAAAAAGTTATCGTTTCTATATCTCTGCAATAAGTCTCTTCAAAAATTGAAATTTGATAATCATAATAATAATAATAACAACAACAACAACAACGAGGGTGTAAAAACATCGGTGACGCACTCGCGGCATATCCCTCGGTCTGAACGCGTATCATTTCTAAAGTGGTTTTCGCGCCAAAGTAGAGATGTAAATTGTAAGTGTGCATAGGAAAAGCTGCAGCAGCAGTATAAGCAGCATACTGCATGAGTTTCCGTATAGTAAAAGGTATACATTTTTCAATACCCGCATATCGGTTATGGCCTCTTCATAGTCGGAAATGTAGTCTAGAGAGTCTAGACGATTCTCTTTAAGGGAGAAAATGAGGATGGTGAAATTTTAACGAGATATTTCTCGTGCGGCTTGGCTCGCCTGCTTGCTTTTAACACCTCGGTAGTTATAGGTATGTATGTACGTGTATAATGTACGTTATGTTGTTGCACTCCATATTAATCGATACCTATATAATCTGGTCTCGTATAATGGTATTGCAGAATCTTCTTCATTTTATCTCTTTCAGCATCATTCAGTTATTTATTTTTATTTATTTACTTATTTCTTTATTATTTTATTACAATATAGTAGACGTATATATATAAAAGAAAGATAACGGTTTTATTTTATTTCTTTTATTTTTACCCACGATATATATATATATATATATATTCTTGGTTATCAGTAATACGAGTAGATAATTAACACTGAGTGAATGAGTCACCTCTTTGAAACTGTCAAAATAAATATTCATAACGATAACAAGTTGTATAGAAATATTTCGTTGTTACATATATTAACGTGAATTTGATTTAATTGAGTTAGAAAATCGGGTGTAAGACAAAAAAAAAATCAGAATTTCCTAAACTTACGTAAATGAATACGTATATACGGTGTTTTCTTTCTCGTCGCGTCGTAGGATGAAGTCTAAACGAAGTTACGCAGCTACCCCACCGGAAATAACGATTCCTGTTCGCATACTGCGAGAGCCGAAGGTTGCCCGAAGGCTTAAAACCTACAATTCTTCCTTTCACCTGAGAAAGGAGTAGTTTATTACTGTCCTCGAACGCGACTATAAGTAACTTTCCGCAGTAATTGACGGAAGGAGAGGATAGGTAGACACTCTTGAACACAGTTTGAGATTTTCTCATTTTCATTTTGACAAAAATTTTTATACAATTAAATACACGTTGTAAATTATTTATGAATACATTCAATTTTATGAAATTATTTTTAAAGGTAAAAAATGACGTGATAAAACGAAAATATAAAAAAAATGAAAAAATAGTATACAGAATTATATATTATTGCGGTGAAACAGCTGTACATATTTTACCCATTATAACGCTATGCGATATTAATACGCGGCCAGTTCACATTCCGCGATTCTCTTCAAAAGGAATTGATGAAATATTTTGCCGCAAAGATGATATAGCGGTATATAACGATGTGCCGATCAAAGGAATGATCATTATCGAAACTCCAGTTATAGTATAGCATATATATATATATATATATATATATATATATATATATATATATATATATATATATATATATATATATATATATATATATATATATATATATATATATATATATATATATATATATATATATATATATAATTTCATAACCCTGGATTTTATTATTTCTATATACATCTGACGCGGATATTTTCATGGACTTCGTCGCCATAATCCGGGACGAGTATTATTCACACTTAGAGAATATATTAACGTTAATTAATATTGTGTGAGAAAATGTTTAGCAAAATTCCAGTAATAAACGATTTTTTTCTTTCTTATTTTTTCTGTTATTTGCAGAAATTTATTAAAAACAAGAACCGCTAAACTAATATATATAATAGAAAATGAAAAAAAAAAAAATTACCTGAAACTGTGTGTTAAATCCAAAATGACAAAAAAATTTCGAAGAGTGAATTCATGATGTAGGTGTGTTACATAAATTCCTAAACTGTTGTACATTTGCGATTTCGCGCAAAATCCTCTACGGTGTAGTTTCATCTGTGTAATAGAACTAAACTCGGGGGGGGGGGGGGGGGGGCGTATTAAATTTAATTTTAATTACTTTAAGCATTTAGGGGTATTCACAGGTCAGTGGTGTTATGCACACAGATAGCTTAAATTATCTCTTATCTCGGCACCGGCTACTTTAGATAAGCTGGACGGCTGTATCACGTATGCTATATAATTACCATGCACAGCACATTGTTAACAAAAAAATTAACCGATATAATTTAGCTACAAATTTAACTTACTGTACTAAATAAATATAAAAAAACAAATAAGAAATCCTGTGTTTATCCCTCGACGATAATAATTTTCAATATATTTTTCATTTTTTAACAAAACTCTTCTTTATTGAATGAACAAAAAATTCCAAACCTGTATCTTACCTGCTTGACAATCTTGTCAATCGATCAAGCTTATCTATATTATACACCAACACGAATAAATTCTATCATATATTATATATTTTATAATTATTGTTATAGTCATCTGCGAGGAATTTTAATAATTAAATACGATTGTATAAGGAATTGAAAAGTAATTTCCTCGTGTTTAATAACAATATATACATATATCGTTATTTTGTACAGTCAGCTAAATTTCTCTGCACATACCTATAGTATAGTCTCCGCATAATATGTACAGTATGCAGAATTTGTATAACTATTAAAATCCCTGCACGTAAATACAAGTGCAGGGCGGAAGAGTAATTAACGATGACAATGTACGTAACATTCTGGGAAATAAAATGACGTTGCCTGACGTGGATAGCAGCCTGATAAAATATCGACAAACCTTTATCAAAGTTTATAAAATAATTCTTCCATAGCTTTCATTTATGATTTTTCATTTTTGGTATACAGAAGCAGATTCTACTTTATTTTATTTATTTTTTTTTTTTCTTTCTTTCTTTTCAAGATGAGAACAGAGACTTCTTGAAGCGCAGCGAAGATTGAGAAAAAAAAAAAAAAAAACGGGTACTCTACGCAGGTATAATATATCTAGATAAATAAGAAACCTGAGATGATGAGAGAGGAGATGAAAAAGCGAAATAAGAACAAAGGTCAAAGGTTAGACCGTGGTGGAACCGTTAGGAATTTATCCGAGACAGGGATCGCACATATATGTATATATAGAGATATATATATATATATATAGCGAAATATATTTAACGTCTTATGCTGTTGCTGCTGCTGCTCACGGTGGTGATATGCTCATAGAGTACTGCTTCCACTTTGCTTGTACACTTACATATATATTTGTCCATCATTCCAAACATTATCTCATACATCTTACCTCACCTCACCTTACCTTGCCTGGGTGGTCGGCCTTTCAAACTCATTCCTTTGCCTCCTGTTCACCTTCATCTTCTTCAATTTTTCTAAATCTCTCTGGTTATTCAACGTTTAAGAAATATCTTTAGCCGAAAGTAAGAAAAAAAAAAAAGAAACAAAAAATGGTTAAATGAATTTTGCGTAAGTTGTCCTAAAAAATTTGACAGAAATACTGTGGTGGTTTTTGTTTAATTATTTATTGATTTTTTCGGTTTCATATCATAAAAATTTATTTTTCTTAAACTGTTTTATTTATTTTTTTTTGTATAATATAATATTGATATTGTTCTTCTCCCGCGTTTAATTTATTTAGTCAACGTTGCTACAGTCAGCAGCTCGATCGCCGACCTTGGAAATAAGTACGTCGTATAGGTATGACATTCGAGCTAACTAATCGACCTGTAACTTGTGCAGTATAGGTAGGTACAGTTACGTAACTGGTGCAAACTTGCGTAATATAGTTGGTGGTGCGATGTGTCGACCGACATTTGCCGGTAACACTTTTCCACTTTTCCAGTTGATATACTTAACTTGAATATATACATGTTATACTTATACGTAGATTTACGTTTATATATAGGTATATATATATGTATGTGAGTCCATGCCCCTGTTACACAAGGGTTTCGCTATACCCGTACACCTACATATATATCTAAATGTACTACATACACATACGAGTACGTATAATATATTTTACCCTCGCGATTCACCCGCGGCACAAAACTAACACAAATATACAAGTAGAAATATGTAAATACAAATACAAATACGGTCGTCACCTCAATTTATCCAACTGTTGTCAAGCCGAGTATATCTGCACAGTTTGAAATGATCCTGGAGAATTTCTACCCACCTACATTACAATATATTATATTATTATATTATGTATATTTGCCTGAGGCGAATAAATTTGCGGATCGTACCTTTCAAACTAAGTCTGGGGAAAACAATTTCAATTTCACAAAACACCGTGCTATAATTGTATCGTATCGTATCGTATCGAATCGCTTTGCTAAATAACAATTTTTTAATCCTTCAGCAGTCTGTGGAAATAATCTATATGTGAGATGTAGTTATCGATATCGATATCGATGTATCATACACATGTGTAAATATAATTATTCGCTAAGAATTGATTCTGCGAATATATATAGCATTTTTAAAATTTATTTTTACAACAAATAAACTTACGGCAATTTCCTGGGTATATTTTCCCGTCTTTCTTTATTACTTTCTTTCCCTTTCGCTTTTCCTTTTTCTTATTCTTTTTTTTTTCTGTTTCTTTCGGCTTAATTCTTCTTATTGACAGCAGGCTCTGACGTACCCAATTCTTGACGTTTGGGTCACGACAAATATCGGACTTTGTTCGTTGGTGTATATACTTAGCTCCAGTTCACCTTGAGGTAGGATCGATATTAGTTCCTTTGCTGTTGAATTCAATAGGTCATAGACTATCTAAGGGCATAGAGAAGATGGAACTTATTTTTTACAACTTTCTATTTCTCTGTCTTTTTCTTTTCATTTTTCAGCAATACATACTTCCTACATTATCGAGTAGTTTCGATCCTAATCTATAAATCCCACGGATCAAGGAATAAAAATCCTTTATAAATAAAATACTATAAAACAAAAAATAGAAATAAGAAAACCCATTGACATCAGTAAAAATGTAATTTCAATGTATATAGTATAAAACTCAAAGTATTTGTCTCTTTCAGAAAACGATAAGTCTTTCCCCTTGCTGTATGGGTTGTAAAAATAGTTTTCGAACCAGACAGGAGTCAGGACAGGACATTCATCCATCCGCCACCCTCCTTTCCATTCCTTTCTCATTCCGTACCGTAGGTACCATCCGTATGTACGTACATACATACATAGAACGGATGCAGTCTAAAACTTTGAAGGTCCGTCACGTTCTCTGTGCTCAAAAATAACACCGAATGAAATTCTTTCACTTCGGAATTGTTTCTGTTACTTTTTTTGTTTTTGTTATTTCATTCTATTTTTTTCACTCATTTTATCATATTTTGTCGCTTTTTTCATGCCGGAAATAACTGCGGCTTTATGAATATATATATTTTCCGGGTGAAGTCCCGTCTTTCCTCAACCAGCCTTATGTACACAACAACAAATTATATAACTACTGACTATATGAGTCATAATTTTGTTCTACATATACCGCATATCGGAAATATCTTGTAAGGATTATAATACGAAATTTCACTGTGATACGTGTAATAATAATGCGGTACTTAGCGGCGATTCGTTGTCGCGAATCTTGATAATTTAATCCTAAGTCATTTTTCACTCCTGTTATACAGCTGCTGTCATCATCTCGAGTGTAAAAATTTGTTTATGTATGAATTTGCAAAAAGTGGTAATTAACGAGCGAGACTTTACTTCGACGGATTTTCAGGGTTAGTAATATCCTATGTTTTTATTATTAATCTTATGATTATATTTGAATGTTGGATAAATGTGATTATTTATAGCAACTGGATTAAACTTTATAATATTCCGCACGCTAATTATATATAAGTACTAGATATTTTAGAAAGTTGTTAAACTTTGATCAAAATTTCTCCAGGCTAATGCAGATTTGACAAATTTTGATCTTATGTTCCTAATTGCAGAACTTCTCCAATAATTCTGGATTGATAATTAAAAAGTAAGTAGTAGATAATATTTTTATGGGATTTCTGTGTCTATGAAAACTAGGTACATCATTTTGATAATGTATTGCGATTTATAAAACTCGATTTATTACAGCTCCAATAAACGAAAACTTGATATTATAATAAACGTTTTTCATTCTCTTTGATATGATTTGATACTTTTTCGCATATTTATCACGTGAAGATTCGCGCTGTGAATAATTAACAATCAACGTTCTCCAACGCTGTCTAATAAATCACGTTGGTAATTCCATCCACCTGCGGTTATATGTATATGTACACGTGTTATGGTTTCTGGCGTATTTTACATACGCAGATATTATACCACAACGGGTTAGTTTTTCAGAGAGGGAATTGAGGTAGGGGTATATACAGTACTTTGGCGAACACGGTAAAATTAATTCGTTTTTTCTGTCTGAAAACAGAAAAAAATATAATAAAATATGATAAAGAAATCAAAATCAATGAACCGAGAATTTTTTTCTCAAAAATATAAAAATAAAAAAATAAAACACCGATCGCAATTCAATTTCATTTATTTTTAGATCATATTTTCTACTTAGTTTCGAATAAAATTTAGTTTAAAAATAATTTAGTCAACTAAACTTCTCGTCTCGACATCCGTTCGCAAAAATAAACGTGAAAGTCCGATGTGGGTAATCCTGTCTATATTCCAGCGCTTGATACTACTACGACGCGACTAATAAGATGAAAAAAAATGAAAACTGCGTCCTCGTTCTAGCAGCTATTACGAAGATGAAATCAATCCCTAATCTCGCATGTTGGAACTAAATTACCCCAAATTCACTAATAATAAAAATTGATTGCTTGACCAGACCTAACTAAATTAAGTATAACATATATGGTATAGTCGACAATTCGGAGGCCGCATAATTTACTTCCCTTTTACCGCATACGTTAGAAAAAATTTCTGATCTCCCCCCGCTACACTATACCCGTTTCGCAAATTCGTATAAGAAATTAAAAAAAAAAAACAAAAAAAAAACTAAAAATGATTTTACTCTCTCAAATTGTTTTTAGTCACGCTTGAATCCGCTCCTCATTTACCGCAGTATGTATGCATGCGGCTAGACAAACCCTCCAATTACCTACGTCTCGGACCACCTAACCGCGCAGATATTCATTCATTCATTCATTTACCCACGTTGAAAAGAATGAGATTGCCACCGTGTTGAATAGGTTTTTCACTGATTACCCACTTCTCATTATACACTTTCCAACATCGTAATTTTAACGGAAAGAACCCCGATCGTGGGTGGTATTAAAATATCATATAATCATGACAGCCTACTGGGGATGCGGGCTTGGCATTATTTGGGTAGATATTATGGCTGGGTGTGGGTCCAATTAAGGTGTGGATCTATGCCTATAGCTAAAGAGATCCGATTCCATCCATGTCAAAATTTATCATTCCTTTTTATAATATAATGTTCAGGGTTGAGTTGAAATTCCGAATGTTAAATAAGTTCCGACCAGTAAAAATTCCAAATTTTAATATTACCGAGAATATGAATTTTCAACATTCGGAACTTAAAACTCGCCCTCTAATAATCAATCACCTGTCTGAATCATTGTTAGATGTACATGTACGTATAGCAGGGTGTATACTGGCGTGATAAACGGTTTGCTAGGTCAGAGATTTATGTATAACATCTGGTGTAGGCGCAGAAGCTAATGTGAGGCAGTACCTACAGTACTCTGTCATCGATTTTGAGCATCGTTGACCCCAATTATGGGCCGAGACAATCTAATATTACGAATCGATGATCCACACGTATGCCCCTCGTATATCCAACTCCAAACTGATAATAATTGGCCAAAGTTTAATCGTTTGAATCGAATGGAGCTTTTTTTGTTTATTTTCAAGAATTACTCGATGGTCAATTTGCGGGATTAATAATTGACTCGTATAAAGAATAATTAAAATAATTGATGAAATCGATTGGAAAATTTGGTTTCATTTATATTCGATGAATATGGAGAAAATCCTGCATTCAAAATGAAGAGACGACATACCTATGTTTTTTATTTCGTTTTCTTTCTCTATTTTTCTATTGCCTTCGCGGAAACAGAATTAAAAAGATAAGAGGACCGAATTGAATTAGACTGGAAATCAAAATAAGAAAATGAAACCGTGATCTGGTTGTCTTGTTTTTTCGAAAGTTAAAAGAAAAGTTTGGAAAAGAAATATGTGCGGTAGATTGATAAGCGGAAAGTTATATCTCATTGTTATTTCAACCCTATTGATCAGTGACGAAATTGAAAAATATCAGAAAATTTCAGAAATCAGTAGAAAATATATATATATATATATATTTTTTAAATTCATATTCGGATCACGTTCTACCTTTTACCCAACAGGAAACAGCGGCGCGTGTATCTTTTGTATTAAGAACCTGTTCCTGACACTGTAATAGAGACAAAGAGTTGAAAAAAGACACCTCTCCGCTACTGTCTAGGCCAACATAAAAAAAAAAAACAAGAAAAAAAAAGTAAAACGGATAAAAAAAACTGGTGGGAACCTCAAAATGCACCATTAAAAAAAATACAGAAAAAGACCGGTATTCTATATAGACAAAAGTCCTCTCCTACTTACATACTTCGGAAATGCGCGTGTTCAGGAGTCCGTGGGGACGATGTATAACGGTCAAGAGTTGAAAAAAAAGTCAGAATCCATCGTCTGTAAAAAAAAAAAAAAAAAAAAAATGGTGGTACTATCTTATTTTTATTTTTTTATTATCCTCGGCTCAATTTTCTTTTTATCTATACAGCGATAAGTTCAAAGAGGTTTTTACCTCCTGTCGCTACCGTGTATGGGGGTACCTTCGTCGTTCAGGGTGGCCTTCTAAACCTCTGAAGAAGGCAACGCCATCAACCATTTTCCCTTGTAAGGATATAGAGCCGCCTCGTATCTGACGGTCAGCATCTGATGGTCATCTCTTATTGTCAGCGCCCTAAGGTCTATAGCCATTGGTGGTCGTATAATAGACGCGTTTCTATCTACAGTGCAGCAGCCCTAAGGCAGCTAGAATTTTTTATATATATTTTTGTGCAGTTTTATCTTAAAATTAAACACAATAAATAAATATAAATAAATACTTAGGTCAGATAGTTTTTAAATTCTTAAATAATTAGACCAAATTCGAGTAATAAATTGATATTTAGAACTGAAGACGTAATTCTTCCAGTTAGTTTGTTCGAATTTCATTACAAACTGGGGAATTGAAAAAAAAAAAAAAAAAGAAACTGCATAGATTTTCACCATTTCCTTATTTGTTTTTATTTTTTCTTTAGATTTTTGTTGCACAGCTGTTGGTGGATCGTATATAATAACTGCATTTTAGTTAAGTACATATAGGTATGTACAACGAGCGGGATTGTGGGTATAGTACAAAAACACTCTGCTCTAAGAAATGGTAATAAAAGGCGTAATAAAACGGTGTAATAATACACCAAGGTATAACCTGCAGCTATCTAAGTTGAAAAAATATATTGTAAACCTGTGATAACACGGACCCAACTGAGAAAACAAAACTGTTATACATATACATATACATATATACAATATAAAAAAGGAAATATCTATATAGAGATATATTTACATGCAATATAGTAGCAGAAGAGGTCAGTATAGCAAAATAGTTAAATACTAATTCACAAGCCTACGAGTTTCCCTGATTGTGAGTCTCAGCAAAAAAAAAAAAAAAAAATGAAAGTCAAATGATGATGATGAATCTAATGAATCATTAATCTTCAGGATTCGCCTATAGGTAACATTCCTATAAATTTTTGATTTTTTTTTTTGTTACTTTTTTGCTAGTAACAATTCTTCAATCTGTACGTAAATTTGTATATCCAGAGCGAATTCCTTTTCCTCGTCTATCCAATTTTTTTTTTTTTCAACTGCATATTTGCATAATAATTTTTCTAGCTTAATGTACAAAGTTTCGTTCGGTGCAAGTTTTACGTGAAATAATATGATCGGTGAAATTTTTAGTAAACTTCATACCAGTGTTATAAACTGGTTCAGAAAGAAAGAATTTGCATATACATATATAAAGCGTATGATGTCTTTAGATGGAATGGTTTTAAGTACCACACAGGGTATTCTGTTTATGAATGTAATTAAGACGCCAGACATAAGCTACGTCACGTAATCGTTTAATTCAACGGCTAGCCTCTCTTAACCGTTTATTCTCATTATTCTTCTCTCGCCTTATAAAAATTTTTTCGCGATGTAATACAGGCAGCAGCTGTGATCAAAATAAAAGGAAGATTCGAAACTGGAATCGTCATTCTGCCTGCCCTCAAGACGCTTTGTTCAAACACCCTACATAATGCCTCAGCAAATGGTCCGTTAAAAAATGAAAAATGAAAAGGAAAAGAGTTTGAGTGGTAATCATTCGAAAAGAAATGATCTCAAATAGGGGTTGCTATAAAGGCCAACCTTTTAAATCTCTGACGTAGGTAATAAGTATCTGAAATATCGACCGCGTTCTGTAGATACGGCACAAAATATTCATCAGATTCGCAATTTGATATAAAAAAAAAAAAAAATCAGAAATAAAAAAACTCATTGAACATGAAAATCTAGTTTAAATAAAAACTTGTCGAAAAAAAAACGACAAAATGAATAAAAAAATTTACAAAATATTTTTGTGATTAGGGTATTTCCGCGATTAGAACTATGTAGGTCTACGAACTCTGTATATTCGTTCGTTGGTTGGTTCATTCGTTGGTTCGTCGTAGTGTTCAGCTGCGCCCTGAGAGCCTGAGGCACATAGAACCGGTCCCTCTCGGTCGGGAGAGCGCCAACCTGTGCGTAGATGTCCGATAGGAAGGATAGGCCTTTCGTCGTGCACATCTGGGTACGTATATGTACGAGACCCCGACCTTCGTGGGAACTCGCCCGCGACATGGAACTGGAATTACGTTATTACTTTATTTTTTTCTGTATGTATGTACCTATATTTTATTTCGTTTTTCTCTACCCATCTTGACATTAAAAAAAAAAAAAAAAAAAAAATTCTATCCATTTCTTTAATAAATGTATAATTAATTTGTAGACAATTTTGTACACTCACGCAAATTTCATTACGTAATTGTATTACGGTACATTAAAAATTGAATGAATCATTTTGAGAACGGTGCTGATTCCGCGTGACGTCATTTAACAGAATATATAAACCGTTGAAAAACGAACACAGAAGTATATTTCTCTTTTCAATTTTTTTTAATTTTTTTTTTTTTGGCAAAATTGACTTACACACGTAATTATTTCCCACGGTATTTCTTCGGTGTTTGTTTAAATAAAATGATACTTTGACGTTGTGTATATAGTTCAGTGATACGTGTATGTGTTTCAAAGGTAAATTGTGGAATAAATTACGTCACTCGAAAGGAGGACTTGAATTAATTTAATATCAACTTTCACAGAAAGTTTTGTGTATTCTCTGCTGCTTCGTTAAAACAGGAACATCAACAGCAACAGCATGGGGATACTTTTATAGTATATCACTATTTCTGTTTCCCGTGGACTGTAGTCCATATACATACCTATATGGTATATGTGAGAGTATTATAGGTGTATAATTATTACAGGTGTACACATGTATACACAGTAGAAATTCCTAACGATTTAAACAATGGTTGAAATATTTCCGGAAATCACGATCTTCACGCAAATTATAACTGTATATACATATATACACACCATACACGTACCCGTATCCTTAAATAGGAAGAGTCGTTGTTTTTTATTTTTCATTTTTTCAGTTTTGCTTTTTTTTTGTCTTCTTCTTTCATTCTTTTTCGAGAGTGAAAATGTAGAATTTTATTCAATTTCTTTGTATTCTTTTCGTTATCTAATATACATAGATAATTGACCTACTGTCAGTGTATTGCATATATACATACGTATATATACATAGCTATAAGATATTTTGTTTGCGCAACCGGATATCATTTTCAAATCCCGATATTCTACGGATTATAAATCGTAAAAAGATCACACGATTACGATACAAAGATTATTATCACGGATAATTTCAAGCGGGTAACTAATTATAGATATCTGCTCAACACAGCCTCCGCACTGTACGCCTTCGCAACTTATCCTGTATATATAGTATATATATATATATATATATATATATATATATATATATATATATATATATATATATATATATACAGATATATATGCCATATTTTGATTACATCAAATTGTATAATTGAGATAAGACGATTATATTAGAGCAGACTGTATAACCGGCGATGGTTTATCTAGGGCATCGGTAATCCATTCTTGATTAATCTTTTTTATACGATACGAAAGGGTTTGAATATTTATTTTCTTTTATTTTTATTTTTGCCCATATTTCTTTTGATTTTATTTTACTTTTATCAGGTGAGTTTAAGGTCCATTGTCTGAAACGAGGCGAGGCTCTTAACCTGCCCTAATATTTTATGCGTTAAACCGTACATGACGTAAGCGGAAAATTTTAAATCTGGATTTAAAATTCTTGTCTTTTGTATTTTTACTTTTTTTACTTTATTTAGTTTTTTACTTTTCTTTTACGGTTTATATACCAGGTATACCTAAGGATACACGAAAGTTTGGGGTATTAGATTTCCTTAGTGCCTTTTCGATCGAATCCTATTCAACCATCACGTGTTATTTTAAAAATTCAGGAACGACGCGTTGTGACTTGAAATGATAAAATTGGATCGCCGAACCCTTTGCCCCAAACCTAAAGTTAATTTTGAAGATTTTATTTCGGGAGTTTCTCTTAGGCTGGAATATTCCAGTATACGTACGTCTCTTTCTCATTCTTTCACTCTCACTCTTTCCTATATATGAGAAAACTTCACCTCTTGATTAAATATTGAATAGATAATAAATACACTCGAGATTAGATATACGTATACTATAGCTGTATGGCGTTGACATGTGCTACATTACTTCTCTCGTCTCATATGTGTACAGTTAATTATACTTATCTATTATTATGATGATTACACTCTTAAGCATTTAGATGTAATCTCTTTTTCGCAAAATTTCAGGTCAAATATGTTCAAAATTTACTTTCGTTCGCACTTTAATTGACAAATATTCAATTTGAAATTTATTTCATGTATGTACATAAACTTTTTTGGTAGAAATAATTAATGCAGCGATAATCTGCACGATTGACAAAACTGTTGATCATGTTTTTAAGCTTCTCGATTGGGGGAATTGAAATAATTTGCCAAATCTGTATTTTGACGTTGAATATTAATCTCAGAAAATAATGTAATCGTCATCATCAAAGATACAAATTTTCAATCATTTCATAATTTTATTTGATTTTTTGCTTTCAGGTGAGTAAAGTCAACTTGAAATTTTTTCTGCGTCCTTTTTTTATATCGGATAAAAACGAAGTTATCGGAAAACCTGGTATATATACCTATACATATACATCCGGTAAGTTGAGTCAGCATTTTTTCTTTTTTTCTTTAGTTTTTATTTATTTTTTTTTTTTTTATCTTTGGCGTTATTAAAACTTGACAAAATTATCTCGGTGATATGCGGGAAAAGATAAATATACGAAGACAAGGCATAGTCCATTTATCTTGAATCATTTATACGACACAAATCTCTTTCTATTATATATGCATACAATATATATTACATAGAAAATTTTTATCCCCGCTTGTCTCCCTGACAAAAATATTATTTTGGCAATCGAAGCAAAAAAAAAGAAAAAACTCCGCTTGTACCGGATGATTAATAGTGGTTGGAATTTTGCAAACAATATTACGATTATACCACAACCGTCTATACATATATCGTATCATATACAAATTTGTAAAAAGGAATAAAGAGTAACTATGATAGCCGCGAGTGGTTACATCGTTTATCACGTCTCCTCACACTCGTAACTGCTCTTGATAAAATTGGTATATACGTAGGTAGAACCGCCTTGGGATTCTTTCATTTATTCTCGTTTTTCCCTTTGCGGTCCCTCGTCTCATAAATATTCATAAAATACTCTTTGGCTCGTCTGTATCTTCGATCCATTCACTTTACCTCAAAGCACAAGATCTTACGTCCTTATCGG
Organism: Macrophya annulata; assembly: GCA_963924015.1. NCBI lineage: Eukaryota > Metazoa > Arthropoda > Insecta > Hymenoptera > Tenthredinidae > Macrophya > Macrophya annulata. The sequence goes on from OZ001260.1 coordinate 24,443,318, forward strand.
TTGGATGGAGACAAATTTCAAATTATTTAAAACGTCGGTTCGACCTTATACAGTTTCGTTCGTTCTTTATAAAGCGGTAAAAAAAATTGAAAATGGTTAAAAAAATAAAATAAAAATAAAAATGAAAAATTGAGGTAACAAATTTTCGTAAAATTAATACTAACTTGGTATCTATATAAATCGTTGAAATTTAGTCTCAAATCTGGAGAACCATATTGATTAACTTCGCAGCTTTAACGCAGTACGTGACTTCGTGTCAAAAGGAGATTTTCTAAGGGTATTAGAATATAAATGGAACCCGATTACGCGTTCCGGAGTGTCTATTTCTATACACTTTTATAGTTTGTTCGGATCAGTTTTAGCATACATACAGTTTATATTATATCGAGGAAGTAACAGCGTAGGTACACATCCTAATTAACCTAATCAGGCCAAGTTTGCATAAATTAAATGTACTCGCTTGACTGACTGACTGACTGACTGACTGACTGACTGACTACTCGTTGAAATCCGATATACCTACCTAGGCTTGTAGTTCATTGAAACATACGCCTCTCACTTGGCTATAATTTACGTTTATTCATGGAATAGGTTTTAAAAAAACAAGAGAGAAATAAAATAGAGACAGTTTTATGATGTAGAGTATTTTTAAATACGCAATTGCTTTCTATAATAAACCAGGAAGTACGAATCGAACTAACGATTTCATGTCGTCCGATTGAATTTGTGATTTGTGAATAACGGCATTAAAATCAGCTTTATAAGGCTTCCTTTCGACCGCCAACCGCCCACTTACTCACCTATACCTAGCTCATCTATTCACTGACCCTTGAACCCGCGGTAAACCCTTAAACCCTTTCACAGCGAGAGTAAGAACCCTGCAGGCTCGTAAGCGTACGGTCTTAGATATCACCGTCCATGATCAATAAAGTCAAGGAAATCTTGCCTATAATTTAAACGCCATTTTTGTCTATGCATATAGGCTTGTGTGGGAAATCTAGACATGTGTAGGAAATTTCATATAGAAGTAAGTATAATACCTACAACTTCGAACAACCAATCACATATGAATGTTGTACATATGTACCTCGGTGCAGATCTCTTGAAACACGTTTCTTATTCTTCTTGTTCTTTTTTTTTCTTCTCTTTCCTCTTCTTCTTCTCATGATGCTAAATTTAAACGGGAACAAGGTTTTCTTTTCGTGCGAACAATCATTCAATTTCAACAGAATAGATCTATGTAGTATAGGATATATAGGTGTACAACGGTTACCGGATGTTGCACTCGTAGCTACATCCTTTATCTATATAGGTATATTTATCCTGCTGGGAGAATTATACCATAATGTAGTACGTAATTTGATTTTTTGTTTTTAATTTTTCAAAAACTTTATTGAGCAATGGGTACGATTTTGGAAAAAAAAAAAATTAATAAAAATGTCAAACCAATTATTGCATAGATAATCATTTTTTCAATATTTCTAGAATCGTAATTCATGACTCCAAACTCGAATTACAGTTTCGGTAAATAATTAAATGTTTGAATTAGAATTCTCGCAAATTCAAGGATAATTATAGAAGTGAAAAGCAAACTGTGTATCAAGTGGTCTTTTACAATCAAACAAGCTTAGCTACAATTATCTTGGTAGTAACTGGAATATCACTTTCTGGATTAACGAGTCGGCTTAAAAGTCTAGAGGGACAACTAACTAACTGACTAACCGACTAATTAACCAGCCGTTTGTCTCTCTGATTCCCGCGTCGCGACGCAATGCGTGTACGGACTCTATTAAGTGAAAAAAATTATTTTTATTTTTAATATCATTTTTTTTTTATTTTTTATTACACACCGGATTGTGTGAAATAAAACTCCCGTATGGTATCGTGTTCGTATGTATACTTAAGTAGTTGCATTAGGATTTACCTAATTAGATTGTCAACGCGAAATTAAGCACGTGGAGAAGATAATCTGTTCAACATGTACTAGTTTACCGTTATCAGATTTAGGGAGTATAAAGTGTCGAAAATTTGCTTTAAAAAAATTCTCTATACATTTATCGTTCGCATTTGAAGTACAATTTTTTTTTTTTTTTTTTTGTACCTTTCTGCTCTATTTTTTTTTTTTTTTTTTGTTTTTTTTTGTTCCACCCGAAATATTTCATTCCGATGAATGAATTTTCACCCACAATTCAACGAGTCAACGCTACGCAAAGTAATAAAAAAAAAAAAAAAACTAATGATAGTTTAAAAAAAAAAAAAAAAAAAATCTCATCGGTATATAGAATCGCGATGTATTGATTTTCGCCTTTCATCCATCATTCGTTCCATCGGTATCCATATATATATATATATACCTAGATATATAAAACCCATATTACGTCTGCTGACTGAAAGAAATACGAGCCGTGAATTGCAACCTCCCCACTCTGAGTCAGGAGTTTTCTAATGACCTCTGTAATAAAATTAAACGGATCATCTTATCCCAGTTTTAACGCCTCGATTATCCGATTTCACAAAATAAATGAAAAAAAAAAAACACAAAAAAAAGCAATACAAATAAAAAAAGAACTGATTTTGTTTACTTGTCGAGAAAAATTAGAGAAACCGAAAAAAAAAGAAAAAACGCATTTTCAGTGCTACAGATCACTTTGCTATATTATATTTAAATGAAAAATATCATAACATAATGTTAGTACATATAACCGATACATTATCGTAGATAGTTGTAGTTGTTCGATGTACAAAGCGGGGTCAGCGCTGTACCGAGACTTCGAGTTTGCCACGGACCTGCTTACTTATGGTAACGAAGTTGTTAGGCTTCGGATAAGCTTCGAACGTGTATGTAGCGTGTCGTAGTTAGAAATTTTACTGTACTACATATATTATGTACCCATACCGATACTTTAAATAGATACGAGCGAGAAAGGTATGTCTATACACTCTTTTTCTTTTCTTTTCGTTTCTTTTTCTTCTTCTTTTCCTTCTTCTTCTTCTTCTTCTTCCTCTTCTGCTTTTGTATTAAATTCGTAGTCCCAAAGTATGTACATACTTTCCGAAACTGCAGAATATAAGTTACAATAATATACCGATGGTCTACGTTTAACGGATTCATAGCATTTGCAAAAACTGTCCGAAATCTAGTGAATATTTCTTTTGCTTTTATCATAGCCCAGATATTTTTATATATAACTTGAAAAACTGTAGTTTTTTGCGCCCTGTCGTGCTACATATACGAATTTCACGTGAATGTTTAACGTAAATGTCGCACATAAGAAATCGAATGTGTGTGTTGAATTGGAGAAGCGAAAGCTGTCCTTTAGAAATATATATAAATTAAATAATCGAAATTCTCACCGCGAATTATACGTGCAAAGAAATGCAAAATAGATACAAATTTGTTTTTTTTTTTTTCTTTTTTGTTATATGAATACTGTATAGCAAAGCTACATGGTCAAACTGCAAAGTAAACGAAAGTCGTTCAATTTTCTTTTTCTTAATTTTATTTGCACCAGTATAATGTGCACTTTGTAATTTCAACGAATGTCAATTTAGCTCTTCCTTTCTTTCTCTTTTTGTTTCAATTTTGTTTCTTATATATTTTTTATACGAATCGATTTGCTGAAGGCTGACTTTTATCCCCAATTTCTACTCCCTGACAATCTTCCATTGAAATAAAATCATATCGACCGCATAGAATTAAGTGAATTTGAATTTGATAGAACGGATTGACAGTAGGAGAAATTTCCCTGCAGAAATCCAATATGTGGAAAAGCAGCGGTCAATAAAATATAGGAATATATAAATGTATAGAACCAGGTTGTAAAACGTAATCATAATACTGTGCTTTATAGGTAATGACTTTTTGATCGAAATAGCTTCAGCTGCTGTGCGACCTGCATCACATTTCGATTCCATAACTATTTGACTATCATTATTATCATCATTATAAATTCAAATATAAAATATGTATTTTCCAAATGGATATAAATCGCGGTACATCTAAAATATCCGTTAATTAACTCTACTTCATTATCGTAAAATCTAGTGACTCTCGTACAAGTTAATCGAATTAAGAACAGGGAATGGATCTGTTAGAAAGTCTTATAAATGCAGCCTAATTCTACTACAGACACTCAACTGAGGTATTTTAATTCATTTTGCAAAGTTGCAGGATTATGACCATGATGTATGTATACGTATATCTCCTGCGCTTTAGAGCTTATTCATATATATATATACATATACATATATACCTACCTATTTGCTTCCTTGCAAATTGGAATAAAGAACAAACAACAACCAAATAAGAATAAACCGTTATTAACAGCTGTTATATTCTCTATCCTAAGCAAGGATTTCTTTAAACATGATTTATTTCATTATATATACTGTTATATTATTATTTATTATACCTTATAATCATTATTCGCCGCGTTTAATATTATATACACTCGCACGAAAGTAGGTGGACGATCGTTTATACTGCAATTCTTATTACTATACTGATACTCATCGTTGGATATAATTATTCATTCACCGAGTTATATTCACCCATAGCATTAATAATTAATATTAAATTATACGTGCACAGATCATAGCATATTATATATATCAGGTAATTGTTACAGTTATACCTCGCAATTATCGCATAATTTTTTAGCATGATTTAATTATCTTTTTAAGCTTACAAAATTTGATGTTTTAACAGATTTACTCAAAAAAAAAAAAATAAAGAGACATTTTTCTTTTCCAATTAAATCAGCTTTTGATTTCGATTTGCATATATAACATATAATTTATTTGGGACGTTTTGTCGAAGAAGCAAATGGTGATTTCTCAAATCAGATAACATAAACTCTGAATATATGCTGCATGAATCGATGTATTTAATCACATATAGTTTCATTCGCAATCTACAGACAGATATCCGGATCTCAGTTTGCACTGGCTTCAGTTATGCAGTAGACACGCGGTTAGAAAGTAGTTTGGTGATCTGGGATCGTTTATATGGAAGTAGAATGGTTGAGAGTTGGCTGGTGCAACCCACGTGACAACAGGTGTCGATGGATGAATCTATGTACACGAATTGTTTTAAATACAGGAAATCTCAGTTGCATGATAAAATTTATTCAAATTAAATACAATCAAAATAATCGAAGGTCTAAATCTAAAAAAATCTCTTAATTTGAATGAAATTTTTTGCTCCGAAAAGGGTCAGAAAATTTACTAAGATTAGAGAAACAGGAAGAAAGAAAGTAAACTTTTTCGACCATTTTATATGATTGTCCGTTTTATTTCATAACATTTCGTAAATTGTATCAGAACGACATTGGGTAGTTTTTCCTCAAGTGTCGTATAAGTCGATTGGTAAAGTTCTAGAAACGAAGTCTCTGCTGTGTTAAAACTTTCATATATCTGCGAACCCGTCACTCTATCTAAATATATTCATACGTTGTTATGTGTTAAATTTATTCCGTGTATGTAAAATGAATTTTAACATCTATACAGATATTTGATTCATTCTCTTTCAATTGTTGCATTTTAAATTGTTGTAATATTTCGTCAGAGCAATGAGAATAATGAATTTAATGAAATGATCGGATAAGGTTCTAAAGAAAGGTCGATATCGTGACGGAATAATTAATAGCCATGTTAAACTGTGTACAAAAAAGAAAAGAAAAAAAAAATAAAGAAATAATAATATCATATATACAAGTAAAAATAATTACTGTAATGTTACAAAGACTAGCGAGTGAGAGAGCGAGAAAGAGGTGGTAAAATTTTGAATACAGTGAATACCCGGAGGAATCTGGTAAATTAATTGATCTCGTTGAGTATCTCTTCGCAGTCTCTACTTGACGGTTTCGTGATTCAATGAATCAACGTTCTCAATTAAAACGCGAATTATCTCATCGTGCACAAAGGTGTTATAGGTGTTGTTGCACAGCAGCGATGTTTTAACGCGGAGATGAGTAGAAGAAAAAAGAAAACAAATCTTTAAAAATTGAAAAGATTTTTAGCTCAGATTTTTTACGTATTTTAATACATGACGTTGGCATTGGTGTATAATACCTATCTACACTTCGCGGTAAATTATTCCAAGAGATTCGTATCCGTAACAGCACGCCATCCGTATAGGAATTCTAAACTCGTTTTATCAATCTAGGGAGCAGCTCATGTCTAGACTGACGTCGCGATAATGAAAGAAAAATACCACTTGATGTTCTTAGGTAAAGAACTTTCATACTAAAAACTGATATAGTGGCCTAATTGTAGGCTAGTCTGATAAACATATGGAAAATAACGTTTTTGTTTTTTTAGAAAAAAAAAAAAAATTCACTCGTATTATATAAATCATGCATGCGACATCCACAAAAAAAAGTGTGAAACACTCGCAACTGTATTTTTGATTTTAATTATTACGACTACACATTTTTGAGCAAATAATGAATAATTATTAAACTGAAAAAAAAATTAAAAAAAACCAAGAAGGTGGTATTTTTATTATTCGCGGTTTTGCTTTCGTGAATTAACACAAAATCCTGAAAGTTTATTAATGGGTCGTACATGAATTGTATTAAGTTCGAAGTTCAATACTTGGCGAAAATTTAGGATCAAAGTTCTCATAAAATTGTTTTTTTTTTTAATGTGTAAACAATTAAGTAATATTATATATACTACATACTATCTTGTTATTATTATTCTTGCCACGCCCGATGGTTGCTTCAATTAATCGTTCGAGGGCGTTAACCCCTTCGGTAATTAGTTACCGCTAACAAGGAATGAAGTAAAGTTAGTTGTGGAAGCGTAACAATGATTATTACACTATTACTACACAATCTCGTATGTATGTACATACATACGTATAATATAACAAAGTACAGTATAAGGGTATTACTCTGCATTTTATCTGAAAGAATCGATCTCAAAATTGTCGTATCACATAATTTTTTTTTTTTTTTTTTTCTTTGTCTCGTTGCTAATTATTGTATCTACATATTCTATTTACACACCTCGTTACTCGCGTGACGCAAGCCACCTTACTCCGTAGCGAATTATTTTCGTCTTCTTCATATACGGTCTTTGTATATAATATACGTATATATGTATATATAACTAGATAAGGGTATTAATTTTTGTTTACATAATGTAAACATGCGTATGGAATGGAGTGACGCGGAATTTAATTTTGTATTATCATCATTCAATCGTTATATTATATTGTGGATACCCAGGTGTATTTAGGCATGTTCATAAATTAGTCAAGAATAAGAAAAAATAAAAATAAAAAGTATATTCATACGTGTCTTGTTTAGCATAGAATTAGAGCCGTTAGTCACTTTTAGTAAATATGTCGAAATGCGTATTTCGTTTTCGTTTTTACCTGTTTTAACATTTTTTATTCTTTTTATTTTAATGAAATCTTAAGTTTCTATCGGCACATTCAGTTTCGCGTTGAATTTATTAACTCTTCACCATCTCCAGATGAAGAAATTTAAGAATCTATCTTTTTTATGTTAAATCGTAACAAAATCTGAAAACTTTTTTTTTTTTATAAACCTCAAATTTCCGGACAGCCGTGATGCCCGTGGGATTTTGAAATACTAAAACCTCAAGAATAGTTAAAAGAGAGCAGACTCCTATACGTTCTACCTTAATGTCTAAGGTATAGGCACCAAAAATCACAACAATCCAATAATTTCCCCTAAAAAATCCGGTCCAACGAGTTTCTCAGTGTATCAGGGGAGCCCAGCAGCAAAAGCAACAGCGACGACGATCAGGTTCAGATCCTCAGACTTTGGTAGAAGAAGATGGCTGATCGCATACCTATATAAACAGACACGTATACTTATACGTATCTGATATATATACCTACTAAACTTAAACACACGTGAGATCCCCTACCTGTAAACATTAGTGGCGTTTGTTAGCGCACACTATCACACAGTTCCGCGTCAGCAGTCCGTAGTTTCTATACTTCGTAGTATAGAATCAGTCTGGTTCCTCCATTCGCTCGAAGCGTTTCTAGTCTCCGACTAGTATTACTTCGGTATTTATAAACCCGAGGATTTGTGAGTTTTTAACGGTTTTTTTTTTTTTTTATAATTCGTTGGTTCACTAGCCTGGGAATATTTTGACATATTTTTGGTTTTTATTTTCTTTCGAAAATTTGTGAATATCTGTGATAATCGAAAGTGGATTAACAAGTATTACGAAAAAAAAATTTTTAAATAGTTATTGTGAATTTTTGTGAACTACTACAGTGAAGAAAATTGTGGACAACGTTTTTATCAAACACAGTCATCATGTCCTTCCAAGGTAAAAAAATCTTCTTCCGAAATCGAGAATCGAAAATATGTTTATTTTTATAAAAAGATTGACAAACGGATATTGAATCTCTATATCGATTTAGATATCAATTAAGATAACGAGATTAATGATTCTTTAAAACACGGTTTATTAGAATGAGTTTCCTTGGTTAATTTTCAGAGATTTTTTGTTTTATGATTGATCGAAGTCGAAGTATAAAGAAGAGAGGCTATAGTTATCAAGTTCATTTTAATAACTGTTAGTCCAGTTAGTCGAGATTTCACGGTTTGACCGGTCTTTTCATGCCAACGTGAAGTATTCCTCGGCACGATTTACAGGCTTTAGTTCATTTCTGAATAAGTTTACTGGCTAGTATTATAGCAGCTTCTCGATCATCGTATTATAAACACCGTTATATGATTTAAAGTACCGGATTTTATAGCGTGTAAAAAAAATTGATCTGATGTCAGCTCTAGGTCCGATTTTTTAACGTTATGTGCCATATAAGCCCCGAGCCAATATAATATCGAAATCACGGACGCTAATTAGCCGATATTCATTAATCGAATCCTATAATTTAAATTGGAAAAAGAAAAAGAAAGAAAAAAAATGGGAGAAAAAATTGTTTATTCGAGTTTCCCTTAAATTAATCGCCACTTAACTTCATCAGGACTTTACTTGCATTTACCTATATTAACTCTTCAAGGATTTTAAACCTTTGTTAATTATTTTATAAAAAAAATTTCAGCCCCTTTTAATTGGCACACTAATTGCAAGAGTAGGTATACGATACGAGGTCGGATTCATGCAAGACTGCGTATTTACGCCCGTTATATATACCTACGTAAATGCATATATTTATATATATCTATACTATGAATACATCCTGCGGTCGCAAGTTTACCCGTAATACTTGCATTCCCGAGGGATACTGGTCTAGGATTTGTACTAGCTTTCTTGCTACTGGTAATTCAGTCGAGTGGATTCGCTCTGCTAGAGTATTTTGCTGCTACAGCATTTACATGGCTAGAAGAAGCTCGCGGCAGAATCTTTAATAGTAACCGCAAGTAACCTCTGGATAAAAAAAAATATCGAGGATAAATATAAGGGTCTTAAATAAAGTTTTTAATCTTTAATGAAAAATTTAACGATTTTACTTTTTGATTTTGATTTATTTTTTAACGAAATTTTCTGGTGGTTATTATTATATTCGATGATTGGGATTTTAGTTCCTGGTATAGTTTCTCAGACCGCGACGTCGTTATACGTATAATATAAAATGTATCTGTTTGGGACCGTAAAACAACGGGTGTAAAATATAAAATGAAAAAACGAAAGAAAGATAGAAGAAAAAAAAAAAGGAAAGAATAATGATTTTATAGTCCGCTGCGTGCTGCATTGCAGCGGAGGTTCAAGACAATACAAATGCAGTTGTAAACCAACCCGTGAAACGACCTTGAAGATATTTATAAACTTGCTTATATAAATATTCATCAGTATGGATATGTGGTATATTTGAACGTTAAATATCCTGGGGTCAGGGAATTGAGGGTGGGAGAAGAGAAGAGAGGAAAGGAGGGAAGCAGAGCACGAGTATACAAACGAAGGGGATTAGAGGATAATTGAAATTAACAGCACAGTGTGATTCGCGATCAGCCTTGAATGGCCAACGCTAACCTAATCAACGTTCGTGTGTCCTCTGCTTTATACTATTAATATGGGGTCGTCAATTATTTCGCTGAAAAGAGTCGTATTACGGTGTACATGAATACTTGATACAAAATTTTAACAAATGAATTTCATCCGGATTAATTCGTGTAATAATTTCAATATTTTTTCTGATTTTTTCATGATTCATTATTTTTCACAAATTGAAATGGACAATTTAATATAAAAAAAAATCTATATAAAATTTCAGTACGTTCAATCGTTTTTTTTTTTTAATTTCATTTCCTTCTTTTTTTTTTTACTTTATTCGCTAACATTTCACGACCACCTGTTTCGCCGTAGGTAGCTTCATTTCCAATACCACGGCATCAAATATTTACACGATTTAAAAATTTTCCACGAACCTCTTTTTCCCAGGAAAGTTTTGAAATTACAGATAATTTAATGGCAAGGTTACAATTAAAAGAGAAATTATTTTTTTTCATTCTTTTGCTATTCAAGGTTTTTCTGTGATCTCTCACGGAAAATATACTCGGGTATATGTATGAACAGCTATTTCAGCATTTCCGGAGCTAATTATTCCCTCGTAAACTTGAAAATTATTCTCTCGGTTTACGGTGTTGCACGGATTTCTTGAAATAAATTCAACGATCAGATGTTTTTATACATCGAATAGATTATTGCTATCCGATTGAAATTCGAATCTATGTGGAAACGATTCAATTAAAATTTAACCATTTTTTTTGTTGCGTTCTCTATATTTTCGTGGACGACAATTGCTGGTTCATTGGCATACAAACAACCAAATCAGTGAATGGTAAATTCCGATATTTTAACATCATCGTATAACGAACGACCTTTACCGAATTTATGATAATTACGAAACGAAAAACAAAAAATCCCTGAAGCGGTGATTATTACACAAGATGTAGTACAGATACGAGGCAGTAATTCGAAAGTCAATGGAAACTCTGAAATTCCTGTACAAACTAGACGTCATTAATTACCTAAATCAACTCTACGTTAATTTTATTCTTTCTTTTTCACAATTTTTATTCATTTTTTATTCTTTATTTCATTTTATATCTCTTAACATTCAAGAATTATTTTATCCACGCGCATTTCTAAACTTCATGAATAAACTTTAAACTAAAATTGAATTCTTCGAAGTGAATTTGCTATGATTAAATCTGTCATACGTAATAACGTTTAATCTCGTATTCAAACCACATACACTTAAATTTCAATACCACGCTTGCTCTCATCGAGTTTAAAGAAGTTTTGCTGCAGTCCACGATCGTTTGATAGAAATAGACTATTTTTAAATGTAATTATTGAGCTTTTTTTGACACATTAGACTTTAGAGTTCAGCTCGCCGGTTTCATGGGCTTAGCCGTTTAAATATTGTACAGCTTTATTCACGTCGTTTAGCCCTGCTTGAGCTTTATGTATGTATGTATGTACATATTCCCTACGTGACCTGAAATGCAACGAAAACATTGTTGAGGTCCATTGTACTGCGCATTGTGTTCCGTCTTTGCCCAGCCGGACTACTACTGAGCTTTGAATTATTCACACTTTACTTTTAAAGAGTTACCTCGACTGTTCTGAAGCAGAAAGCCTAACAGCTGGGTGTTGTATTTGAAAAAAAAAATAATTATAATAATAATAATAATAATAATTCTCGTTCATTTTATTCAATCTACTTTATTTTTTCATCGGTGCTTTAGAGTCTTCATTATTTTTTAATTTTTATACCTAGTACACGAAATTATACTAATTGTAAGTATTTTCGTTTTCCGATTTTATGAGAACGATTACTTCGTTGTGACTTTATTTTATTATTATTATTATTATTTATTTTTTAATGAATAAAAATAAATAAAATGATAAGGATGACGAAATTTTATCAATTTTCGAAGTATTTTCTACCGACTTTGCTCTTATTTCTCTACTCCACTTTATATCCTCTTGGAGAAGTGAAAAATTTGCAAGAATGACAATACGGTGGATACAGACGAGTCTTTGCCGCGGTTATGGAAAGGATGAAATTCCTTACCCTTGGCTTAGCTTGTGATTCAAAGGTATAGGACAGTAAGTAGTACTTCGCACAAAGAAACTTTTCTCGCAAACGACGACTATATTATAAGAAAAGAATCCTTGGCTTATATATGTATATACCGGCAGTAAGACGAATTCCCACGCGGACGAAAAATGATAATGAATACTTCAATAACCCTCACGAAACTCTCTGTATAAAGGCAGCAATTTTAACTTTCATCTTTACAAAAATAATCTCGAAACTTTTATAAGTAATGAAAGAAATATTATATCATCTCGTTCAAAAAATCCAAAATATTAACATCGAATCAACATGATTTAAAAAAAGTGTTGGAATTGATTAGGTCCTTGAATTTCAGTCTTCGTATAATTTTTTCTAATTTTTTTTATTCTATGAAGGTGGCAAAGTTTAAAACTCGAAGCTACAATGTGATAATTATAATTCGAATTTAATCGTGATCTTTAAATAATTATGATGAATTTTAAGTTACCTGCATTCCATTTTTTTTTTTTTCTTACTTTTTGGTCCTTAAACTTGCTTAGATACTGGAATTGCAATTTACATACGTCAAGTCGTCGAGGTCTAAACAATTTCGCTAGCACTCTCAAAGTCTCTAATTATAATTCCACGCATCCCATAATCCGAAAATTTAATTAATGTGCCTATTAAATTTCTCATCGTAGATGAATTTCGACATTTAAATAACAAAAAAAAAAATAAAAATTCCAACAGATAATTAACGATGTAAATTTTTGGTCTTGTTTAAGTTTTCATAGGTAGCATAGGTATAAAACTTGCGAAAATTGTAGCTACCTATAATATCTACCCCACCTATATATTACGCGAAAAATATATTCGGAGAAAAACATTTACATAATAACTGTAGAATATTTCGTTGTACAGTTTTGCCAGCGCATTTTTACGAAAGAAAAAAAAAAAAAAAAATTGGGAAAAAAGACAAAATAAAAATCTACTTTGCATTTGTTCGTAAATTCGTACCAGCCCAGCGCGAATATAGGGAAGAATTTTATTCACCACAAACCAACACCGCGATTTATTGGGGAGATATATACTCTCGCTCGAATGTGAGCGATATATTTACGTAAATTACGCCCACGTAGCCTACTGGTACTTTTAGATTTCAGAACCAAGATTTTTACCTCTCGTATCTCTCGACACTGACTTGTACAAGATTTGCGTGACTAGATTTGACCTATACCCGCACGGCCAAAGAATAACGACAGAGTTTTATGGAGGGAGGTAATGGCATTAATTTTTATTCTTGAAAATTTTTGCTAAAAAAATTGACGAAAACTTTTCAGCCTGCACAATACTCTGACGATTAAAACACAACGTAACATAACCGAGAAATTACAGTCAGAAAATCACTAATTTTCACAAAAGCTACTCCTAGAAGTGTCTAACTTCCATAAAAGAAAGATTTTTATCATAATAATGATCGCGTTCACCATCAGCATTATTTTATCTCAACTTTTGAAACTTTCGCCATTCTCTCTTATACCATTTATAGACGTGCGGGTGTTATTACTTTGTGTTCTAGATCCTATCAACACCTACCTACCTATATCTACCTTAGATTTAATCTTGGTCTAATACTTTTGTTACGGCGAGGTCAAACTTTTGCCGGAAGTAAGTTATTGGTAATATTTTATTGACACGAAGCAGCGAAGAAGCATGAAAAAAATTCATGACTAATAATTTTACCCAATTTTTACTCTCGTATGTTTGAAAATAATATTTGCGACTTACTGGCGCGGGTGGATATTCAAATTTATGTTATTCAACACGACCGTCAAACGTCAATAAGAATCTTCTACTTCTTCTTCTTCTTCTTCTTATTTTTCTTCCTCACATAAATGAGCAAAGCAAAAGCTTTTACCTGGTTATGTACTCTGGTGTTGAAAAAAAATTTGCATGCTTTCAATTAAATTGGATAAAAACTTTGGTCGTACCGTCCGCGTCTTGAATATAAACTTTGAACTGAGTGAAAGACAACTGGTTAACTTTGTCGAGTTATGTTAAAAGAAATGAACAATTTTTTACGGAAAAAGTTTACTCAGCGACAGTCAGAATTTTACTTCATTTATATTTCCCCTCTCTCCAATAATAATATCCCAAAGTATCTTTTACGGTGATTTCAGCTTTTCACGGTCCATACAATACCCTCTCGTTGTTTTTCCAGAGAGGAAAGGATTAACCCTTGTGTGTACAATACCCTACCCAATTTTCTCGCCGGTTTCTCCGGGCCCAACTTTTACGAGGTAGTAAACTTAATCAAGAGATTACGATGTTTCCTTTCCTCCAAAGCTCCCAACCTGGAATCTCTATAAAAATTAATTACCCTTATCTTCACTACGCGACGCTGTGATTCCTGATTAAAGAAAAATTTCAGATTTATTTCTATTTTCTAGTTTCATTTTATCTAAATCGAGATATAAATATGTTTCGTAAGCTTCGAACACACGCGAAATTATTCACCCTGCTATACGTTCGGGATAAAGGGTAGTTTATATATACGACACAATAAATCTTGTATCACTTCAAGCACTAATCTCAAAGCTAGTTTATCTTTTATATTTATTTTCTTTTTTGAGTTTTACCACGGAAGTAAGGTACTTTTTTTATTACAATCTATATTCTATCCCGTATACGCAAACTACAAGGTAAAACTACCCTCGTCTCATTTTTCGCATAAGTCCATAGACTATATGTATAGAGAAGAGAATAGTGCGTGAATGAATGCGAGCGTCTTGAAAGGTCTTCGACAAGAAGGGTTAAGTCTGGACTTTAGAATATGATGTAGGGTTTAGAGGACAGAGTGGAAAGGTTAAACCCGCACATTCAAGTCTGCCCCTAGGCTTGATGTATCAGTACATACTTCCTGATCCTCAAAGAATGTCTAAGGTTTTCTTTTCTGAGTCGTTTTTCTTGTCGATTACAAACAACCTTTCGTATATTTTCATTTAAAAACTTGATGGCGCTAATTGGAATCTTTTTATGAAAGTTTCAGACTATACGAAAAAAAATTAAAAAAAAAGAAGAAGGAAAGATAAAAAAATTGGTGAATCCATTCAGCGATCGAATAAATTCGTATACATTAACTGTATACAACGTCACATATGTTATGAAACGAATTCTTCCAGCTTATGCATTCACTACCACGAAATGGGCGCCCTACTTTAGAACTGGCGTAAAATGAGCTGACATTTTTTTTCTCTCTCTTTTTTTTTCTTCTTCTTCTTTACTCTTGTTGTATGTATGTACCCTTAGCTACGACGCGATGCAACCCAGATTTTAAACATTGACGAGGTTGCTCTGTAGAACCGAGAGAGTGGTTAATTAGAGTAGATATCACACCTAGGAAGGTCGAGAGTCCTATACGATTCGAGGAGTAGAATATTAACGAAAAATTATTCATCATGGGGATGAATAATATATGCTGTAATAAACTTAATTTCGTTATTATTTCTATACCCGTTAAATCCAAAAATAATTCCCTCATTAACACATTTACACATAGAAAGTGAGTTGCTTTTTATTTTACTTCTTACAACAAGACGTAATAATTTATTTTTTTATTTTTTCACATAATCAAACCATTTAATCGTTGAATTATTCATACGTAAAATCATACGATATACCTGCTATATATCTTAGCAGGTGGGTAATTTTTATCCCCGCGAACAGCTATCGTCAATCTATCAGTTGTCGGTATAGATTGAGATCGCAGAATTGAATATAGGACCTAGTAATTGATTAAGCTGTAATATATTTTGTATAGCGATACGCTTCGATAGTATCATACATATAGTTCCAAGTTCTGTCACTTGCATTTTGTATATTTTAAACATACGTAACACTATCATTGCTAATTAATAGTTTCTTTCTAGGCTGCAAATAGTCCGATTATTATAATTGACAGAATATAGACAGTAGAGTGCGTTTACTAGTCTACTAAAACTGACGCATTTATAGTGATATTATCTAGATTGTTTTAATTTCAGTGACGTAGTTTAATTACTGTGATTTATCGATCGAGATAACAGTTTTTATCGTCACTATACTCACATTCACCGTTTTGATAGTATATACATACCTATATATAAATGGATGTAACTGTTCTTAAGGGGACTAATTTGATGAATAATTTGAACATTTTATGGATTGAAATAAAATAACGTAAAGTATGTAACGGGATAATTATATATTTGGTTGTATATCGAGCTCAGGTTTTTTGTCCTACAAATGCAGAACGTGAAATAACACAAAAAAATGAAAAAAAAATATATATTTTTCAAGTTTTATAAATATCTCGCAAAAGCCCGTTGTTACCCGCTTTGTAACCCTTACACTGAGTATTCGCTATTGTTTCTGTTTCTGTTTTCATCTTTTGTATTTCGGGTATGAATCGCACGACCTAGATTACTCTGGTTGAAGGCCAGCTTGATTAGAGAGAATATCACTCCTTAAATAGCTGATTAAAGATCGAAAACACGTAACTACATGTATAATAAGTAGCGAAACGAAACTGAGGTACGATGTTTTGTCTTAAGCCTCGCGTTGATTGTTTGCCTACTGATAACTGTAATCATTTCGGACTATTTTAAGCCTTTCATTACGGTCTCGTATCAAAATTGAGCTTCTAATATTTCGAATCTTCACAATTTTCATTACAAAAATATATTTTTTTTCTGTTTGAGATTGTAAAAATATGGATCTTATTTTTCTAACTTCTAAGTACTATCCATATACACCTATGTGTGTAAGACCGTTATTTCGGAGCGTGTGATGATGTAGTACTTTCTCTTTTGGGGCAACGATCCATGATATACAGTTAAGGTAATTGAATTATACAACAATTAAGACATACTTAGTAAATATGTATATATATGTATATACGTACGATAAATGTGCAGCTTATAACGCATAGATTCGTGGATAGACATAATTAAAATATAAATTGTGAATTCAGGTTAAAACGAACGGGTTTTTTAGTTGAAAAAATCTTCTCAAGAGGAAGTATCCCACTCAACAGACCTTGGCTAATTAAAAACTTGCAATTAAGACTCAATAAATTATTTCCTTACCGGCTAATAACTTCTTGGATAAAAATTTACCGTATTAAATATAGAGATCGAATTTGTAAAAAAAAAAAAAAAAAAAAAAAAGATAAATATAAAAAATACATTATTATTCCAAATACACCGAGTGATAAAAAACTTCAAAATTGATTACCGCAGTTATTCATATAAATATATATTATCAATCGACAGACATAGTCGATGGATATGTGTGCCTCCACACAGCTATCGAGGATAATGCCACGTGCCTATCATGATTCTAGTCACGCGTTCATTATACTCGCACGGCACGCATACAAGGTAGCTATAGTGAACCTTGGAAATGATGCACCCTGGGAATTGCTTCGTAGTCATTCCTTCATTCAATTCAGAATAAATTACCTTCTAGGTAGGTATATGTGATACGTGTTGTAGATTTTTCTGAAAAGAGTTAACAATGAGATAAAAATTGACACGAGTGTTTCTTAGGTGCTGCAGCAGGTTTAATGCAAAAATAGAAAAGACCATATAGAATTGCACCAACCATAACTTTCGATGGTTGATTTCTACGCGGAATTTCTGCATTTGCGTTAAATTTTTCTTTACGGATCGACATTGCGATTCCTAGGATTCTTAGTTTACGTAATTTTTATGCGTGGGCGTAAATGTGTAGATGTGGTATACGCACAGGTATGCGAGACGACCTTGTCTTGCCTTGCGCCTTGCCTGTTTTGCCTTGGCTTGGTCAAGCCTCTCGCACCTTCTTCGGTGATTGGAAAGCTCCGCGATTGCCCAGTCGCACATTATGAAAATTTATAACACGAGTGTAAATAAAAATTCGAGTAAAGAATATATATTCCACGATCTTGAGGATTAACCCGTCAGGTATATATTTTAACGATCTTGTATAAGCGCGTATTCCCAAATAAATACTTCGTTATCAATTCTTCTCTCTCGCTCGCTATCTCTATTTTTCTCTCGAGTAATTATTCGTGAAAATAATTTTCAAATCTTTGATAAATTTAACGAAATAATTAAGGGTGCTAAAGAAAAAAAATTGTAATATTTCGACCTGCTGCAGAATTGATCTCATATATTATCACGTCGCTGTTTTATCTGTCATTGGGTTAGTTTGATACTGCCCTTGAATATGGAACTATTGATAACGAATTGAGTCAAGGATTAATTTAACGACGATTCTTATCATCTAAAATGCGCGAAATGATATCATCGTGCGAAGTTCATATGTCTGCTATCATCTGCCTAGATTAACTGTAGTATGTGTCAAAAATATTCGACAAAAGTATTTCTAAGATATGATAAATAGAAATTAAAACTGATACTGGTATATAATTATTATTATACCTCCGACTAACATTCGTCAATTAACTATGTAAGTACTTGAGAGAAACTTGAGATCAGGTTTCGGTGTACACGTATGTAAAGAGAAGCGAAGCAGATGGATTAGAAACGAATATTAAACGCAACTAATCGCGGTCTCACGTCTGCGTTTTAATCTCATGCCTGCTGCAATATGATTTCTACGGTTATCTGTATCTCTATATTGTATGGAAATTTTTGAATACAGAAATACGTGTACATACAGGATGGAATTATATACGTTGCATTTCTTGCTTCTATATAGTGGAAAGTAACTTTACTTAGTATTTATTCGAAATTCCGTCGCCTCAATCTTACCTGCAGATAGATACACGAATAGATATCCTATGTAGGTAGGTATACGATACATCGCACTCCTTTCTCATCTTACCTATAGCAAAAAAGCAAAGTGTAATTGTACGGCATTTGCCGTAGGTATAATATTGCATCTAGTATATTGGAAAGTGTGACCGAATCGTTAGAAGATTATTTTTTATTTTATTTTTTTTTGTATAAAATTGAAATTTTTTTCGGTTGTAATTCCTTCCTCTCTTTTTCTCGTGCTTTCGCATCGTTTCGCGGTAAACACAGTGTACCTAATATCCTCGTTCCATTTGTTTAAACACTTGTGTCAATACTCGCGCATTCATGCGGCTGTTTCACGTAGAATTTTTAAGGTTTTAAATCCGCATAATACGCGGGTATTATATCCGAGGATATTATAGTCGCCTTATTTTCACATATATTTACGACTTTCTCAACTGAGAGGGAGGATGAAGAGGAGGAGGAGGAGGAGGAGAAGAAGAAACGACTTCTGCTTTATAGCCGTACGTCGAGACAAGGACGTTTCTTGGCACCGGAATCTAGAACTTGGAATGCCGTTATGAAAGTATCTCAAGCCAAGATACTCCAGGGATAGAAAGAGACTATCTACTGGTATACTACTGTAGTCGAGAGTGATAAAACAAGATCCCTTTTACCTAGGTGCAGGAAAACTATTTCTCATACTGTCTATCATTATCGAAACAGCTCCTCATCTACGAACCTTCATTCTCACCTTCTCTTCATTCTTTCTCACACATCAAATTCTGACCACTTATTATAATTGCACATTTAAACAGGCATGCGTATAGTAACGCTACACGATGCACACTAATGTATATAGTCGTAAAACTGAGGTTGAGGTTGAGGTCGAGTTCACTTTCGATTTCGATGCGTATGATGAGAATGATGCGTATTATAGTCGCTAAGTCATTGTTTCAATTATTATTGATATGTCTAGTTCTATTATAGTTATAATTATTTTTTAAGTTATATATATGAAAATTTTTAATCACAGTTGAGATCACTTATATCTGTGGATTTATGTACATACATTAAGGTTCTTAATGCAGGATTCGCGAGGGTTAGCTCTTATACCTCAATTACGAAAATCCGCTTGAGTGTTTTCACGCAGGGTATACATTACCGTTTTAATAAAATATTTTTATAATTTAAATAATAAAAGAATAAAAGTTTTTCCCACCTTTTACGTGACGAATCTTTGATCTGAATTTATTTCAAAGCAAAAAAGTACAACGAATGAAGGTGTAAAAATATGTTTCTACGATTTTTCTTCATCACCGATGCATATTATTATCTTTCAATTATTTTTAGCCCACTGGAATTTAGATTCTATTCTCTACACAAATATTAATCAATTTTCGATGTCCTAATTACAAGAACGTCTCTGCGTATAGATACAGAACTCTACGTACTCTAATGTGGGTACTAGGAGCTAACAATTAGCTGCAATTGCTCGTTAGTTCAACGAGTACATTCTTCAATATCATTTGTATGCGATGAAGCAGCTCCTGAAGCATCGGGTTTAAATACGACGTCGGGAACCGACTATTAATCGTACACTTAAGTGCTACTGCAGTTTTTTAGTCAGACTTTTATAAAGTAACAACATGATTTTTGTTCTGGATTTACGAAATACCGTAATGAATATCATTGTTTGGCTATATGAATGAAATATATGGAGAGATGTCGATAAGTTTGCGGTATTTGTGAAAAATGTAATAAAAAATAAATTGCATTTGCTCGAAGAACCTCAACACAGAAAGTTCTGTCAACCGTGCGTTTTCTCTCGAACATGACTTGAAACGGCTTCGGAAATTGGGCCAATCGATGCGGCTATATAAGCTTTTGCCGATCAACTCTCACAGGCCGGAAGTAAATCTCGTTTGTCAGGATTACTCAAAACTCTTCAATTCTTATTAGTGGTATATGTATTTGAATTGTCGGGTAGATTACGTAAACGTGATTTTTTTCAAAATATAAAATCTCATCTATTTTCAATTATCTAATTATTTATTTATTTATTTATTTAATCATTTCTTCTTTTTTTTTCCAGGAGGGAGGGGCTACTTACTTTAGGTTAGGATGTCACATCACAGCGACGACAACATGCTGATAGCAACGTCGGACTCATTTTGGGAACCGGGGAACTATAAACGTACAACAAAACGTATCGAAGATGGTCACAAACTTTGCGATAGTTTAATAGCGTTGGTACAAGAGAGAGCAGAGATAGAGAAAAATTATGCAAAAGCTCTTAAAAGTTGGTCAAAAAATTGGAATGACAAAATTGAAAAGGGTCCGGAATATGGAACGACAGAAGCCGCGTGGAAAGGGGTCCTTGTTGAGTCCGACAGATTGTGCGATTTACATTTACGGGTCAAAGACAACTTGTGCAACGACATCATACAGCAGGTCAAGACGTGGCAAAAAGACACCTACCACAAGGTATGGGATTAATTTTTGGTCATTTTAAATATTCAAAAAAAAAAGAAAAAATCAATTTAAAATAATCTCCATAAACGCGTGGCTTGGTTTTAGTCGATGATCACCCTCAAGGAACGAAAAGAAATGGAAGATTCATTCAAGAAGGCTCAAAAACCGTGGGCAAAATTACTTCAAAAAGTTGAAAAGGCTAAATCCGAATACCACAATAGTTGTAAAACGGAAAGGACCGCGGCTAACATGGAACGAAATGCTTCGGCAGATAGTTCGCTCTCACCTGACCAGGTAGTTTATACTTTTTTTTTAAATTATATCTACTAACGCATATTCGTTCGCTGCTCGTTTTCAAAACGCATCTAAAAATTGCTGCTGATAACAAACCATATACCTATACCGTATAGAACTTATGATAAAATGCAATTTACTAATGCTTAAAAAACAAAAAAAAAAAAGTAATACGCTTAAAAAATAAATTGTCAATGAATAAAACGAAAGACGTTCCCAAAAGTAAAAAAAATTTAAACAATTTTAACTTGTTATTTTTGTTTTTTTCTTCTCTTGAATTTGGATATTCTGATGATCCTGAAAAATGTTATTTGGTAATTTAATCGGAATCAAAATTTCTGCACCGAGTAACGAATATGAGAATAAACTGCGTTTAAAATGAAGCGAAATAATGATAGCTGTAATATATAGTTAATAAAAATCGCGCCCATCACAAATTAGTGTGCATCTGTAACGCACATAAATATATATACATATATATGCAAAAATATAATGCAACTAGTCACGTCTGCAGTTGTTTTAGTAATAATTATTTTCAGATGGCCCGAGGCTCAGAAAACGTATGTCAATCGTGTGTTATATTTATAAAAACAAAAAAATATCTCAATGCATGTTTACAGTGTTACGAGTTCTGTTATTTCATGTTCATTATGTGTTACCCCGTGTGTTAGTCATAGTATGTATGTACATACATGGTATTCCTCATTTCTGTAGAATATATTTTATATAACAGAAAATTATATAATTTGAATGATTATTATAAGAGTCTACAATGCCTTACGATTGGTGAAAATAAATTTGAAAAAAAATAAATAAAATAATAAACTCGTTTTGCCTGTTGTAAAATTTTTCAATTTGTTTATTCAACTAACTTTCTTTCTATTCTCTTCAAATTAATTCAAGTCTATTACAAGAACCCATTAATATCTTCGAGTTAAAAAAATAGAAGAAAAAACAGCGTTATTCCTATTGCTCTATCTTTCAAACAGGCAATGTTAAAATACTCTTTCAATTGAAGGGGACGTTTAATTCAATTAAATCTCCGTCCCTAAAGGCTATAACGACATTTTTAGATGACACAATGTGGATGTGGTGCATGGGGCCTCAGATTACGAAAGTGTCTTAGGAATACTAAGATAGGAGACGTTGAGCTTGTATGTATATAATGTCGCATGCTGCATGGTTTAATTGATTTTATTCTTTTCATATTACAGAGAGCTCTGTTGGTAAGCAGTATTACGTTCTTATTTCTCAAATGTTATTACATATTTCATTTTTGTCCTTATTTTATTCTTTTATTTTTGCATTTTGTTTCGTATTTGTTTTTCAGATGCACCTTCAATTCATATAGATTTTATTATCCAATTATTTTTTAGTTAACTAGTATCTAGTTTTTTTGTTCTTTTCTCTTTTTAACAATAATTCTACTTCGATTACACAATTTATCGTAGATCTTAGAACCTATTATGCACAATTGATAGTCGTTCACATTACCTATGCATAAACGTTGCAATTTCACATTCAACGTTTTATCTACTCGGAAAATATTTTTTTGATGATTTTTTAATTAATGATATTTGCGTATAAAGATTTTTTTTTTTGAAGTTTAGTTGAAATTCAATCGGTGAAAATGTAACGTTATAATGTCTATCGTAGAATGAAATATAATTTGTTAAATTTCACCATCTGCAGAGAACGTGCGTGGTGATACCTAGTTCACGTTATATTAGAACGTCGTAATGTTTTTTTCAATATTTGAGTAAAATAAATATATTTTTTATTTGTACTATCTTTTTTCTTCCTTTGTTTGTTAGGTAAAGAAGATGCAAGATCGTGTACAGAAAACTAAGGAAGAAGTACAAAAGTCAAAAGAAAAATACGAAGCATCGCTATTAGAAATAAATCAGTATAATCCAAAATATATGGAAGATATGACACAAGTATTCGAAAAATGTCAAGAGATGGAAGCCCAACGACTACAATTCTTCAAAGATGTTTTATTCGGAATACACAAATGCCTTAACATATCACAGGATCCGGTGTAATTTTTTTATATTTTTTTAATCATTTTATGTTAAAAGAACGAAACAAAAAAAAAAATATTTACCCGAAATTATAGTTTGGAAGTTTATCTAATTTAATTAAATCATTTAAAATCGTTTATCTATTTTTCTATTTTCTCCATTATAGACCACATATTCGATTTTCAGACTTCCACAAATATACGAGGAATTCTATCACACAATCAACAATGCTGCACATGAAAAGGACTTGAAGTGGTGGTCGAATAATCACGGTGTAAACATGGCTATGAATTGGCCCCAATTTGAGGTACGTAAATAATAATTCATTTTTTTTTTTAAATCATATCAAACCCTTTTTTTGCTCGCATGTTTCTATAATTGCTCATTGAACTTTTGATTATTTTATTTATTTTATTTTATTTTATTTTTTTATCTCCAATTACATAGTTCACATATGTGTGATTTCGATCGTATATGTATAATTTATGATAAATAAAGCATTGTATTGAATTGAATATACTGCTATTTAATTTAATATACGTATTTTATCATTTCAATAATTACTTACAAATATCGGTCGTATTCGAAAAACTTGTTATAAATGTTTGTTTTTATAGTGAGATTAATATTTATAGTTAAATCCCGTCTGCATTTTGTAATAGTTGACTTCAAGTCCGGTGATCAGTTTATTTTTCATTTTATAATATTTCTGTTTCTTGTTTCTCATTTTGGAAAAAACTAAAAAAAAATTTCACATCACTCTTTAATTCCCATTAATATATAATAATTAACCCATTTGCAATTAATTCGCACTTATAATAATTTATAAAGAAAAAAAAAAGCATATTTATAACAGACCATCTATAGTTGCATCGCTGCGTATTTATAGTTTAGAGACTTGAAATTTTGGAATGCATGCATGTGATTGTGTGGGTGTTGCTATTATGCAGGATTATACGGAGGAGTTTCGTGACATCACCAAAGGATCTAAATCGAAGGAGGCATTACCCGCTGGATCCATCACTCTCATCAATCAGCGCCCTGTTGGTGAAGATCTGCCTGTAAATTTTTTTATTTATTTACCTCAATTCTCATTCCGACAATTAATACTATTCATATTTATAGATTTTTTCCTGTTTTTTTTTTTTCTTTCTATTTTCATTTCTTTAACAGTACAAAAATCTTATTATTTGGCTCGATACCTGATTCATATATTTATAAAAAAATTCAATTTTTATTCAAATTTGTTGAAAAACATTAATTAATTAGTTATAATCCCAAAGACAGGAGTGATTGCAGGCTGATCAAGATTTGAATTAAAAAAGTTCTCCCACTATTAGTTGAAGAAAAATTATTATATTTCATATTATATTTAAGTAAAATTAATAGTATTTGTTATTTACTGTCTCTTGAAGATTGATATTGAACCGTTGCATCAAGTGCATGATCTCAGTAGTATAATTAATGTTAAATAAATGCTGATAATCAAGTCCCTAAGACTGATGTAATTTTTTTATTTACATATATTTTTTATTTTTCTTTTGGTTTCTCTGATGAATATAAACACATCTTTTTCATATGCATAATACAATCAGGATATTTGATATGCTGTGCATACTTATTCACCTTCTGACTTGGAATCTTCATTTATCATCTACATTCAGTATTGACGTAATATTTAGAATTCTCGAAAAAAAGAAGAAAAACTTTCAATTACTGACATTTATCACTAACTGATTTTGAAAACAGGAATTCCCACCAGTCAACCATAAAGCCAGAGCCAAACCAGCTGGCCGAGTAATACCAACAGACGCACCACTTCCAGATACAAAAACGGACACCATAAACTCGAGCAAACAGACCTCGGAAAAGAACAACCATGAAACCAACACAGTGAACAGGACCGCAACCATTACGTAAGTTAATATAAAATTGATTTATCTTTCATTTGCATATTTTCTCTTTGAATTATTCAATGTTCTATCGATGCAGTTATATGAATACAGTTAAATAGATTACGGATTAAATTATACAAGATTATATTCAGGGTTTAAATCCGTTCGAATCTTACAAGAGGAGCTGCTTTGATATCATAATTTTTTTTATTTACATTTCTCAGCACCTTTCCAAATGAATAAACACCTCTCTCTTGTATCATATATAGAGGATTAAGATAATCTTTTAAATAGGAATGGAACAAGTGCAAAGCAAGAATCTAATCCATTTGAAGAGGAAGAATGGGATGAAGATGGTGGTGAGCCTCTAGTCGACAATGGAGAACCTGGAGTTCCTGTTAGAGCATTATATGATTACGAAGGTGCCGAGGCAGATGAATTAAGCTTTAAACAAGGTAAATCTATCTTGGTTTTTGGAGAAAAAAATCTAATTGGTTTTTGGAGAAAAAAAAAAATAAAAAATTTATTTTCATTATTAAATGTCAATTGCGTTTACAGGTGAAGTGTTTGAAAAACTGGAAGATGAGGATGAACAGGGTTGGTGCAAGGGTAGAAAGGATGGAAGAGTTGGACTGTATCCTGCTAATTACGTAGACCTGGTGTCTCAGTAATCTGGAAGTTACATCAAATCAATTTATTGATGATTTAGTCATTAAAATGGCTAACCTAACCACTGAATGTTCGTTAAATTGGCAATAGCTACAAAGACAGATGGAGAATATTGGCATTTTTATGCATTTTGTAAAGTTTTGAAACAAATAGAAAAGGGAGCTTTGGAATTTTTAGCAATTGTTTGAAGTTATAAAATGAGATGTGTGAAATTCCTTAGAACAAACAAAAGGTTCTTTATATTTTATATGAAAAAAAATAATAATATTTGATTTTTTAATTTCTGTCTTAACACCAGCAGGCTTGGTCATATTTAATCTAACACTACAGTAATATTGACAAAAACGTTTGTTTTGTCTCGATATTTTAAATTTTTGCCAGCAGATTCGTAAAAAGAATAAAAGTTTTAAGCAAATTTTTTTTTATTCTTGTCCCTTGAGCTAAGCTAGTAAAAATCTATTGCTGGTTGTAAAAAATACGATGATGATGTGTGTATGCCAATTCTAGGTTCTTAAAGATAACAAAATAAAATGTACAGTCATACATTTCGTGACTTATTAATATTATTATTATTATTATTATCTTTATTATTATTATTATTATTATTATTATTATTATTGTTGTTATAATTAAGGACGTTTTGGCAGAAATAATGAGAAGTATATTTAATTTATTGTTATTAAAAAATATTGAAATCTAATCTCTATCTAAATGGTGTCATTGTAAATAATAATATTAAAACTATAGCAATACATCAGATATAACTATTCTATCCATAAAGAAATATATAAGTGAAATTTATTAAAACGAAGAAGGTAATCAATGGAATACACAATCGTTTAATCGCCAGTACTAAGCAAACATCAAACATTAATGATCATTGGAAAATGAAAGTGTAACGTTAAGTCTGGTCAATTGAGTTTCAGATATTGAAAGATAATTTGTTTATTTTCTTATCCTGAACTAGAGCCAGAGAAAAATATCAGAACACTTTTCTCATTTATTCTGATAGCCAGTGTATATTTCTTGCTGATGTAAATGATTCAGTATGAAAAAAACAAATGAAAAAAAAATGCGTGGAAATGTTATATTTCTTTTGTTGAATTTGTTGATTTTCCATCTTTCTCAGAATATTCAGGTAAACTACGAAGCGTTATTACGGTTTTGAACATTGAATTACTTTCATAAATTTCGACTTTTAATAAGAAGAATTAAAATTTACAGTATCAACATATTTGATACTTTTTTCTTTTTTTTTCATTTTTCTTTTTGATTTAGTAGAAAAAGTACGAGCTCGTATGATGAATTAAACAATGAAAATTTGAGGAATATTCGGCTAAATTAAAACTTCAATCGGTTTAATCGTATGTATATAGGAATCTGTATGCCTAAAAGTAAATTACGTAATCATCTCAAACCAGTTGTAAGTAATTAGTTCTGGGTGATGATGAGATATAGTTGTGAAATTTTCTTGCTGATGAAAAATGCAAAATGACCAAAACTTATATCACTAAAAATGAAAATATCCAATAACTTTGATTGATTTGTGTTAGTCATTATCGTTCCGTCTGTACGACGCATATAGTTGCCAAATATTAGAAATACAGATACAGGAAAAAACTAAATAAACAAAAATCTTTAATCGTACAACGAGAACGAAGTACGCATTATAATACACAATATTTATGTAAATAAAAAGTAGAAAGCAATAGGATTTCTGATGTAGCTCGCGACTGATTTATTTAAACGCTCATTTCGGTAGATCATCAAAATTGTATTGTCAGTAAAGAATATGATTCCATAAAGTTGTTATGTAGGCTTTAGTTTGTGTATAAAATTTATTATAATGTATATCTAATAAATGACCTATATAAAATATATATATTTTTAAAAATAACTATACTGTCTTAAGTAAGTAAGATGATGAGTCATAAAACTATTATAGAAAATGTTGCACGATAAACGAAATTTTTGCAATGACTTGTAATTTATGTTACTCAACACAACTGCTTTACAGAACTGGGGAAAATAATTCAAATGAGATAGGTATATCGACAAGTTTAAATTAGTACGAATATATGTTTGAATCAGAATGGCAAGTTCTTATTTGTATACTTTTTTATTACAAGTAAAAATAATATTGTTAATTCGTCGTGATTAGTTTGATAAAGTACTCTCTGACATAGAATCGATAATTTCTCGATCAGTGACTAAAAACTTTACATTTAAATAACTGTTATATTTTCAATATGATAAATCCAATTTTATATTGAAATTGCACATCCGCGATCATACAATTTTGTAAAATATAATTATTTCTTCCGCGGAAAAAAAAAAATTTCTATTTACAAGAACATCATAGTTATTTTGTCATACAGAACGATTTTTTTTTTAAACTATCAGGATTACATGGAGTCTTAATACTTCTTCATGAAGTATATAAGCAATAATTTTTTGATTTACAAATCATAGCATTTGTAAGTTTCGTCAAATTATCAATACTATAAGCATATGCGAAGTATCAGTTAATAACGATGATCACATTTTTAATAAAGTATGTACACTTGACAAGGTGGACGAGAGACAGTTATTTATTTCTCTTTGGATAATTCGATATTCGATAAATTTTAGATCCGACAAAGTTCTGATGAAAGAAATTCTATTTGAACATTAAAGGCACAGAGTGTTTGTAAACATTTTTTTTATTAGCCTTTATGTTCATAATACAAGTAAATACTTTTTACAAAGATAACATCAACTTTGCACATTAGATTAATTCATAACAGTTAAACGTACCGCGACGAAAACAATAATGAAATGAATAGAACAAAGACGTAACTAAACAATATCAAAATCATACAATGTTTTGTTTGTACATACATTGATATTTTGTGACTACCTTATCCAAAAAACAAAAGAAGAAAAACCACATTGTGGTATACAAGAGACACCGTTTCATGCATAGATGAGAATTTGGCAATTTGGAATCTCATTATTGGTGATATATTAAACTGGTGACAAAAGATATGATTTAATTAATGACTCGCGACGTGTATTTGAAGGTCTTCAAGACTTAGAAAAGGTTTCTCACATAAGAAACAAACGTGAGCATTACTATTATGTACGTCAAGATGTTCGGAAAGATTTTCTTCAGTCTCAAATGCCTCTTCGCATATAGCGCAAAAAAATTCTGCATCAGTTTTTATTAATTCGGTAGATTCTTTTTGCCACTCTTCTATAGCAAGTTCTTCTTCGTGAGCTTGCATATGCAATGTTAGTATTATTTCTGAATCAAATTCCTTACCACATTGTATGCACTTAAAAATTTCATCTGTCTCTTTGCTATGGTCACTATCGTTTGATATATTTATAAGATTTGGATTATCGTCTTTATCATCACACAGATGTTTTTCCAAGTGGATTTCTAGTGCATCTTCAGTTTCTAACGTATCTCCGCAAATTGCACATTGATACTGTTCTTTACCTGAACTAACATCGTCTTCGCTAATGTCATTGCAATGTTGTTGAAGATGATCTTTCAGTATTTCTTCATCTGTAAATTTCTTGTCACAAACAAAGCAGGTGTACTCCTCTTTAGATACAATTTTTTCTTTTTTACTATGTTCAGCAGTCGTTGTATTAGAGTCAGCTGCACGCTGAGCTACTACTCCTTGTGTACTGGTAACGTCGGTGACTTTTTTACCGCTTTGACCACGCTCAATACTATCAATATTGAATTCTGATTCATCATGAGTTTCCAGATGAGAGACTAGCATCTTCTCTGTCCTGAAAGTCGAATTGCAAACATAACATTTATGGAATTTCGCTGATCTACAGGTATGGACTCTGACTAATCTCGCATCAACAATCTCATGGCATCGTTTGCATCGCATCATACGTGGCTTTTTCGATTTTGATACCACTTCAGATATCAGAGCAGGCTTGTGAGTCTTTTCATGTTCTTCCTTTTCATCCAAACTAGCAAATGTTTGATCACAATTACTACAAAAATGTTTACATGGATTTAATTCCTCCAACTTGATGCTTTGATTCTCATAACTTTTAGAAAACATGACTTTCTTAGTTGCTGGTTTATCAGTTACAGGCGGCAGAGGTATAGTTTTAGTCGTCGTATCGCATTCTACAGTTTCACAAACTGGCTTTTCAACTCGTTGAAGATTTAAATCTTTAGAAAGCCCTTTTCGTATTGCATAAAGAACTTGTTCTGACAATGATAGTTTTTTCCGACCCTTAGGACCAGATAACTTTTTTACTAAAAGCTTGTTTGTTTTTGCTGCCTCCGTCATCAATTTTAAATTATTTTTATAGACTCTTGGAGTAGAAGTTACTATTTGATCTTCTGAAGTTACAGTGTCATCAGAATCTAGATTCATGAGATTAAATGTACGATATTCCACCGGAGAATCAGTCTGTCTTTTTTTGGAAATTGTATTTTGATCTTCGATGTCTTCATCATTTGATTTTTGATACTCCATCAAAGATATATTATTTATTTTATACCTTTTTCTCACCTTACCCAAGTCTAATCTCATTAATAAAACTTTAGGTTGAAATATTTTTGAT
This sequence comes from Macrophya annulata, assembly GCA_963924015.1. Lineage (NCBI taxonomy): Eukaryota > Metazoa > Arthropoda > Insecta > Hymenoptera > Tenthredinidae > Macrophya > Macrophya annulata. Next base: position 24,474,063 of record OZ001260.1, read on the forward strand.
TTCATCGCAGCTTTGACAAAAGCTGGTGAAAAGGTTGATACTTTTTGATTACGAAACGTCCTGACCTTAGTCAGAGGAGTTTTTCTAATTTTTGATGAAGTTTCAATGTTTTTTCTGATAGCTGTTTCAACTATTGCTTTAAGCTGTTGATCCAACGTTTGGAAAGAATCTTTCGGCTTAGTTTGTGGCGTATCAACATCCTGCAGCATATCTTTGTTAGACAATTTGTTCTTCATATCTTTTTCAACAAAAGCAGCTAATTCAGCTTGAACTTTTTGTAAAGCTTCTAACTCTGTCCCTTCAACTTCAATATTTAAGCATCTTTCAACATTCCTCTTTTCATCTGCCTCATCTAATGATTTTGGATTTATTCTTCTCAGTTGTACAGCGTCGATGATATCCGTGTTACGTTCCTGGCTATTTTCGTCAGCTGAGTTGAGATTGTTTGGATCTTTAGAAGAATTTTGAAGATCAGTTTTGTTCAGATAATGGGGTTCCGAAAGTACCAATGTTGACGTAACAATGTAAGTAGCATCTCCAACAGCTATTTCAGATCTCATTGGTTGTGGATTAAAAACAGATTCCAGATCCGTTAAACCTTCATTATTTTGATCTTGCATAACTAATCCCAAACTAGCAGATGCTGATAATGAAGTTATGTTATTTTCCTTCAAAGTAGATTCTTTTGAAAAGCAGCTACTCTCCTTTTTATCCAAAATTTCTTCCGTTTTGTTTATATTTTGGATGCCATTTCCTATATCTGCAGAGTTCGATAAACTCTTTATTTCATTACTCGGAACTTTATCGATAATAAGTTTTTTCTGAGACCTTGTTTTGTGTTTGTTCGCCTCTGTGTCTGTATGGGGAATCAAAATAGAATCGCTATCATATTTGAAACCGTATTCCCCTTTCATATCAGTTTCTAAATTCTTCAATGCTTTGACCAGCCTCTTTTGTTTCTCAACTTCTTTATCCGCGTTTGTTTTAGCCCGAGCTTTTTGTACCGGTGATAATTTCGACTCGTTGTCTGAAATTATAGAGTCAGTATCAGAACCATATGCCCCGGTGGCAGCTAAAAGAGCTTTTTTACGTGCCACCCAACGTTTTGTTGATGCTTTTCGCCTTGCCGTTGCTTTACTGCGTCTTGCTCCAAAGTGTCTAATTCTCATTGGAATCAATGAAGGTTTTTGTTGCTGTTCTAAACCTTCGGATTTGAGTTCCACCTTCTTAAGATTATCACCTTCTTCATCTTTAGCCAATAAATTTGAAGCTAATGTTTCCTGCTGCTTTTCTTGTTCAGAATTTTCTGTCAAGTTCAAAACTGTCCGATCATCATTAGCTACAGTTATATCCTTCACGGTAGATTCATCAACGATAGATTGAACATTAGTTATCTCTGGTGATTGTCTAGCAGCCGTTTCATCTTGTTTAGATTTTTTCTGTAATTAGAACAAGTTGTTGTATCTAATCAAGCAAATTTTCATTATTATAAAACAAGGTTTTTTCTTCTAAATACCACACCTTTATTTAAAAAATTATCACTATATGGCATAGTATTACTCACCGTTATACCACTTTCCGATAAACTTTCTCCACCGCTTGCTTGTGATTCATGATGTTTTCTTTTTGGATTATTTGTCTCCGGCTACAAAATACAATAAATATTAAGTATCAATATGTATATATTTATGATTGCTTTGGATTTTTTTTCCCCATTTTATTTATTAGAAATGTTAAGTTAGACTAAGCAATAATCAACTTATCAGTAACATTGTTGATCAATTTTTTAGGTTATACACAAAAACGGAATCTGATGTTTTGGTTAAAAAGACTGTGTGACATTGTTTGAATTTGATTTAATATACGTACAGTCAAGTTGTTTGTTTCAGTTGGCTCCAAATGGGCGAATAGTATCTCGTTTGATTTGAGGAATTGTTCCTTAAATTCGCTCCACATATCCAATTTGTACATACAGACGTGGCAGATTTTATTTGGGAGATCTTCATCTTCTTTTATCTGTATTCAATGTGAATGTTTATTGATAAATTTTTCGAAAATTATTTATGCATGATGTATATCATATGAAATTAAAATACTTTAGTATAAATAAATACAAACATACAACGATAGAGGTACACTTGGTTATGTTCTCGACTTTATCAAGTAGTATATCGTCAAAAAGATAACTCATACAACCCTCATCTCCGAGACAAATACGACACTTAGTTTCTACGTCAATTATTTTTTGTTTATTTGACATTCTGCAGTGATATTATGTGAATATTGTAAACGTGCGTGCGATTCCTTGATTTAACACAACTGAAAAAACACTAAAGTTAATGGCGACCTGTAACAACTTTGACAAGGAACCTTTCAATTCTACTAGATGGCGCTAAAATGTGTTCTCTGTTGGCTAGAAATTAAACTAAAGTCTCAAACACTGCAGGTTAGATAAGATCAGATTATGTTAGGTTGTACTAGGTCGAGGTTAGGCTTAGGTTAGAAATTCAATAGATAATCCTTGATTATTATTTTATTTAATCGCATGACAACCAATCCTATAATAGAAATAGAATTTATAATATAATCGGAAAACAATCGTCGATCAAATTTACTATTTCATGCCGTCAGTCACCATAATGCATGAAATCAAATCAGACTTGATGAAATGTTCAATTTCGACTCATCGAATGTCTCGAATAAAATAGCAACCGGCGAATTTAAAATTCGTTACAATGGATGGTAACGATAATAATATCATTTCAGTAAAATAATATTATTTGAGATGGTAAACTATGACGTGGAAATAAATGTTAGAAATTTCGAGAAAACAGATCCGGCAAAAAATAACCGAGGAAAATGGAACGTGTCAGCGAATGGTGGATGAATGACACGCGGTTCCAGAATATTCCAGACCACTTGAGCTATCCAATCACCGCGCAAGTCTCATAGAATTTTGTAGCGTAGCTATTGGTCAGTTTTCGATTGGCGTTTAGCAGAAAGCGTTCTACTCTCTACCTTCTCGAGGTTCCTGCCGTGTGTGACTTTGCCGTGTGCACCCGTAAATGCGCCACATTATTAAGTGACTATTTCGAAGTAATTTAACGTATATAATACTTGTTTTAAGTGATTAAATCATTGCCGAACGTGCAAGGATATAATAACGATTCAATTTAGCCATGGCTGCTATGTCTGTGATTGGTATCGACTTTGGTAATGAGAGCTGTTATGTGGCCGTAGCCAGAGCGGGCGGCATTGAGACGATCGCCAACGATTACAGTTTGAGAAGTACACCGTAAGTTACAAGAAATTTCTAAAATAACTCTTCAATATTTAATCTTTAAACTATAAACCCACGCCCGACTGCCACACGTTATTAACTCATCCTCATTTTTACCAACTTATATGGCTTTCCGGAACCTTGGCTTGGCCTACCCTGGTCCAACATGCATACATACATACCAGCATACATACGCGATTTCGTTTTACCATCAAATGTAATACTAGAACAAATACTAATTCATTATTAAGCGTTAGACAGACGCACGGATAGACGTTTAGGAAAAACTTGTATCGAACCATTACATTGCGGCGATCGATCGATGACCTAACACGTAATAATTGCGCTGTTAATAAGCAACGAAAAATTAATACATACACAATATATATAATAAATTGATTGAAAAATGCAGGTTAATTAATACGATTTAATTATTATCAGTCATCGTCGTTGATCGAATCTAAAACTTCAACTAAATTTCGAAACATACTCCGCCCGTCTTGAATCTTTGTCAATCTTCTTATCTGTCAGATCGTTATTTGCAGTATGAAATTTTTATTTTTTTTCCTTTAATTTTTTTTCCCCCCTTTTTTACGCACGCTTTTCCATATTTGGAAACCCTGATTTTAAAGTGATTCATACACGCCGGCCGTTTACCTTGTCTCTATTTCTTATCCAAAAATATCAGTTCACAACACATCCCTACACCATTTAAGGATTGTCATTTATCATATTAAATATACATAAGATGTATGTATGTTTATGTATACATTCATATACAGATGAATCGTTATTCATAGGCGAAATTATAAATAATTCAAAAAATTTCATTCGAAATTTATATGTCTTTATATTTTTATAATCTTTACTATTTAAGAATCAGAGAAAAATCGGATTTTACCACGTTCTATTGTTCAAAACCTTATAGTGTCTAAAACAATAAATAAATAAATAAATAAAAATGTCAATATATCGCATTTTTCAAAGTGATGCAGCGATTTTATACTTGCGTAGGATGTTTAGAATATTCCAGAATCTGCCACATTAACTTCCGTATAAGTTGAAAGCCAATTGATTAGCCGTTTAACTTTTTATAATACCCAACATTAGCTGTGTTTTGTTAGCTGTAGCTATAATCACTGACATAGTATACTTTGTTCAATAATATAAATGAATGGATACTATCTATGAGTCAACGGATCATTTTCTAGGATAAATAATCACTTCCAGCACACATGTTCTGTTTATTTCATCTATATATTTCTTTTACACCTAAACATTCAGCAAAGCATAAGTACTTTAGTTGAAAAATTTGATAAATCGGATAGTTACTTTATTTCTACCATTTTTTTTTTTTTTTTCTTTTTAGATCATGCGTTGCCTTCAGCGGAAAAAATCGAATCCTTGGCGTTGCGGCAAAGAATCAACAAGTAACCAACATGAAGAATACAATTTCTGGTTTCAAACGACTTTTGGGGAGAAAATACAATGACCCGCAAGTACAACGCGAGCTTAAAACTGTTGGTTACAAAACCTCCCAGCAACCAGATGGCAGTATTGGAATTCACGTATGTATAACGACCTCAAGATGATCAACTTTCTCCTTAAAATATAGTATATAAAAGTCTATCTACACCGGGCATTATGCCAGGCTCCACACGTTTCTGGAATCACAGATCTTATTTATATCTTATTAGACAACTCGGTATTCCATGACTCAGATTAAACATGTGGAAGAGCTTAAGCGATGCTAAATTTGGCGAAAAGTAACTTTTGGAGACTCTTTTCATCCTTGCTTTTCCTTTTTTCAACTTCAATTCAGAATTTATCACTCATTTTTTCACCCTTTTTAATCATTAGGTACATTACTTGGGCGAGGATCATGTATTTACACCGGAACAAGTAACAGGGATGTTGTTTACTAAGTTGAAAGACATTTCCGAAACTGCTTTACAAACCGCTGTTAATGATTGTGTCATATCTGTACCATCTTACTTTACTCAAGCCGAGCGTCAAGCACTGTTAGATGCTGCAAGGATTGCTGGTCTAAACGTTTTACGTTTATTCAATGAAACAACGGCCACTGCTTTGTGCTATGGTATATATAAGCAGGATTTACCAGCCCCTGAAGCTGCACCAAGAAATGTTGTTTTTGTGGATTGCGGATACGCCAGTCTACAAGTATCCGTATGCGCATTTCATAAGGGAAAACTCAAGGTCAGCAAGAGAAGTTTGACTTCTGAGAATAAATTTTGTAAAAAAATTGATGAGATGATAATGTTATAGCTAACTTTGTGAATATTTAAAATTTCAGATGCTGGCAAGTGCTGCGGACTCTCAGTTAGGCGGTAGAGAAATAGATTCTATATTAGCAGAGCATTTTTGTAAGGAGTTTCAAACTCGTTACAAGGTTGACGCCCATACAAATCCTCGTGCCTATTTGAGACTACTTGCTGAGGTTGAAAAACTGAAGAAACAAATGTCTGCTAATTCCACAAACCTTCCTCTTAACATCGAATGTTTTATGGATGAAAAAGACGTTCATGGAGACTTGAAACGCGCTGATATGGAAAGCATGTGCGCTCATTTATTCAGACGTGTTGAAGCTACGCTCACACAGTGCTTTATTGATTCCAGTAAGTAGATTTCATCACTTGATATCCTATGTATACTAACATGGTACTCAATAAGCTTCATGTTCTTTTAATACTTATTTGAAAAGGATCATTACTTATATTCGCACTGAAAAGAAGGGTTTTTTTTTACGTTTAAGATCATTTTTGTTCGAAATAGTAGTAATGAACAAAGAAAGACTCAAAATATTGACGAAAAAACTGTTTGAAATTAGTTTATTATTTAAATTACAGAGCTAAAGCTAGAGGACATTCACTCCGTGGAAATTGCTGGTGGTTCCAGCAGAGTGCCGGCTATAAAACGTTTGATAGAAGAGGTGTTTGGTCGAGGTACATCCACAACTCTCAACCAAGATGAGTCAGTAGCTAGAGGTTGTGCTTTGCAATGTGCAATGCTTAGCCCTGCTGTTCGTGTTCGTGAATTTGCAGTAACTGACATACAACCCTACCCTCTGAAACTAACATGGAATGCTACTGCTGGTGAAGAGGGGTAAGCAATGAAATGGAATCCTTTTGCAATCACTTTTAGAGTAACAAAAAAATATTCAAATCAATAAAACTTGATATTTTTATAATTTATTCATTATTCGCGGTAATTTGTTTAGGGAAATGGAAGTCTTTGAAAGAAATCATCCGGTTCCATTCTCCAAGATGCTTACCTTCTATAGAGCCGAACCATTCTCTCTGACTGCAAGTTATTCAACACTACCATCGACTTACCCAAACGCACATGTTGGTAAGTTTATTTTATTTTTCATTCTGTTTTTGAAGCTATTTACCTTTGCAGAGGTAAAATTTGAGACATGTGAGAGAAACAAAAATATTGATTGCAATTTTCAGGCACATTTTTGATTAAGAATGTTAAGCCGACGCCAGAAGGTGAATCGTCAAAAGTTAAGGTAAAGGTGCGAGTAAATCTGAACGGAATCCTGACAGTAGCATCCGCTTCACTTGTTGAAAAACGTGAACCAACTCAACAAGAAAAAGAGGAGGAAGAAAAGCAGCAGCAAAAAGAAAACAACATGGACACTGATCAACAGCAAGCTGATCCTAAGAGAGGCATTGATAAACCAGACCAAGAGGCTCAGGCAAATGAACCACCAGCTCCTGAGGTATGATCAGCCAATTTTTGAATTTTTATTTATCAACAAAATCATGCAGCGGAATAATAAATCCAAGGATGCTGGCCCGATGCAATGTTTCAAGTACATACCATGACAATATGCATTTATCATTTATTGCATGATGTTTCTGTTGGGAGGGATTCGTCCAGAGTGTGAATAATTTATTATATTGCGGCGATTCATTTCTATGGGATCTCCAAAAGTCTTACGAATGTTATTGTCGTCTAACGAGTCTAGTCTATTAACTGAACAAAAGAAAAGGACTAAAATCTACTAATTATTGAGCTACTAGTATACAAACAAAGATAATTATTGACTACACATATTCACTGACAAAGGATTAGAAGCAATAAAAGAATTTTTCACAAAGCAGTAACTAATTGTAACATGATACTGGTTTTAGGGTATTACATTTGTAGAATTCTACTGGATTAGAGTAGATTTAACATTTAAAGTATCAAATAAAACCATGCAATCAGGATTCATCTGCATGATTATGTGAGTTTGTTGTGGTTTAGGTGAGTGCGGATAAGAGACGGCGGAATTCTGATGCGGAAGATGGCAGTAGGGGGGTGAAGGGGCCCTCCTATTCCTCAAGGATTCTCTCTTGGCTCAGCTCGGTATGCGACACTCTCTCTACTTGGACCCATACGCATACCTATATTCACAGACCAGATACATGCTGGGTTTTTCAGTTCAGTCCATTTTTGCTACATTTTTATTTCAATTGTTAAGATATTCTCATTTCAAAATTTTTCAATACACTCGAGACAAGTAGGTACCAGGTTGAGGAAAAGCTGTTTTTTAGGTAGGACCAACCAATTGGTGACAGAACACCAATAATCGTGCTAATTTATCTGTATATATTTGAATTACATATATTTGCCAATTATTAGCCATTTAAAAGTGTAAATTTTCTATTGTGCAAAATCCTGGAAACGAATATTAGAGATTTGAATTAAATTGATGCAATAATATAACGCCGCATAACGTGTCTTGCCAATGAATATGGGTCCAAGATACAGCTGTGTCACACCATGTTGTCTGTCTTTTAATATGAAGATATCAACGAGTGAAAGCAATTTCTAATATCGGATTAATACTCCAAGGTTTTAATTCGATCATCTAAAGACAGGCAAAATGGCTTAGTTTTCCATTCACGCTGCGTCTCTCCGCCCATCTACTTGTCCCGTGTGGATGCGAATATTTTTTACAACATTAATCGTTTCCTAATGTTTTAAAACAAAACAAAAAAACGAAATCATCTTCGATGCGTGATAGAGAGAAATAGAGACCAGCATGTGTGAATGGAAAGCTGTACGAGTAAATGAGTTTTCCCCACCTCGCTCTCTTACCATCCTTATACCTGCTCACAATTTATATACTTTAATTTTAGTCTCTTAGGTTTCATACATTTAGTGTGATGCACTTGGTCTTGTTTAATTGAAACTGTAATGCCACATCAATTTCAGTTAACAAACTTGACTAATTATTTACATAGGTCATTAACTTGTCTTAGATTCCTTTTGCCATTTTTGGACTAATTGTTTTTTTCAGGGAGATGATAAAAATGAAGATGGTAAAGGAAAGAAAAAGGGGGTTCCAGTTCGCACCGTTGATCTTCCAGTTGAAATCAATACCAGCGGACTTTCGCAAAGAGATCTCGATGCCGCGATTGAAAAAGAAGTATGTGATAAATACGTAAAACTTGAATCGTTTAACAATTATTTTCTTAGCACTTTTTAACTAGTTCAAGTTACATGAAATTAATCACTTTACTATGACAAATAGTGCAAGATGATTGCTGAAGATAGACAAGAGAAGGAACGTATTGATGTACGTAACGCACTCGAAGAATACGTTTACGAATTGAGAGCCAAGTTAACTGACGAAGATCAACTTTCCACTTTCGTTACTGACAAAGATAGGGAAGCTCTTTGCAGAACTTTGGATGAAACTGAGAATTGGCTGTACGAGGAAGGAGAGGAATGCCATCGACAAGTTTATTCAGATCGTCTCACTCGTTTGAAGGTATAAATCGATTTTGAAATAACAAAAATAGATGAATAGCTCTTGTATTGGATATAATTTGACAAATAAATTCATATTACAGTCACAAGGTGAACCGATAAGAGACAGGAGAGTGGAGTTTGAAGGAAGGAGCCATGCGATTGAAGAACTTGCTGGTGCACTCCAAATCTCAAAGAAAGGATTGGACCAAATCAGACAGAGTGCTGTCGCAGGCGGACGAGACGAGGGAAAATATTCTCATTTGACTGAGGAAGAGATTAGAAAAGTTGAGAAAGCAGTAGAAGAGAAGTGGGCATGGCTAGAAGAAAAACGAGCAGCTTTATCCGCAACTCTACGCACGCAACAGCCACCTGTCACTGTTGCTCAAATTCGAGCAGAGAAACAGGTGAGTCTAAACGTTGAGATAATTTAAGAGTAGTTATCTAATTCGATCAAAATTTTCTTTATTTTACTTATACTTATTATTTGATATGTTATAGGCTTTGGACAGCATTGTTTTACCTATTCTTAACAAGCCTAAACCGAAGGCTGAGCCACCAAAAGAAGAGAAATCAAAAGATAAAGCAGGAGATGATCAGAAAACAAATCAGAATAGTCAAGGAGATGGTCATAGCCAGAATAATCAACAGCATCAACCCAACGATGATAAAATGGATGTAGAGTAGCGATGAAATTGTCAGACCTAATTATTAACAATTACGCGTATTTTCATAATATCAAATCAAACAAGATACAATATTAGTAATTAAATGCTATACCATCGTCCTCATTGTTGAGGTAGTCATTGTCATTCTGTCACTTAAGCGCCTCACGTCGTACCGAATACGTCATCTGCTGTTTCTTGAAATAACTATTTGATTAAACAATTAAATTACCACGTTCATTTTAAACGCGAAGGATCGAGTATAATGAAAATCTATTGAACATGTGAAAAAAAAAAAAAAAAACACTTTTAATAACTCTGTAATTTACACAGATACGATTTGCTGTTTAATTTCTTTTACTAAATGCATAAATTCTCTGTTTTTACTAAACATTTTATGATTTAAGTTCGCTTCTGATAACGATCAAACTATTTAACTCGATTTTTACGTTTAAGATACTCTGGTGGTAACACTATTTACCAAAATGGAAAATCTTTGCGATAGTTAACTAGTTCCTTGATTAATCGTTTTTTTTTTTTTTTTTTTGTAAAGGTCCGAATGAGATACGACAGTGTCCAAATTATATCAATAGTAAAAGCTATTTATGCGTTTTTAATAAAATCGTATAAAGGGGGAAAAATTGAAATAGTTTTAGTAACTAAATTATGATAGAGGAAGTATCGCTGGCGACTTATGTGTTTAACAATATCTCTAATATTCATTCCACCGTTCCCTGGCCTGTAGTCAGACACCGTCACATTATTAAACATTGCATTTACGTTACTTAAATAAATTAATATTTGAAAGAAAAAAAATATGCAAGAATCTGTACCTATTTGAATATGCACCGTGGCATAAATGATAATTATCAATCATGATGAAAAATAATGAGATATTAGATAGCTATTCACTATGCATGTATTTTACTCATGTATTTGAATCATGTCGAATCGAACTGTTATAGAGAGAAAAAAAAATTAAATTTATAATATCTAATTGAACAAATTAGGTGTAACAGTAGGTCTGCAAGGTTGTATATAATCGCTAAGTAATTTACATGTGTTTCCATTCATTTTTATTGGATCTTGTTTTTTTTCTGTATTCTTTCTCAATACAATACTTCAGAACTATGGATCCGAAGGAAATGTAACGGTACGACTTCCTTTGACAAGTTTCGTCTCTTGGAAATCTAAATTCCGACTAGTATTTCTTTTTTTTTTTCTCTTATATTTAAGAGTATGCAGTTTTTTTTTTTCTTTTTCTTTTCTATTTTAGTCTGCGTAAATTAAATGCACTGTTCTCTATATTATATCCTGATGTGATTATTTATGCTAAGTAACTGAATAAAGAGTTAAAAAAAAATATAAAAATCTCAAAATTATATTAAATATTAGTCCCATGAGTACGATATTACTATTATAGAATGCTCAGAAGTAGTTTTCGATCTTACTGGCAATTTCTATTCTTTATTTCTAATGTCAATAAGTTATATACGTATTAAAAAAAAAAAAAAAACCTGGAATAATGAATGGCAGTACGTATATCCAACTTTGCATCATTAATCTTTAGATCAGTGCTGAATTTGTACGCCTTTTTATATGCAATCTCTAGTTAAGTCACAAAAATGGTATGCAAGTTGCAGACAATAAGGCGTACCAATGTTAGTGGTAGAAAGAAGTAGGATACCATTTGACACTCCGTCAGTGAGACAAGCCATACCGAGAGAAGTCCTAGGTGGGTCGGTCGTAGGATCAATCGCCCTCATGACGTCAAAGGGTTTGAATGTGATGAAAGAAGAAGATATCCAGTTTGCATTTTTATTTTGTTCTTTCTACGATTATTGGGAAAAAATCCAAATTTTCTTTGTGAAAATGGTCCATTGTGGGTCCATCAACCACCAACAAACAATTACAAAGGCAATTAATTCCAAGCAGATGAGGGGCTAACTGTGTGGAGGTCTTTTGGCATCCAGCCCAACAATTCCAATGTTCTTCTATATACCTCTCTCTTCTGTGGTAGAAGTTGAGATTGGTATATACATAACTTTAACATCAAATAGTATTGTATGATTATTATTTTTATTATATTTATTTACTTTCGCTATTGATTATCATCATTTTCTACACTGTCTTTTACTTTGGCCAACACCTATAGTTTATATATTATACCTTATGTTATAACTTCTTGTCATCTTACCATTATTACTGTTTGCTGGACAATTATCTGTAATCTTACTACTGCCCTGTCGGGCTGTGCTAAGTACATGAAATGCAATAAATGAGATATTGTATCAAAGCCACAACAATAAATTTCTATATATACCAATGATTAATTGCTTCGTTATTTTCCACTTTTCCCATCCTACTATTCCTTAATTCAAATAATCTATACTGAGATTCTGTATGAATGCTCATAACAGATATTTATTTATTCAAACCAACTTACATAGTAACAATTCAATATAATACTGAATTTTGCAGAGATGCACAGCATCTGTATACAGTCCATCCACTTAGAACTTAAAGAAACAAATTACAAAAAACATTATTTTGCAATGTTTCATTGGCATTGTTATTGCACATCAATTTTTATTTTATAATTTTGGATAGTCAATTTGTAGACGTTAAGTTTGATATTTTTCATATTATGATAGTGATATTTCATGTACATTTTTTAAACATATATAAAACATCTATTACAACACCAAATTCAACATAGCAATATTTTTATGATTTCTCCATCCAACTTCTATTTCTACTTTAGGTAATTGAAGCATTTTATTTCTAGTAATTGATGCACGATTTAGATATGCTTGAGATTCATACATCAGATAACTTGTATCACAAGAAGCAAATAAAGAGACTCTAACAAATGCGATTGGTACATATTTATTTTTAAGAAACAATTTCAGATTTTACATAACTTTGACAATGAGTATAATACTGTATCAATGCTATAGAAATAACTTCTAAGATATACCAACAATCAATTGCCTAATTATTTTCCACTTCTTCCTCTCTGCAATGCCTTATTTCAGGTATCAAATAAATAGGAGATATATTAAAAAACAACACGTATGTAGTAAGGCATATTTATCTGGCAAACAAGCAATTACAGAGATTACAGAGATACTGGTCGCTAAAGACTACGAAACGCAAAATCTGGACATGGAAAACGATGGCGTGAGCTATATCCAGGATGTCCTAGTCAGAAACTCGCTTTGCCACTGGCACTACATAGTTGGCGATTCTCAGCTGGGCCTGTCTTAATCATATATAAGCTCTGTAATTAGTCCGCTTGGACCTCCTGGAACCCAGAAACTATCACTCCATCGAATTTTTGGTAAAGGCTAGCTAGGTAGTATTAGATTTTCGTAATAAGAAAATTGGAATACAAAACGAGATCATCCTGTAAATACATACCAATCAACCCGAATCACTTCGCGAACGTTTAAGAAAAAGATGATTTTCGTGGTCATCTTCTATGCTAGGTATAAACCAATAAATTTTGTTGTAAAATGAGCACACGGTCAAATTCAGAAATCAATATATCCGATTCTACTTGTAGCGAAATATGCTAATACCCTATTTCTGAGGAAAAATCACTGAATATTTTGATTGCTCATATAATTACACCTGCATATTACAGCACAAATAGTTGGCAAAAAAGTATACTTATAAAAAAAAAATATTTATCGTTTTGGAAATAATAAAATTATTCAACAAATTATTAACTTTGTGGTGGCCTTATTTATATGGATGCCTGTGGGCGGTGGCCAGGTCAGCTCTGCCCCAAGTTCGACACTGATAATAATTCAAGCAATTCTCTAAAATAACGTAAAAAAAATTGTTAGATCTTTATTATAAACAAAAGGATACATGAAACCAGGTCTATAAAATATTTAAATTGTAAATATTGAGTTTAGGAATGCTACGTAATACGTGCATATTATGCATATATTTAATTTACAATTCAGTATAGCGCACGGAATGAGAAAAAAAAAAAAAATTTAAACAAGTAGTATATAAAGTCTAATTCGCTTCTACAGTCATTAAAATTAAATGGTAACCATTTTGTTCTTCCTATTTTTTCATATTAGAATAAAATTTCTTTAATTTCACATGTTTATTAACGACATATTTATGTCATCGCACCAATTGTGCACCACAGTAAATGCTGTAACTAGAACTTGATAAGAGTCGTTTCCCGCTTATTATTGACTGGTGATTTTTCATTTTAAGGGCAATAAAGTCCATCGTACAAATTCTGAATAATCCCAAGTTCCAGTTTACTCCTGGCAGCTATTATTATTACATAAGGCACATGACGCAGAGTGATATTTCTCTGCGCCAAAAGCCAAATACTTAAATAAACTAAACTAGTCTGTCTTCGCTTGTGTTTTAGGCTGACTGTCGAAGTACGCTCTGTATATAAATGCTCCTAAAGCAACGTGCAACACGAGGATAGAAACTGCTGCTGCGTACACATTACTTGGAATATGATCCAAGTTCAAAAGTCCTGGAAATATGAAATATGTACCAATTAAAACGATACATCTTATTTATTGAAGAAAATTTTTCCTTCATATTATACAAAAATATTATATATCTGTTAGGCTTCTGTATCTAAACAAATGGAATGTTTGAGAGGAGCTGCATTTTCGATTGCAAAAACTGTAGTTGTCGTTCTTATTTTATTTTCATTATGTCAGGCTCTGGATAAACACAAGTAAAGTACATAAATAGAGGGTAAAAAATTGTCACAGCTTACCGTCGAAAATGAAAATTTTTGAAGCGAAAAAGGAAACTACCGGCATTACTATTATAACAATGCAGTGAAAAAATACTGTTTTAAAAACCAGTAATTCGGCGTTTTCCTGAAATCAAATAGTATACAAATAAATAAGAGTTCTAGTTTGTATTTGATAAAATCATAAACACGATGCATAACGCAAGAAACTTTCAATTTTTTTGCTCACATTTTTGTTCGACATTTTTGAGTCTGTTATTAACTTCCTTACTTATACGGAGAAATTTTTAATTTAAACATTCACACGTGATACTGATGTGTAGGTGTGTCAGTTTATTATATCATCTCATTCACCAAGTAATGTATTATCTATCTTCGTTCACAGCTCGACCCAACTACCAAGTTAAGTAATCCTAACCCTTTGCCAACGAACATAACCTGACTACCTTATCATTAGCGGTACATTCAACAATATTTATTTTTATTGTTGAGGATTGTTGATGATATAAGGAATGGCAGGAAGATGATTATATTTATCAATGATTTATTTAGTACATTTTTATTGCAGATACAAATATACAATATTATAAATTCAGATTTCGCATCTACTTATACGGTGCGGTGCGAATAACGGCTGTAATATTTGATAATATTCTATTTTGAGCGAATTTTTTTTTTAAATTAAACAACATCATGAGTTCCGAGTACCGACGAGTGCAACCATTGGTTCCTTCGGTCAACTTTTTTGGCACATGAATTTATAGATTCAAATTTGAAATCGGAAACAGTACAATAATTCTTTCCGAACAAAATTTTGCATGCCAAATATTTCTCCGTTTGAACGAGAAAATTACTGATAGAAAAAATCTACCGCTACTTTATTCATGGGAACTTTAATGATTAAAAAAAAATATTCAGCAGTAAATAGCGCGTAAATGATTTTCCGAACGGTAAAAATATTAACCCCTTTAGAGTCGAGGCACTGGTGCTTGGCGGTTGGTGTGCGAGAAAGTCTTGGGTTAGTAGAGGGGGTAGAGTTAGATTTTAGGACGCGGCGCGTGTTTGCGCGACCGCCGCTGTCCCGTTGTCGTGAGGTAGCAACGGTGCAAACAAGTTCTACACGTTGCTGGTGCGGTGTGTTATTTTTCCCTGTTTATTATTATAAAAAAATATCCGTATATCAAGTGAATGATGGCTGTTAGCGAGGCGATGTACGGTATGACAGCATTGTACGTATCGTCGAGTGCATACTACGGTTTTGTGCCACAAAATAATCACAATAATCAGCCGGGAGTAAATTTCGATAGTAGTAGCTGGGACGTGAACGTTAATATGAAACCAGCAAGTAACGGAAACAGCCAGCTCGCTAGTGGTGCAATGGAAACCGATGACGACAGCCATGACGTTGATCTCGTAAATAACTATTGCGTGATTCCAGAGGCTTTGCGCAGGGTTAATCCGGCTGTTTACCATTCCAATTATTTGGACGGTGACAACAATACGATGCCGGGATTCGTCGGCGCCCTCGATCGGCAATCGTGTCAAGACGCCGGGCGGCGTCGTAACCGGAAACGCAACAATGACGGCGAACTGATGCCCGTTGAACCGGATCAATTGAAAAGATTACGAAAAGGTATAACTTTTGGATGTCCATATATTATTTAAAATTCAACCTGTGGCGCGCGGATACGGTGATAATTACGAACGATAATTATTCTATGTATGTATGTACACGTATTTCTATATATCTATTCCTTATTATATACCTAAATATTCTATATGTATAATATATATTATAAATTTCTTTCATATACAAATCCTTTTTGTTAAGCAAATACATCGTCATTTAATTTCAGCCGAATTACTTAAGGTTTCCGATCACTTTGGTAGCATGGAGTGTGTTATTTTGTTTTCCAGGAACAAAGAAAGAGTGCCGTTGAAATAATATAGGTATATATATTTGGCTAAAAATATCGCTGATGCGAGATATTTTTGCATGTTTCCATAAACGGCTTGTTGAAGTACAGTATTAAAAATTCACCGTTTAGAAAAAAAAATAAAAAATCGCTGAATAGTGAATGAATGAATGAATCGATCGATCGCATAACGAGATTTCATCTTACGACTCTCCAACAGTCTTTATAAAAGTCATTATTATTATTATTATTATTTTTATTTAACTGATGATCATGATCAACGGAATGAATCGAACGAGACGAAGATAATTTGAGAGCCTTCCGATCCTTTGTGACTACACCTTACCTCTCTAATCAATAGTAGAGTAAAGCACCCAAGTTGCTCTACTCATCGAATGAGCCAAGTAACTAAAATAAAGTCGTTTAATACATCATTAATTTTTATTAAAAAAAAATGAACATAAAGATAAGCTTGATATTCATTTCTTGTATATTTTACACAATAAATTTCAATTTTATATTGCATTAATTCATGATAACTATAGATTATAAAGTACCCATATCATGATATACATACGTAATTCTAAAACTGATACAATTTATTAGAATTTAATTATTATACAAGTTTTTTTAAAACAAGAACTCAAATATTGAATAATTATTCACACAATTTCTCTTCAATCTTGCACGATGTCACATTAATTAATCGTATTTATTATTATTATAAATAACGAGAAAATTTTTTTTTTTTTAAATTTTGTTTTCTTTTTTTTTCTTTTTCGTTGGTTTTTTGAAATGAAAAATGTAAATTAAGCGCTCAATAAGAGAGTATTTCTTTTCAGAGGTAGTGGTAACGGCGGCACTTACCATGGTAGACGATTCGCAAAAGATGGTGGATTGGCCAAGGTGTGTTATAAGTCGCCACGACTGTGCATAAATAGAGGAAAATATTTTGTCCAGGATGAGGATGAAGACAGAGAGATGGAAAAGGAGGAGGAGGTGGAGGAGGAAGAATTAGCTACGGTTGAGAGCTGCTGCTGGGCAGCAGGTAACCATAGTTCTCTAGTTAATGACGATGATAAATATCAAGATAAAGATTTATTATTAAATGGCAATTTAAAGTTGAGAGATTTAGTAAGCGATTTAGAGTATGAAAAAATGTTGTTAGAAACACACGGGTGCTCGGCTTACCATCATCAGCTATTTCAATCAGAATATGGAATTGCAGAATCAGAATTTTAGACTTTACATACGAACACTCAACGTTCAATTGTTCAACAATTTCTTATTCATATATTTTTCCTACCATTTTATCCGTTTGCAATTGATATTTAGTATTAAGTGACAAATTATATGTATGTATTAAATGAATAAATATTTACTTTTCTATGTAACAGATATTATTCATACTGTTTCATGTAATCTCATTTATCCATCTACAATTAGTTTTAAATAATACCTATCTTTTTTATTTTTCATTATAAATAACTTCAATCAGTATACAATATTCATTGTTAAGTACTCTCGGTAATGAGCGGTGGGCAGAATATCGAGAAAAGAAGACTAATTTTTCGTAACAACCACAGCAAAGTTAGCAGAGGTTGGAAGCCACGTAACAAAACATTGATAGTTTCTAAGCTACAAAGTTACATAAAGTTTTATTTTTTTTGTTTGTTTTTCTTACTCTCTAGCTTCTCGAATTTCAAGCAAAATAATTGTGGTATATTATATTGGAGAACTCGAGTCTTGCAGAAGATCTCAGGCCATATTCATTTTCCTCTTAGACAATAGCATGGGATTGTTATTGAGAATAAAAAGTTCAGCAGCACCAAAGTCATGGGATAAATGCGGACAAAAATTAAGCTGAAAGTTTTGATTTCAAGCGGATTCGTTTGCCTGATGATATAGCCGAGTAGGAACTCTATCAAGTCCTATATCTTCGCTTCTTTCTCCTTCATCTTCGAAAGATTCCATTTCCGCTACCAAATCTGCTATCAAAGCACTAGCTGAAGCTGTTGATGTATCTCCACCTTCTTCAACGCCATGATCTTCATTAGCAATCTATATCAATGATCCAGTTTTAGTGATCAAGTAGAAAATAAGGCTGCTGACAGTTAGTGGAATTATGTAGGAAAAAAAATTTACCTGGTGATTGTGAGATGCTTCAGGGCGAGACTGATCAGCTTCTGCTAAGTCTTCATTATAGCCAGGAGTGACAGAAACTGATGTATTAATTTCTACTTCTTCCACTTGAAATCCGCCCTGAAAGATGCAAGGTGGTTCATGCTTTACTCCAGATAATAATGTCCATTGGAAATGGACTAAGTAAGTTTTTCAGGTATTAAGATCAACCGAAAGGAAATACTTTTAATACAAAAAAATAATAAAAATAAATGAATAAAAGAATTTAACATTTTTTATTAAAAGATTCACTGTTTGTATCTCATAATTATTGTTTTGGCTAAAATTGTTTCACTGGGTATAATAACTTGTGTTCAATTGTAAGTCCTCATTTATTCTTACCACATTTTCGAATACTGGTATTACTGGCAATAACGGTAGAGGTAGAGGCAGTGGTGGCGGAGGTAACGGAGGTGGGGGTAGCGATGAAGTTCCAACTGCTTGACTCACCACATTTGTTCCTGCATTGTTCAGAGTTCCTGTGTCAGAGTCTTCATCGCTTGATTGACAACTCTCACTAGCTGTTTGATCGGTAGTTTCATTTTGTAGCCAGCCAACCTGATTGATAAAAAAAAATATTTCCAAACATTAAAATTTCAATAAAAGTATTAGTAATTATATTATAATTATTACCAAGGGATTGTTTGGCGAATGTGAGTCCCGCAAAGCTCTTAAAGAACGTAATAAACGAGGACGTAATCTGTGATCTTCACAAATTATCTTCACTTCTCTCAACACTCGAACAAGATACCCAGGTCTTGAGGTGTTTACAGTTACCAGCGAAGCGACTGCTTCACTCATCTCATCGCTAGATTAGAATAATTAGGATTGAAGTACAATTTAATTGTTCAACTTTAAGGTTTTCTTTATACGTTATATCAATAGCTTTGGTAACGCATCAAGAAAATGGGCAGTATTTAATGTTAGATCATTTCTTAAAACAAAAATCTCACCTTAGTTGACGCAGGCAGACCTGACCATCATTATTTGCAGGTATTAATCTAGCACAAGCAGATTGTGGTTCATCAAAAAAGTTATCTACATGCTGAGATGTTTGTTGTTGATTCGTATCGTTGGCCAATACATTGCTAAGGCTGCTTCTTGAATGAACAGCTTCTTGTTGTTGAAAATTAGACTGCAATTGGAGATTTTGGGGATACTGCGTCTCCGCAGTTAACAATGTTGGTAATGACAAATTCTCCAATCCGTGTTCTCTATTACGCTTGTCTTTTCTTGACCTAAGTTAAACGTCGTTAAATATTAGAGATTTTTTTCAAGTTCCAGTAAGTCTAAATAAAGATTGCCTTTCATTGGCCTTAAAACTCAATAGTTTTGATTTTTGATAATAAAACTATGCATACGTTAATCCAGCGTTGTTTCCTCCACCGGATGCGGTACTCGGAGCGGAAGACACAGTATTTGTAGCTGGGGTGCTGGGAGTTGTGTGCGGGTTTCGATCCGACGCAGTCTTTCCATTCACCGAAAGCAAGTTCTGCCTTGAGTAACTGAAAGGGAACAATCGCCAAACCCAAATCTCATGCGTAAAACATTAATTTTTTATAATCTGTTATTTAAGAATATTTATGGGAAGTATAGACCGGGTCTTTTGATTAAAATCTCCCATTATACAGATGGTGACTAATTTATTGATTCAACTAAATGATCGAATCGTGTTATATGGCAAACATTGATAAATGCTGCTCCAAATTGTAGCATTTACTGAGATGCAAAAAAAAAAAAAACTCGAGAGAACACAGTAAATGCTATAATTTTGATGAATATGTTTAAAATGTTAGTGATTAGGTAAGAAGCCAAAGTAAAACACTCTTGATTAGAATTTGAATAAAACGAGGCAATAGGTAAAATATAAACCTACCTAAAACTCTTTAAAACTGAATAATTTTCAATAGTCAGTACATGAAGCAAAGCTTTTGAAACAACAAATTGATTTAAGCAAGGGTAAAAGAGTAAATAGAAAAGTAGACGAAAAAGAATGCAGAGAAAGGGATTTATTATATCATTCAAGTCGAAGAATTACAATATATTTAAATTTCTTTCCTCAAATTCGAGACAGTTTCACTAAGTTGCAAGTTTTGTCAATCAATTTGATACATAAATATTGAGATAAAATCGTAAAACAGAATATATCGTTTGATAATATCTACATAATAAATTAAATAGATTCCTTTTCTCAAAAACACTCAACTACTAACTAAGATTCGTATTTCGAGGGGGTGGCTAACTTACAAAGGATGCTGATAAATAAAACTAATATTGTATTCAGAAGAACGAAAATTAAATGATAAAAATTATTTATATACACAAATACATAAACCAAATCAACATCTATTTATATAGGTATATATACTCGCAGCCAGATTATCGAAAGTTTAAATATGATGAATGTTTATAAATGAAATAAAAATTCATTGATAAACCTTATTTAATTCAATAGATGAAAAACAGCGAGAGTGATTGAAACTAAGCGATTTTATTCAGTTCCATTCTAACATGGAAATTAATAACTATACTCTATAAACCTGCATAAATACTTTCTCGAATTACCTTCTAAAGTTGTCCCAATAGTTGTTGGCTCTATTCCCAGGTGGAACTTGATTGTTCAATTGCTGTTGCTGTTGGTGCGGAGGATTGGCTACAGGAACTTGCACAGGTGTAGGTAGAGCAACAAGATTAGGTAGCGAAGAGCTGGGAGGTAAAGTTGTGTCCAATGAGCAGCCGTTATGATGTACAGCCCTGGTCAAATTCGAATACTCTTCTGTGTTTCCCGCATTGTTATAATTGTTGTTGGTTCGTAATTGCTGCTGTTGAATTTGCTGCGGTTGTCGCAACTGAACTTGTAGCTGAACAATAGCTGCTCTCATAGATTGCAACTCTCGCTGTTGAGCCCATAACAATTGACAACATTGCTGCATGGTCATCCCCATCATTTGTAGTTGTTGAGCTTGCGAGCCCAATAATAACTGGCGATAATATTCAGCTGTACCCACCACTCCTGCTAAACAGTATTTAATCCGTCGATTCTTAATTGTGCAATATAATAAAATGCTTATTTTTACATTGATTCAAAGATGACGGGGAAATATATTGGTTAAAAAGCTCACCTTGCGGAGGCTGATCGACGATTCCAAGTGGCGGAGGTACTCCCCACCAATTCCCGTTCAACGTAGTCATATTTGCGTTTGCTCCAACATCTAATAAATTTTCTGACGTTGATACGCCGTCCACACTTTGATCATTAGATTCTGCTGTAAAGACATGTGAGCTAATTGATAGAATTCACATTTTTGTATTATATAAATTTAATAAATTTCATACTAACCAGCGGTAGGAGTTGGCAGAGGCCACAAGTTCGCTGCTACACTAGTGTGACTTAGCTGAGAATTAGTGTCTCTAGTACCACCCCAGTCTCCACCACCAACATCTTGATTCACGCTAGACGAGTGTCCCTGCTCCTAGGTAGAAGATATTTGTTATAAAACAATTCACATGTTAGAAAACGATATTATATGAGCATAGAAATTAAAACCTTGCGCATTAATTCTTCCAGCTGACGTCTTTTGGCCTGTGCCAGTTGCAGTTCACAGCGTTCGTCATTGCTGTTATTATTGGGATTATTATTGCTTTGTTTCTTCTCGGAAATACTAAGCCCAAGAAGTGAAGGAGGTGGAGTTGAATTAGTAACGACTGGTGTGGGGGTCGTTTGTTTCAAACGCTGTAATTCGGCGCGGGCTGCTTGCAGCAGTACAGACTGTTCTCTGAGCTCTCTTGTAACAGCCTGTTGGAAAAGTGGATTTAACTTTTGAACAAAAAGCTAAACTCCTCTTATAAAATATCATGTCTTGACCAAAAAACATTTAGTTTCAATCATTCAAGGAACTCGTTTAACTATGATAACAGAATTAGTATTATTTTAAAGATCCTGTGAATTCTTGAGAGTGGAAACTCACTTGCACTTGATCAACCGTTGGTCTTTCTACGGAATTCCTTGATTTCCTTCTCATAGACTCGTCAGGATCACTTTGACGATCGATCGAGTTGCGAGAACTATTAACAGGCACTTCAACTTGAATTTCTTCATCTGCTTCTGCCTCAGCTTCAGAATCTGAAGGATGGCGATCTCTCGTAGCTTCTTTCATTAAAGCCTTAAGATGCGCCAGTTGTGCTTTCATTGCATCTAATTCAGCGACTTTATCTCTTCCCACTGCACGCGAACCTTCAGAGCTCTAAAATCAGAAAATTTTTCAAGTAAATGATAACAGTAAAGTGGTAACTTACTCTTAGCAAAATTGTCATAAAATATCTTATACTCACACAGCTACCTCTGTCAGAAGAGTCAACAGCTTGTAGTTCGGCAACAAGATGATCCATACGTTTCTTTTTGTTTTGTAGCTGAGCTAACTTTCCTCTTAAAGCAGCGTGTTCGGACTCCAGTTGATCAGAATGAGACTGTCCTTGGTGTGGCTGTCTCTCAGAACCTTCCCATGGACCATTTCCTTGTTCTCCTTGTTGTAAAAATACTTGTTGGGCTTGACGTGCTTCGTTCAATCTTTCCCTAGCGCGCAACTGCATTCCTAATAAAGAAGCTTCTTGTTCCTGAAGCTGGGCAAGCTTTCGCTGAGTTTCTTCTACTTTTCTATGGAGTTGAGCCTCCCGGCCACCATCCCCGAGTTCATCGCCTTCCCCGTTCTGAGTTGAATAAAAAAAAAAAAAAAAAAACGAAGTTTGGAGTCAAGTGAAATGAAGTTTGATGATAAAAATCTTCAAATTACTTAGTGTTTAGTTTCTCAAATAATAACGCACCATGCAGTTAGGATTAGTCAATATGAATCGCTCTTGTAAAGTTAGGACATCCATTAAATCACTGAATCTTCTCATCTGGTCTGACCGCTGCACTGGATGATCGCCAGACTAAAATCGCATGCAAGTTTTTAATGTACAAAGAAAGATATTAGTTGACGAAAATGTTCAATAACCTCATCAGGGATTCCCAGATTTTGATAAGTCTCAAGTAGTTTGGCCAATTTTGTTTCACTGTCATAAAGATCCTCCACCATTTTAGACAACTTGTCATGTTGCGTAATCGCTCGCTAAATCAAATTCAAGTCAAATATCATATGCTTAAGGTCTAAACATTCATACATACACATCAACATTAAAAAAAAAAACTAAAATACTAACTGGATCACTCGATTGACTCAGCGAATCCATCATCGTAGAAGTCACCCTTATGTAGTCTCGTATTTGATTTAGTCTACTTTCCACTTGCCCTCTGTCCGGCTAATAAAATAAAAATAGTCATCATATTATTACAAGTATATAAATATAAAAACAAGCACATAAATCAGACTGTACAGCCTTCTTTCCACTTGAGTTAATTAAGGTCAGCCTACCATTTTATCTACATTGGTAGGTTTACTACCCTGCGAAGTTGGCGGAGGAGATTGAGTATGCGAGTCTGGTGCTGGTGGTGCCATTCTTTGCCACTGAGAACGTTCTTCGACTATGTAGTTACGCTGTTGGCTACTGCACTCTAAAATTATTCATAAATACGTCAATCAAAGCGTCACATCCGTTTCAAAATATATCTTCAGGCCAGACTATGCCAAGATTTCCATAAAAATGAATCCGGGATAAACATATGAAATGAAACCAATGATTTATCACCAGTATCTTAGAATTGATGTATCAACAATAATAGATTGAGAGTTTATACCAAATTCTGCCAAGTCTTGGTACCCAATCGACGGTGCGGAAGAAGTGGATCGTGTGTTACTGTTTTTTTCTGATCTATGCGGATCGGTAACTAGGTGCCACTCGAGCTGTAATAATGAATATCGTACAAATGATTAATCTATGACTAAATGACAAGTGATATACATCTTTAGGATGATAAAGTAATATGAAGAGACCTCGAGTTTGAATTTTTTTTTCTCTCAATGGTCGATTGATCAGATTAAGTTACAAGAGATCTAAACCGGCGTGGTTTTACAGCTAAGAAGGCAAGCACGACTAGATTTCAGTGTCGGCAGTCGGTATATTCTTAGCGCTAAATTCTCCCCCCACTATTTCACACCCTATTTATAGGCTGCTCTTAAATGTAACGCGGAGACTTACCACCCGATATATATAACAGAAACTGTGGTACGTCTTGTATTCAAAAACAGAAGATTTGAAAAAAGATGTATTGAAAGTATTTGCGGACTATTGTTAATTGGGGAACGGATTTTTGTGTTGAAAATTTTTTTTTGGATTTCACAATACCTTCCATGCCCTCATTTCTTTTAATATCAAGTCATTATGCATTTAGGATTTTTTTATCTCAATTCATTAAGGGGTAGTGTGTACTAATGTTTCATTCTCCGAAATACGAAAAGTTTAAAGTTAACCTCAAAATTGGGTTAAAAAATAAAAATTTTCAAACTTCGGAAATTTCGTCAATCTGATTTGCGATTTCAAATCGAAATGAATATTACTTTAAACTTAGATACGAGATGCATTATATTTTGTGCAAGGTTAGTTTAATTTAATGTCAGTGTAAAAGAACTTACCAAGTTGTTTGGTTGATGTGAAACATCTCTGTAATCTGTAGGTCTGGTTATTATCTGATTGCTGTTAGATCTTTCTCTGTTTCTATCGTTTCTTCTGTTACTTTTCGGGACGGTACCTGTATATCGAGGTCCATCGTTTACACCAGGTGACATTATCAAGTTGGTTATGTATCGGTCCTCGACCGAAAAACAAAGATATCAAAAGATATGTTTGAGTAGAAAATGTTGTGATTGAAAGGTGCAAATCGTTATTTCAATTTTGTTATTGTTGTATTTTTATTATTTTTGTTTAATTTTTTCAAGGTTTTATTTATTTGTTAATTGTTATATACGCATACACATGTGAGCACAGTTTTTGTTTAATAAATTTTTACTCATTTTTCTAACAGTTCGGAATTATAATACGCGTCCGTTTGACACTTTGCAGTAATTATTTGATAACGATCAGTCGCGTAAGACGAGTACTTGCTAATAAGGTTGCACTAGCGATCCAAAACTATAAATAAATATCGTCGTCACATATTTTTTATACACCAAACTCGTCCATTTTGACAGAATAGTGACAGTAGCTACGATTCAGACCGGCCAAAGCGGCCATTTTTAAAAAAACACTAGTTTTGTACTACTCGACACAGAAATTGCTAGAGAATGATCATGTCCGTCACGTTCAGTCAAGATGTTAAAATTTTATTTATAATTATTTCGTCGGAGATAGTTCATTCATTACATATTTAATAAATTAATTTTTATTATGCTTGGTGAATATAGTTGTGTCATGCATTCCAACCCACACCTCCGAGTGTTATAAATTACACCAATTTTGATTAGCTTTGCTTTTTATTTGAATTTAAATCAATGACAGATTTTCTGCTTTCGAAAATTATATCAATATATTCTTCAGTCACTCAGACTACTTGGTATTTCGAAAATCATGGTATTGATAAGAAATGTTAGTTGAATACATTATTTTGCTCCTTTTCAAATCCCGAATCATTTTATTTCATAAGGATGAAATGTATAATAAAAGCGTATACAATACTATAATTATAGGTAGGAGGATATTAAATAAAGAAATATTTTAAACTAGGTATAGGTACGGCGAATTGTTTTTATTTGAACACTGGTACATCATAGAAAAAGTTACCGCTATCATTTGCCATAAATATTATTGTATATTGTGCAAAACGAGTATTGTAATTATATTATACTATACTATACTATATGTATGTAAATTTTATTCAGCATGAGGTAATAATATATTATTATCATATATATGAATACATATTTCAAAGAAAGGGTTTATGGACATTTTCAGAAAGATATTGTATGTACAATATAATAATGCTCAGTGTGTGAAATAACAAACTAAAAATACTATCATCTTTTAATAATAAAAAAAATAATAATAATAATAATAGTAATAATAATAATAAAACTATGCATCAAAGCCATTTATCATGTTTCTTACGTACTATAATATTATGATTTGATATATTTGAAATTAAATATATATAAATATATATATGTGCGTGTGTGTGTGTGTGTCAGGTATACATATATACCTATGTAGTATTATATTTATTTATAATTATGAAAATTTTTGTGATAATGGGAAATCGTCACATACATTTATTATGTACTTCACTTTTACTCGACTGGTAGAGTTATTTCTATTTTTGCGAAAAAAGATAAAGTTATCTTATGTATATTTACAGGACGTAATCATCCTGGCGTCATTCTATCATCTTGAACAAAGCACAAGAAAACACCATGCCGAAGAACTGTAAAAAATTAAATATAAATATGTAGTTGTATTGTGTAGAGGCCTTGATTTTTAATATTTTATTATATAATTATATAGCTTTATGAAACTCACCATCAAACAGGCCACTGCAATTCCGGCCCCACCGACATAGGCAGCATGTGTTTTAACATAATTTCCAGTACCATTTAAGCATCCTTCCATCCACGTGTTTGATGGATTTACTTTATCAGGTCCACCGCTACAGTCTAATTTCTACAAGGGAAAAATAATACGTTTTTTAATTAATAGAGGTATAAGTATACTTTATGTTTATATTATATTCAATGATTTCGAGTTAATTTTAATTATTAAAAATTCTAATAGATTAAATGAGTATTTATTACATATCCTGGTGAAGATTCTTTGCAACAACTCTTAGGTACTGAAAGACCAATATCTCCCCAGTTACGGAAACTTGTCACACCGCAGCAGTGGAGCTAATTTTTAGTAACAAAAAATAAAATCATTAGTTTTGGTTACATTAGCTTTACAATTCGTTTTCTTAAACATTTAAAAGCGAAATGAATTATTTTTAATTCGTCATACGATACGAAATATTTTAATACACTTTGAACCTTTCTTGCAAAACTTGCAAAATGATTCTACTGACTGCGATCAGCATTTGAATTCAAACTAGCTATTTCGAATTAGAAATTTTTTACTCTCTTATATACCGACCAGAACCGTATAAGTTGCTCTAGTTAAACTTGTCATAATTAAACGTGATAGTGACCGGGCATGCGGTATATACCGCCTCCAGAAATTGAATTTACCAAGTCTTCCTAAACAGTGGTATTATCAAGGAAATGGTCGATTAAAGCCTTAAAGGTGTCACGAAACTAGTTATGGTAATCATAGATATAATAAAAGATATGACCACATCATATCGTGTAATTTCGCTAAACATGATCGGTATGATTCTTACATAATTCAAAAATATGTTTATTTATCAACAAATTGTTGATACGTAATTTTTTTTTAGTATAACATCGTTTACATTATTACCAGAACCGTGCAGGAAACATTATTTACATTATCATTTACAAAACGTATTATATTTTCGGAGAAAAAAATATATTTCAGTCGCATTATATGGAATAATCGGGTGGGAAAATAATACAGTAAAACTTACTGTCGATTGAGTGACGTCCCAGGCATCCCTAGTCACTTGGTGCGAGTCATAAGATCTCATCGAAGTTCTCAAGTCCTGTTCAATGTTCGTCTTTACCTTTTCGCGGAATACGTAACCCAATACTCCGCCAATTAGAACCGTGACAAATAGCAGGAGGACTATGATGAAGTACTGTAGATGAAAACAAAATATTTTGAATGGTCATAATATACTAACCGCATTTTTATATGTAAAAATTATTTATCTCTGCAAAATGAAGAAGTTTCATATTTAATTACCGATAAATGTTTCTTTGTGAATGTTTCTATTTATAAAGTTTTTAAATTAAAAATATTTATTAAGAGATAATTATAATGGAAAAAAATACAATAAAATGAAACTTGTATTGCAATTCCAGCGTATGTTTGTTGGGTTGCAAATCTTTGCGTCGCATATGTGTCTGAATCGTGATAATATATGCACGTAGCGTTGCGTAACGTTGTACAAATTTTCATTGTTTGATATATTTCTGACATATGTACAATATTAGTCGATTCTTGAATTAGCAGGTAATGTTCATACGTTACGCAGCTTAAATTTCATTAATTTTATACTCACGGTCAGAAGCATACACTTGATTTCTCGTGATGCTCCAACACATCCTAAGAAAGATACAAGGGTTATGACGATTCCTCCAACGAGTAAGATGTAAACAGCCCCAGTAAGAAGCTTCGATCCGATAAGCTCCGAGATTAATGCCACGTTGTCAACGAGTGACCAAATACTTAGTCCGGTAATAATTACACCGCCGATCTGAAGAAAGTCAGAAGATCATGAGCACAAAATTTGGGATAAGCAATATTTCTTGGTAAATATTTACCACAATGAAAGTTTTTACACGATTATTATTTTACATTCTTATGACCACAGCAGTGAGAGATTTTAAATCATAAACATAATTCGATTTTTCATTGCAGACTATAAATAAAATACATAAATAAATAAGTTCTTGCGCGAAGACGAGTAGCCAATAAAAACAACTAGAAATTAGATCATGAGAATTAATAGGTGTAAAAACTACACATTCAGTTCAATATTTATCGTTACATTACTTCATGCGGTCGTCGACATACTTACGAAGATTATAAAGTTTGTAAAGAATAGAGAATATTTCATAAAACGACCGCAGCCGTCTATCTCAGTTCCGTAGCCCATTCCTGAGTATTATATTTGTTGAGCTGAAAACCATAAACGTAAGGAAAAATCTTCGATTTATTTAAAGCTCTTACAATAATAATTATATTCTATTTATCTGATCTGATAATTCTATATCACGCCGTTAATAATGAATATTGTATATTGTACAGACATAAAACGATAAACACAGCCGTAGGATAATATAAGACACACTTTCTATTGCAAGAACGTGCAGATTCAGCAAATACCGGAATAATTGCAATTGTCATCTCTCATTGTTTCGTAAGCTATTAAATTAACATTATATATTAAAGGCTAGTTCAAGTCCGGCTTAGCCAACTGACCGTCCATGTACGATGAATGACGTACAATATGTGTACATACATCCACAAATTCTATATGGGTGGAAATTGTTTTGTAATTCAGTGCGGACGGGGTGATGTAATGGTCGCTGGTTAATAACGAGGTATGTATGTACAATACGTAGCCAGACTTTGTATGTATCATCATCGCAAGTGCACGGCTACTGATTGCGAATATTTTCTAGGTTGTCCCTCCCACTCACAATAATAATGTAAGTGACCGTGGTTAGTAAACCGTAGCTTATAGTTGCTCATCCGCGAGAATAACGTGTTACGATAAAACCATCGTTAATTCTAAGAATACAACGTCACTACTACGGACGTGATCTCAGCCCTTAGTAGATTTTCTTCGTAGAAATTCAGCGGGAAACGTAACGGAATCATACGTATGACTACATTTCTGTTTTATTTTGTATTTTGTTTTCTCTATTTTGTTGATTAAAAAAGTGCAAAGATCTTGTGACTTTACATTTACCGCATAAAATAATTTAGATGAACATCGGACTTTAATGTTGTTCTTCGATGGAATTATAACATATCTACATCCGTTGGTATAAATTAAAATGATGAATCACAGTTTCATTTATGCCTCATGCTGCTCATGACGTTATAATATATAGGTATGATAGTCTACACCATTGGCCGTCCGTATGTTGGTTTTATCTTCCAAACAGCGAGTGGTATATAACCGCAAAAAAGAATGTTCGTTCAATGCAAGTAACAATAATCAACGTAAAAGGAAAAAAAATAAATAAATGAAGAGACCTGAAACAAATCGCATATCGAACTTACGATTCCAATTTCAGAAATTCTATACACTCCTAACTGAATTCTATAGATAAATATATTGTGCGGATGTATACATGTATGCAGAAGGTGTGGAGTTGTTTATCTGTGCTAAACTTGTAAAATATCCCGTCGACTATAATTCGGTCAGAGCTTTTTTTTTGTTGAATTAAAGTGTGGACCATTGAGTTACATATAGTTCGTTTCCACCTTGAAAGGGTCCTACGCTTCGGTCACGTCATACATAAATGCGTTCCAGCCGCGCAGTAGAGTGCTGCACTGTCTGACTTTCACGATCATAGAGGGGAACTGAACATGAGACGTAAAAGAAGACGTACTATATCATTTATAAATTTGTACAATGATTGGATGAAGCAGATCTTGAAAACGGCTTAGAACGGAATAATATATGGAGACCGATGAGAAACGACAGGTACCTGTAACGATCATACATTACGCTCTATCATAAAAAAGGATTCATCATGTGGTACGTATGTGGTACATACAAGCAAGATAGAAAGAAAGAAAAAAAAAGGAAGAAAGAAAGAGAGAGAGAGAGAGGGAGAGAGGAACAGAGGGACCAACAGACCGTGAGAGATGGACGCCGAAAGTTACCCAAACCGAGGTCATCAAGTTTTACGCGTTTTACGGTGTACGCTGTGAGCGTAGTAGGTATAGTACAGTCACGATCATAGATATGGAAATACATATAGTAGGAATTATCCTACTATATTACTATGGGAGTAAGCCCGATACATACATACAATAAAGTACGTGCGTACACCTATACTTGAAATGTACGGGCGTTATGTACCAAGCGTCGAAAGCGTCGAAAGCGCGCGCGCGCGCTATTATTGTATGTAAAAGCGACGCTATTCTTGATGAATTCTTTGACACCTGGATTATCTTTTAGACACATATGAATTATTCGATTATACATTAATACGTACTAGAAATAAAATTGTGGGTAAATTTTGACCGCATTAAAGTATTAACTATCGATATAACATGTAGGCGTGACCCACGCCGCGCCGTATTGTTTAAAATCATTCTAAAAATGTACCTGACTTAAAAATAGAAATAAAAAAAATCCTACTTTATTTCCAGCAACAGTTTTTAGAGCTTCTGGAACTTCTATTCATCGGCATCGTATAGGATATATATACATATTATAGTACATTTATATAGTTACATTCACTATCTATATTTGCATACGCATATATACATTATATAGTATACTTTTGGAACGAACAAAAAATAAAAAAAAAGGTCTCAAAACATTAAATCAATAAATTTAAAGTAGAAAATATGATTCCTTATTTACCAAATCACTCACCTTTTTCACAAAGCTTCTGATCTCTCAGTTAACTCAAGAGTATAAATGAATAATATCAACACTACTGATCCTGATCAACAATGATATGATGTATGAAACTTATGAGGAAACACGCACAGCTACTTCGACGGCCACCAGGATCGAACTGAAAGAACTGAAGCTACTTTCGCTGTATCGTCCAACGCTCACATATACCAGTATAAGTCATATATATTAGTACTACTAAACTTAACAATTCCTCAGCCTTGGTGGGGATGTAATGGGCGATGCCGCTCACCTCTACTTGTAGACGCAGTACATATTATTATATACCTATGCAAGACAGTTTTCAATTTTCTTTTTTCAGTTTTCTTATGCGTTTCTCTATTTACATCTTTGTTTATTGTATGTACAACTCTATCGAATTAAGCAGGTTTATACGGTATAAGTTTGCTATCAGTGTAACTGAATGTATATACATAGGTATAATATGAACTTGACGTATCATACAAACACCTATACCCAGTCTGTGAATATGTATAGGTTTAAATCCATAATACAGTTATTTTCAACACCATCGTTTTGTGTTTAGTACTACTCTATACACATCTATACATACACGTTTCTCTATACGTATATTATAGGCTGAATAATATACGTGACACAGATCTTGTGGTCCCGTTTGTGTATGTATGTAGTACCTACTATTCGTTGTTTCAAAAATACGTTTGCCGCCTTTCGAGCTGTCGATGTATACCTTGACTTGCGTGGGCTGGACATGTCAATGGTAATACTTGATACTCTGTGCTGTACAATTAATCTTTGCACAAGTGTATTTCATTCTACGTGGAGGCAGTTTTTGATACTCGGAGCTTGTTTCGCTGCTCAATTTAGGTGGTTGGAACCTGCCTATACCTACTTACAGCCAGTTTATACATTCCATCGTTTCGTTTGAATCTTTGCTTTCTCTCTGCTATCACGAGATCATTGCTATTGGTTCCTGATACTTCAGAGCCATACACGTTACAGGGATAGGCGACATGGTACAGGATTAATTCTACTAAGACTCAAGATTCTCTTATACGATTAGTATAAAAATTATTAATATACTAGAAGGAAGTCTGGTATAATTTTAATAGGATGTTTAAATACATAGACGGGAAAATATTGTAGGCATATTGAATATAATCGATTTGTACAGACGTTTGAAATATAAATATCACATTTTATTACTGCAGTATAAATAATAGCAAGGGGTAGCATTTTTTATACGTGACATGAGTTAAGATGTTACTTAATAATCATCAAGGAATATAGTATTAACAATTAATCTATGTGGGGTATCCCAAATGCGTAACTGACGCAACTAGGCACCATTCAAGCCACGCCTTTTACCTTGACCGTTTCCTGATCTCTGGGGAAATTTTTAAAATTAGCCTAGGTATATATGGACTTTATGCAGTAATGTGCGAATATAGAAATTACTTAATTATTGTATAATCATAATTTACCTTCGATTAAATAAGTCAAGATCGCACAATTTGACAATCATATAAAATTACAGGCATACCTAATAAATAAAGAGCGAAGTGTGTAAATTTTTGAAAGCAAGTTTTAAAGTTTTCAAGTTCTTTGTTGTATTCATGATTAATAACAAAAAATCAAAGACATCAGGGTCACCGGTTGTCCGGATTGGCGTGAAATGCCCCATATATCATTTTCAATATTTAGGTGCAAGTTTTTTTCTTCAATTTTTCACTCGAAATGATAAGAAAAATGAAATTGTATTATTAAAATGAAATAAAGAAAGTGAATAAATTTGTGTTGTTTATTTTATTCATTGTCTACTGTAGCAATCTAAAAATTAAAAATTATTTAAATTAAAAATATGTATACCTATGTAGTATAAGCATCTATACATAGATCCGTATATAAAATTTATCTGTATAATAAACATCATGGGCTGATTGTGAATAAAAATGAGTAAATTTTGTATACTTATACTTTTTTTTTAACAAATAGCCATATACAATTATTACTAATGTGAAACTTAACAATAGTATATGCAATATATATATTATTTTTTCTGATAAAGTAGACCTATATACTATATCATCTACTCAACACGTATACAACATAGTCTCCCCACCGCCTTGCGTTTTTTTGAACACGCACCACCGGTGGCCAGTGACCGTGTGCTCCCGGCTCTGTCACAGCACAAACGCTGACTCCGGGATTAAATTGTAGCGCCATCTACAAACTCAAGCTAGGAATCATAAGGACAGCGTTTACAACGGTTTAGGTTGCGTAGGCGATTGCGTTAAAGCGTGAGCTGATGCGAAGAGAGTAGTTCGAGAATCAAGATCAACAAGAGTGCTGCCGCTGGCGGTGAGCTGTAAACGTCAAACAATGTTATTTCAGTTGCGTCTGATGAGGCGTACCTACGGACTTGCACTTTGCAGATGGTGGGGACGAAGCACACGATGAGATTGTGTACAGAGGTGCGCCTAACGCTTGCCCATTCTGTATATAAAAAATACTGCACACTGCAGTATAGAGTCCGGAGATCAGCATGAAAAAGAAAGCTTTATGTAGCCTAAGGAAATTGTGAAGGTAAATTTTTTAGGCCCATGTATGAGTAGTAAATATATTCAGGCAGCAGAAAACTGGTATGAAAAAAAATAATTCAGTGGATAAGTGATGATTAAATATCGTATACACATCTATGATTGCGTAATGTTTTATATTGTTTAAGTTTATTTTATTTCAAATCATCAGGGGAATGCCGGCACTTAGCTAACGTTTCATATAACATCTTTCTAACGTAGCTTCTTAATTATTATCATATGATAATTTTAAGTCAGAAACAAAAATCGTCTATCGAATTATGAGTGACGTGATAGGCGGCTGAATAATTTTTTCTTCAAAATAGTTGGAAACAGTTTTATCTTGGCAAACCGTGAGAGTTTCAAGTGAGTCCGAAAAATTAGTTCCAATATTACTTCGTGAGCGCTATTCTTTAATGAAACAAAAGATGATTTACTTATTCACTCAAATGGCGAGGTCAACTCGCTCTAAATTCTAAAGTATTTCGAGTTTTGACTTCAAATTTAGAGCAATTTTGTGTCAAACTATTCCTGAGCTAGTAAAGTAATTAAAATTTTTCGATTTTGAAACAAAATGAAATTTACTGAATTTTTTCTGAGTGATTACACTAATGTTGAGAGGTTTGAAAGATCATGATTATTATATCTAAGTAATGATTATTCAATTTATATAAATTCGTGCTAGAAAATATCGTTTTCCAAGTGCATGCTCTTCGTTCTATACTTGTGAATTGACCTTCGCGACTGGTGCAGTGGCAACCCAACGTACACGGCTGCTTCCATGTACTCAGAGAATGTCACGCGCACATCTAGACACTATCCCGCATCGTGTGGCGGGACGATTACTACCTACTTGAATTTTCAGTCGGGCTGGTCGGTCGCGCGGGCAGAGTAGGGGTACGTCAGACCACGTCCCGACGTCTAATAATTTCAGTGGAATTATAATTTCGCGAACGCGTGCTTATTAAAGTGAGATTTGATGCAATATTATAGTGAATTATGTAGCAAACGAAGTACAATGTGAATGAGCATGCGTAGTTGTAGATAACTAGAAAACCACCTATATCACCGTTGATAGTTCAATTCAGTATATTCAAGCCTGAAGATCTTTCTAGATTGTCTCAACCAGTGAGGGAAAATATATTTTTTCTACATGGGGGGTTTTATGCCAACTCAACCTACCGTCAAAATTGACCTTTTTGTTTGCCTTAAATTTCTTTATCCTTTTGTACTCTGTGGAGAAGAGCTCCACGATTTTTTTCAAATTTTTTTATCAAGCCATCCACGAGATGTGAATTTTTTTAAATTTTAGATGTTTTTTTTTCGATGCTCATAACTCTTTTGAAAACGCATCAATTTCAATGTTTTTTTGTTTTTTTCAAATCGTTTGTCAATGAGTCTTTCAAAAATATGAGGCAAAAAATATCAAAGAATTATTTGATAAATTTTTTTCAATTTATAGATTAAAATCTGATTTTTGAGATGTTTGTATTCCTCGATTTTTTTTAAGTCTTGAAAAAAACGCAACTACTTCCTATTCCACAAATTTTGAGTCTACTCCCTACTCTACTCTACTCTATTTCGTGGTAAAATAATGAGATAATGGACTCTCATTTTCGTAATCATTCATAACTTAATTTTCTGCTTATTTTAGAGAAAAAATATTCTATTTTCTTTGCTTTTTTTCATTTCTGAAAATTATTACAAAAGTTGTCAAAAATCATCGTAATTTTAATTCGCGTCTGGTATACTGGCAACCTAACACACAATATACGTTCATGGTGCGCAGCACCATTCTTCGTATAGAGAACCCCGAGCGTCTTTAGGTCGTTCGCCGCGCCGTGCGGCGGGCTGGTTTCTACCCGCTTTGAACTTAGTCGCGATTGAACGAGAGTACGGCGTTGTTCGGTGATTCGACGTCTCAAAGTTTATAGTTATAATTTTGTAATTTGACCAACGTATCTTTGTCAAAGTGATAGAAAGTGATTTTGCAGTTTTATGGTACTTGCGTCGAAGGACGAGAATTTATTGATAACCATAATAAAATAATCTGTCACTGTTGACGGTTTAATCGCAATATTCTGTAAGTTTAGCCATCTGCAAGTACTTGTTTATAGCGATAATTGCATCGGGAGCTGATTGAAGTTGCTTCATTTTAATCGACAATTAAGTCGAATGACGGTTACAAGTTTTTGCCCCGACTCTATTCGACTGGTGAGTGTAATTATGAATATGTGTATCGTGTTTTTTCTACATTTGGCTAACGAGAATTCTTCATTACGAGTCGCCTATGGAATTCTGAAAGAAATCTGCAGGATCGTGTAGCTACATGTATAAATTTTGACCATAATTCGGCGAAGCGTAATATATTATGTATTTAATTTATTCAAATAGTAACGGCATTTTATTATAACATACGCCGAAAGCGGCGCCGGGTAGGAAAAAAAAATGACGAGCGAGTTAGGAGTGACGTAGCGATAAACAATAGACGAACGCAAAATCTGCCCTCTAGAACGGATCGACGCCAAGTGTTGAGTGAATAGTTTTTCTCGATTAAATTAATATTTTGGTCGTTAGCTTTGTGAAATAAAGGTAAGAATAGTTGAATGTTTGGTTTCCGCTA
Organism: Macrophya annulata; assembly: GCA_963924015.1. Lineage (NCBI taxonomy): Eukaryota > Metazoa > Arthropoda > Insecta > Hymenoptera > Tenthredinidae > Macrophya > Macrophya annulata. The sequence continues at coordinate 24,510,994 of OZ001260.1, forward strand.
TCGTTTATAGTGAAATTCAAGTTCGATCACGTAATTTATATACGCCAAATCTTTTTTACAAAATAAAATAAAAAATACATTTCCTTAGCAAACTTCATTTCTCGCGTTGCGCCGTCAGTTGTTTACAAACAGTCGCGTATTCGAATTTTATATGTAAAGCGAAACCATTTCAGAACAAAGAAATTGCGATATAAATATACGAGCGATCATCTACAGCAGCACATATCGAATACTTTGTTTACATTTGGTGAAAAATCGAAAATAATTAGACCAGATCTTTACTTATATTCGAAATTTGACCCAGTTATCAAAATACATTGCGAACTCTTTTGATGAAATGATAATCTGATTGCAGAGATGAATGAAAGCTGGCCAAAAATGCAGCTCAAAAGCGTAACGGAGTCCGATTTATTGCAGAGATCGAATAACGCCGATAAATCAAATAAAAAGGTAAGCCAATAATGATAATATTATTTTTCATTATTTTTCAGTAATATTCAAGTTTAATTACTGAGATCATTTCAAATATTTCCAACAAGTCATCTTTTCTCGTTTTGTTTTCGTCGAATTTTTAGATCGAAAAATTAACATCTTAATCAGTTATTTATTTTCGTTTGAACATTGGAATGAGGCAGCGTGAATTTTTTTACTTTTTGAGTTTTAGTTTTTGTTTTCTATACGAAAATATCGCAATGATAACTGTGCACAAGTTCAATTACTAAATCTATTACACTTTTTGTTTTTCTTCATTTGTTGCAGTGCCTAATAAGTTTGGTAAAAATCAATCAATTAAGTACATTCCGAGGTACGAAATGCGGACCAGAAATTATGTTACGAATGGGAAAATTGAAAAATTAATCACGAAACGTTTCTGACCAGGTGGGATGTCATATCTTCACCAATGACTTACTTCAAAAATACGGACCCCCATGATTACATGATAATGACAAAACTGAATTTATATTGAAAGATTATTAAAAAATTGGCAAAAACGAAGCAACTTCTTTAAATATATGAGCCAGTTTCTATATTCTGAGTTAACTTTGTCTGAAATTCATTTCTTATATTGTTTTCTTTCTTATTTTTGTAGAAAAGTGCGTCGGCAGGTCAAACATTCTGAAAATATTGTGGACAATGAGGAATAGTGTTGATTACTATAAGATCTCAGGATACGGGGAATAGAGTCTAGAAAATTAAGGTGAGAACGTATTTTCATCCTCGTTTTCATTTTCACATACGCAAAGCCAAGATGAATCAAGGCAAAATAATAAGATCTTATGTATTGATCATCAATTTTTTCATGTGCATGAGTATCCAATCAGTTTACTAATTTCATTTGCAGATCATATTCTATTGGGAAAATTTTCTAAATCATTTATTTTTTTAAAAAGCATGAACTAAGGAAATGCATCACGGAAGAAAGAAAAATACTGGGAGAGAATCAATTTACGAAAATTATAGCGTCTAAAAGCTGTTGCAACACATGGGTAATCGAACGTTGATAATGGCAAATCTAATCTCACCGATAAATTATATGGAAGGTGAACAGTATTTTTCATCATTTAGCATTTCTGTTTTCGTTTAATTTGACCTACATTTATCATGTTCAACGATTTTTTTTTCATGAGAGCATCTTGATGTAAACATTGTTTGACTATTCAGTTGCTAAATCTTTTGCTTTTTATACCTCCATTACAGTGCAACGGATCAAACGTATGGATCAGGTACGATGTAGGGATGGGGAAGCCACATGGAACGATTATGCAAAGGTAAATGATAATTAGATATTTTTAATGATGATCTTTTATCAAATGCTTATTTACACGTTATAATACGTTCTTGGATCTTGATTTCTATCAAAGAATTGAAACAATAGTCGACAAGCAGATAATTCCTGGACCTTAGGAGTCTATTTCCATATTCAAAACTAAATTTATCCGTATTTCAGTATTTTTCTTTTCATTTTTCAGATGTGTGTGTCTGGATCGACGAAAGAAAATGCAGATAGATGACAACCGTTAGAAACCGGTCGGACACAGGATTGACTAGCAGGGGAGCAATTGTAGAGGAGGTGGGCACTAGACATTTCTTTGCCAACCTCTGGTCTCACAAAATAATGACTGATCATTTTAGAAAATAGGAATTAGTTTCATTCATATTAGCCCTCTGCAACACATAATGGTACCGAATTGAATTTGGGAGAGTAAAGATAGAAACAAGATTTGATAATCATTAATTTGTAGCAATACATAATGATTACAAATTGAAATCATAATTAGCCGAGGTATATATGGATTTCATGCTTCAGTAATGTGCGAATAGAGAAATTACTCAATTATTGTGTAATCATAATTTACCTACGATTAAATGAGTTCAAATCTTACACTTCGACAATCATATAAAATTGCAGGCATACTTAGTAAATAAAGGGGGGAATGTGTAAATTTTTGACAGCAAGTTTCAAAGTGTTCAAGTTTTTTATTGTATTCATGATTAATAACAAAAAATCAAAGACATCGGGGTCGTGTTCGACGTCATACATTCCGTGGTACGAAACGTGGACCAGAAATTATGATACGAATTGGGGAATTGAAAAATTGATCGTAAAGCGGTTCTGACCAGGTGGGATGTCATATTTTGACCAATGATTCACTTCAAAAATACGTACACACACATGATAACATGATGATGACAAAACTGAATTTGCATTGAAGGATTAATAAAAAATTGTCAAAACTGAAGCAGCTTCCTTGAATATATGATCCAGTTTCTATATTCTAAGCCAACTTTATCTGAAATATATTTCTTATTTTGTTTTCCTTCTTATTGTTGCAGAAAAGCCTGTCGGCAGGCCAAATATCCTGAAAATGTAGTGGACAATCAGGAACGGTGTAGATTACTATAAGGTCTCAAGATACGGGGACTGGAGTGTCGGAGATTAAGGTGAGGACTTATTTTTATTTTTACTTTCATTCTCAGATACACGAAGCCAAGATGAATCCAGACAAAATTTCTTTCGGTTTTTTGAGAATTTTTGAAAATTATCGATTCCTTTTTTTATAACGAAATTTCAAATATGATTTTTAATGTCTTGTAAAATGAAGTATCAATGAAAAATCACAAATGGAGGTAAATGGAAGTCGCGAAAATAATGAATCTGTATTAGAATAAAATTTTTATTCTTTACCATTTTGTTTTACTTTTTATTTTATCGTTTAAATAGTTTATATGAGTGATTCTCGTTTGAGCTAGAAATCACTTTCATCGTGAGGGATCCATCTGTGTTTGAAATAACGCAAGGGAATTGTTGAGTATCTGCTATTTTACTTTTAGCCTTTTAATATTGAATATTGAGAGTTTCGGTTGCTTTTTCATAATCTTCAATTGTTGAAAACTTTATTCGATGTTTGGTTAAGCAAAACACAGATGGATCTCTAACGATGAGAGATTTCTAGCTCAATCGAGAATCACTCATATAAAATGATTAAACGACAAACAAAAGTAAAAGAAAATTATTTAAGAATAAGAATTTTCTTTCAAATTGAGATCTATTATCCTCACGACTTCCGATTACCTCCATTCGTGATTTTTTATCGATATTTTATTATGTAAGACGTTAAAAATCATATTTAGAGTTTTTTTTTACAAAAATAAAAATATGCCAACAATTAAAAAAAATTGTGACCCAATAGAAAGAATGATTTTTCCACAACGGGACTGGGCTTAGAATTTGTGGAATAGGATGAAGTTTTTTTGAAAATATAAAAATAAAAATCGTAGGATACGATTAATTTTAAGGATAAGATTTTGATCTATAAATAAAAAAAAAAAAAAAAACAATAAATAATTCATGATATTTTTCTGCATCGAATTTTTGAAAAATTTGCCAAAAATCACGAAGCTCTTTTTGATAATCGCCTATTCTGAAATAATTAAATCATGTATTCGTTTTAAACTCCATTATTTCTTGGAAAAATGATGAGATACTGGACTCTCATTTCCGTTATCATTAATTATTGAATTTTCGGCTCGTTTTAGAGGAAAAACATTCCATTTTCTTTGCTTTTTTTTGTTTCTAAAAAAAAAAAATTACAATAGTTATCAAAAATCATCGTGATTTAAATTCGTGCCTGGCGTACTGGCAACCTATCTTACAATATACGTTCATGGTGCGCAGCACCATTCTTCGTACAGAGAACTCCGAGCATAGTTAGGTCGTTCGCCGCGCCGTGCGGCGGGCTGGTTTCTACCCGCTTTGAACTTAGTCGCGATTGAACGAGAGTACGACGTTGTTCGGTGATTCGACGTCTCGAAGTTTATAGTTATAATTTTGTAATTTGACCAACGTATCTTTGTCAAAGTGATAGAAAGTGATTTTGCAGTTTTATGGTACTTGCATCGAAGGACGAGAATTTATTGATAACCATAATAAAATAATCTGTCACTGTTGACGGTTTAATCGCAATATTCTGTAAGTTTAGCTGTCTGCAAGTACTTGTTTATAGCGATAATTGCATCGGGAGCTGATTGAAGTTGCTTCATTTTAATCGACAATTAAGTCGAATGACGGTTACAAGTTTTTGCCCCGACTCTATTCGACTGGTGAGTGTAATTATGAATATGTGTATCGTGTTTTTTCTACATTTGGCTAACGAGAATTCTTCATTACGAGTCGCCTATGGAATTCTGAAAGAAATCTGCAGGGTCGTGTAGCTACATGTATAAATTTTGACCATAATTCGGCGAAGCGTAATATATTATGTATTTAATTTATTCAAATAGTAACGGCATTTTATTATAACATACGCCGAAAGCGGCGCCGGGTAGGAAAAAAAAAATGACGAGCGAGTTAGGAGTGACGTAGCGATAAACAATAGACGAACGCAAAATCTGCCCTCTAGAACAGATCGACGCCAAGTGTTGAGTGAATAGTTTTTCTCGATTAAATTAATATTTTGGTCGTTAGCTTTGTGAAATAAAGGTAAGAATAGTTGAATGTTTGTTTTCCGCTATCGTTTATAGTGAAATTCAAGTTCGATCACGTAATTTATATACGCCAAATCTTTTTTACAAAATAAAATAAAAAAATACATTTCCTCAGCAAACTTCATTTCTCGCGTTGCGCCGTCAGTTGTTTACAACAGTCGCGTATTCGAATTTTATATGTAAAGCGAAACCATTTCAGAACAAAGAAATTGCGATATAAATATACGAGCGATAATCTACAGCAGCACATATCGAATACTTTGTTTACATTTAGTGAAAAATCGAAAATAATTAGACCAGTTCTTTACTTATATTCGAAATTTGACCCAGTTATCAAAATACATTGCGAACTCTTTTGATGAAATGATAATCTGATTGCAGAGATGAATGAAAGCTGGCCAAAAATGCAGCTCAAAAGCGTAACGGAGTCCGATTTATTGCAGAGATCGAATAACGCCGATAAATCAAATAACAAGGTAAGCCAATAATGATAATATTATTTTTCATTATTTTTCAGTAATATTCAAGTTTAATTACTGAGATCATTTCAAATATTTCCAACAAGTCATCTTTTCTCGTTTTGTTTTCGTCGAATTTTTAGATCGAAAAATCAACATCTTATTCAGTTATTTATTTTTATTTGATCATTAGAATGAGGCAGTGTGAATTTTTTTACTTTTTGAGTTTTAGTTTTTGTTTTCTGTACGAAAATATTGCAATAATAACTGTGCACTGGTTCAATTACTAAATCTATTACACTTTTTGTTTTTCTTCATTTGTTGCGGTGCCATAATAAATTTGGTAAAAATCAATCAATTAAGTACATTCCGAGGTACGAAACGCGGACCAGAAATTATGTTACGAGAAAAATTGATCACGAAGCATTTCTGACCAGGTGGGATGTCATATCTTGACCAATAAATTCAAAATACGTACACACATGATTACACGATGATGACAAAACTGAATTTGTATTAAAAGACTATTAAAAAATTGTCAAAAACGGAGCAACTTCCTTGAATATATGAGCCAGTTTCTATCTTCTAAGTCAACCTTATCTGAAATTCATTTCTTATATTGTTTTCTTTCTTATTTTTGTAGAAAAGTGCGTCGGCAGGTCAAACATTCTGAAAATATTAGGAGGAATAGTGTTGATTACTATAAGATCTCAGGATACGGGGAATAGAGTCTAGAAAATTAAGGTGAGAACGTATTTTCATCCTCGTTTTCATTTTCACATACGCAAAGCCAAGATAAATCAAAGCAAAATAATAAGATTTGATGTATTGATCATCAAGTTTTTCATGTGCATAAGTATTTGATCAGTTTACTTGTTCAATTTGCAGAATATATTCTATCACAACAATTTTCTAAATCATTTATTTCTATCTCTAGTAGAAAAAGCATGTACAAAGAAAATGCGTCACGAAAGAATGAACAATACTGGGAAAGACTCAAATTGCGAAGATTATAGCGTGCAAACGCTGTTGTAACACATGGGAAGTCAAATTCGATGACAAAGTGGAGTCTCGGAACTCGATAATGGCAAATCTAATCTCACCGATCAATTGCATGAAAGGTGAACATTATCTTTAATCATTCGGCATTTTTATTCTCGTTGAACTTTTGTTTGCATGGGAGTATCTTGATTTAAACATTGTTTGAATATTCAGTTGATAAATCTTTTGCTTCTTATGTTTCCATCACAGTGCAACGGATCAAACGTATGGGCCAGTTATGATGTGAGGATGGGGAAGCCACAAGGAATGATTAAGCAAAGGTAAATGATAATGAGATATTTTCAATGATAATCTTTCACCAAATGTTTACTTACACATTATAACATTTTTTTGGATCTTGATTTTTTTCAAGGAATTGAAGAAATAATTGATAAGCAGATAATTTCTGCACCTTAAGATTCTATTTCCTTATTCAAAATCAAATTCATCCGTATTTCAGTATTTTTGTTTCCATTTTTCAGATGTGTGTGTCTGGATCGATAGAAGAAAATGGAAATAGATGGCAACTGGTAGATACCGGTAGGGCACAGGATTGAACAGCAAGGGAGCAATGTAGAGCAGGTGAGAATCAGACATATCTTCACCAATATCTATTTTTGTCTTGTAGTAGGAGTTAATCTTTTTGAGAGACGTCAATTCATTTTCATTTTCAATACAACACGTTCCTCTATTCAATATGTGATTTTCATGAAATGTTTTGTAACGAATAATTATCTGAACCGTTTCTCCCTTTTTTCCGTGCGCAGACAGCCAAGCAGAGACATCCGAGTGTATCTACGCTCCCGTTACTCGGCAACATCGGTGAGTCGCATGATTTTTGGTATCGGGCTTACTTTTCTTGGTTTTCTCTCTTCTCTGTCGCGTGGCGTGGCGGTACCATTGCACGATCTTCGATTTCTTAGATAAATTCAGTTAGGCTCATTCTTGATCGCAAAGGGGATCTTGCATTCATTATTACAGATTACCTTTATCCGATTGCAAGGTACCATTACAGTATGCTTTTGGAATTGTATTCGTAAATCATTACTCGGATTATTATTTTCATAATTCATTATCTTAATTTTCTATTCGATTATACATACTGATGGTATCAGTAATTTTTAAACATGAATTCTTATGAATCCTAATCAATCCTAATATTCATTGTTATATATTTGCTTGTATCCTTCTACATCTTTTTTTCTCTAACAATACATTTGTACACGATTGTATTCAAATACGATTTCACTAGCTAGTGGACGCACATCCACCAGTGGCAATCTTATCTGTTTACATTTGTGTACTGCGTTACTGCACGGTCATTACAGTTGTATAGATAGTAATACTTAAAGTCATCCTTGCCTTTACCCTTTTGCGAATCACATTGAGCATCGTGGCAGGAGGACATCTATCGTTCGATCGGCTGCCGCGATTGATTTTCCCTCGTAGCATTTGCTTGAAATTTATCTGGTCGACCGATGGATCCTCCTGAGGTTCAATTTTCAGTTCACGAAGTCGTGAGACTTTTATTATACATTTCCGAAAAATGGCGGAATGCTATAAAAAATCTTTCATCTAGTCCGTTTAGAACAAAATTTGACAAATTGCCTAGGATGTATAACTAATCCGTTCTTTCCCTACAGTGTATGAAAAGGTAAGTTTCCAACCACGGTGTATGAACTGTTCCGAATGTTTGTGTTGGAGGAAATTCATTATCGTCATTAGCTTTCCGTACAGGTAAATCGGGAAGGTAGGGTACCGCGGGGCAGGGTGTTACGAATGTGTGTGTGTATGTGCTTAGTGTTTAATTTAAAACTCCGCCGGGTGGGTTTTGGGAAACAGGCGAGGGCAGGAAGGGCCGCGATTGTAATGACCTGTATAATCTTATGTTCCACAGCTAATTCAAGCGATCACAACAAAAAACGTAGAATCCTCTTTGATATCGTTCTATTAAAATATTTCTCATGTATTAAAATTCTAATTGCTACCAGTTTTGTATTGTATTGATGGTATTTATAACACCTTTAGAATCAAACAATTGTTGTGTTAGAAAAAAACTAATTCCTGTATGAGTAATAAACTGTGATCGCTTGAATTATGGGCAAAACGCATCCCACATCTCCGTGTTTACGTGGGGCACGGAGATGCAGGGGATGCTGAGCCTGAAGACTTCACGTTGAAGAGGACGCCGACCGTCACGCCACCAACCGTTTCTAAGCTTGTCTCTGTCCTCTTCACACTTCTGAAACTTGGCGCCTATCTGCGAATAGTTCTTTGCCAAATATAAGACTCTAGCCAATTTTGATTTTACACTAAATCGCAGATAGCGCCAAGTCTTCTCTTTTTTGCATGCCTTTTGTTTTATACTGCATGTTCTATTCCATCTGCAAGAGAACAGTTTTATTTCATGTCTAATTCTTCTTTTTACATTTTTCAGGCTTTTTTTTTTTTCTCTTCCGCAGGTTCATTAATCAATTCTTTCTTTTCAGGGTACTTTAAGGTATTCTAAGATATTAATACCGATCAATGATCGGTAATAACAATTAGGGACGAATTAATCACCTTTCTGTTACAGTTACGCCAAATGAGGGAAGAAGTAGGGCTACGATGTAATAGCCGTTTTAAGTGGAAAATGATTGATGAAATGATGATCTATTCTAGTCAGTTGACCTGAGTCGGAAATTGATGGGATAAAAAGTAAAGATGTCATTTGAATTGCATGATTTCTAATTATATCAATGACTCCATTCAATGACTATTCATATTTTCTTTTATCCAATATATATGATTTAAAATTTGAGAAATTGAATTCTCATCTGATTAGAGACGATGCAGAAGTGAATCTGTATTGAAGGATTAATAAAAAATTGTCAAAACTGGAGCAGCTTCCTTGAATATATCAGCCAGTTTCTATATTCTAAGTCAACTTTATCTGAAATTTATTTCTTATTTTGTTTTCTTTCTTATTGTTGCAGAAAAGTCTGTCGGCAGGCCAAACATCCTGAAAATGTAGTGGACAATCAGGAACGGCGTAGAGTACTGTAAGGACTCAAGATACGGAGACTGGAGTGTCGGAGATTAAGGTGAGAACTTATTTTTATTTTTATTTTTATTCTCAGATATGCAAAGCCAAGATGAATCTAGACAAAATTTCTTTCGGGTTTTTTCAGAATTTTTAAAAATTGTCGATTTTTTTTTTTATAACACAACTTCAAATATGATTTTCAATGTCTTGTAAAATGAAGTATCAATAAAAAATCACAAATGGAGGTAAATGGCTGTGGCGAAAAAAATAAATCTGTATTAGAACAAAATTTTCATTCTTAAGTATTTTGTTTCACTTTTAATTTTATCGTTTTAATAACTTACATGAGTGATTCTTGTTTGAGCTAGAAAATCACTCTCATCGTCAGGGATCCATCTGTGTTTGGAATAACGCAAGGGAATTTTTGAGTACCTGCTATTTTACTTTTAGCCTTTTAATATTGAATATTGAGAGTTTCGGTTGCTTTTTCATATTCTTCAATTGCTGGAAACTTTATTCGATGTTTGGTTAAGCAAAACACAGATGGATCTCTGACGTTGAGAGTGATTTTCTAGCTAAATCGATTCGTGATTTTTTATTGATATTTTATCTTGTAAGACATAAAAATCATATTTAGAATTTTTTATATAAAAAATGGAAAAATGCCAATAATTAAAAACAATTCTGACCATACAGTAAGAATGATTTTCCCACAACGGGACAAGGCTTAAGATTTGTGGAATAGGATGCAGTTTTCTTGAAAATTTAAAAAAAAAAATCGATGGATAGGATTAATTTTAAAAATAAGATTTTGATCTTTAAATGAAGAAAAAAAAAACTATTGAATAATTTATGGTATTTTTTTGCGTCAAATTTTTGAAAAATTTGCCAAAAATCATGAAGTTCTTTTCATAGAGTACAAAAATGTAAAAAAATTTGAGCCTGGAATGTTCGAAATACATTGTTTATTTGTTATTTATCTGTCGTAGACAATTTTTTCATTGTTCTGTCATTGTATGGAAAAAAAAATCGAACATTGGTAGAGAATTGTTTACACGTATAGGAGTGTGAATGTAATCCGGGGGATAATCGCTTATTCTGAAATAATTAAATTATGTATTCGTTTTGAACTTCATTATTTCTTGGAAAAATAATAAGATAATGGACTCTCATTTCCGTTATCATTCATTATTCAATTTTCGGCTTGTTTTAGGGGAAAATTATTCCATTTTCTTTGCTTTTTTTCATTTCTAAAAATTATCGCAAAAGTTGTCAAAAATTATCGTAATTTAAATTCGCGCGGCGCGCCTGGCGTACTGGCAACCTATCTCACAATATACGTTCATGGTGCGTAGCACCATTCTTCGTACAGAGAACCCCGAACGTATTTGGGTCGTTCGCCGCGCCGTGCGGCGGGCTGGTTTCTACCCGCTTTGAACTTAGTCGCGATTGAACGAGAGTACGACGTTGTTCGGTGATTCGACGTCTCGAAGTTTATAGTTATAATTTTGTAATTTGACCAACGTATCTTTGTCAAAGTGATAGAAAGTGATTTTGCAGTTTTATGGTACTTGCATCGAAGGACGAGAATTTATTGATAACCATAATAAAATAATCTGTCACTGTTGACGGTTTAATCGCAATATTCTGTAAGTTTAGCTGTCTGCAAGTACTTGTTTATAGCGATAATTGCATCGGGAGCTGATTGAAGTTGCTTCATTTTAATCGACAATTAAGTCGAATGACGGTTACAAGTTTTTGCCCCGACTCTATTCGACTGGTGAGTGTAATTATGAATATGTGTATCGTGTTTTTTCTACATTTGGCTAACGAGAATTCTTCATTACGAGTCGCCTATGGAATTCTGAAAGAAATCTGCAGGATCGTGTAGCTACATGTATAAATTTTGACCATAATTCGGCGAAGCGTAATATATTATGTATTTAATTTATTCAAATAGTAACGGCATTTTATTATAACATACGCCGAAAGCGGCGCCGGGTAGGAAAAAAAAAATGACGAGCGAGTTAGGAGTGACGTAGCGATAAACAATAGACGAACGCAAAATCTGCCCTCTAGAACAGATCGACGCCAAGTGTTGAGTGAATAGTTTTTCTCGATTAAATTCATATTTTGGTCGTTAGCTTTGTGATATAAAGGTAAGAATAGTTGAATGTTTGTTTTCCGCTGTCGTTTATAGTGAAATTCAAGTCCGATCACGTAATTTATATACCCCAAATCTTTTTTACAAATAAATAAATAAATAAATGTATATATTTTCTCAGCAAACTTCATTTCTCGCGTTGCGCCGTCAGTTGTTTACAACAGTCGCGTATTCGAATTTTATATGTAAAGCGAAACCATTTCAGAACAAAGAAATTGCGATATAAATATACGAGCGATAATCTACAGCAGCACATATCGAATACTTTGTTTACATTTGGTGAAAAATCGAAAATAATTAGACCAGTTCCTTACTTATATTCGAAATTTGACCCAGTTATCAAAATACATTGCGAACTTTTTTGATGAAATGATAATCTCATTGCAGAGATGAATTAAAGCTGGCCAAAATGCAGCTCAGAAGTGTAACAGAGTCCGATTCATTGAAGAGATCGAATAACGCCGATAAATCAAATCAAAAGGTAAGCCGACAATGGTAACATTATTTTTCATTATTTTTTAATAATATTCAAGTTTAATTACTGAGATCATTTCAAATATTTCCAACAAGTCATCTTTTCTCGTTTTGTTTTCGTCGAATTTTTAGATCGAAAAATCAACATCTTATTCAGTTATTTATTTTTATTTGATCATTAGAATGAGGCAGTGTGAATTTTTTTACTTTTTGAGTTTTAGTTTTTGTTTTCTGTACGAAAATATTGCAATAATAACTGTGCACTGGTTCAATTACTAAATCTATTACACTTTTTGTTTTTCTTCATTTGTTGCGGTGCCATAATAAATTTGGTAAAAATCAATCAATTAAGTACATTCCGAGGTACGAAACGCGGACCAGAAATTATGTGACGAGAAAAATTTATCACGAAGCATTTCTGACCAGGTGGGATGTCATATCTTGACCAATAACTTCAAAATACGTACACACATGATTACATGATGATGACAAAACTGAATTTGTATTAAAAGACTATTAAAAAATTGTCAAAAACGGAGCAACTTCCTTGAATATATGAGCCAGTTTCTATATTCTAAGTCAACCTTATCTGAAATTCATTTCTTATATTGTTTTTTTTCTTGTTTTTGCAGAAAAGTGTGTCGGCAGGTCAAACATCCTAAAAATATTGTGGACAATGAGGAACGGTGTTAATTACTCTAAGGTCTCAAGACATAGCGACTGGAGTGTAGGAGATTTCGGTGAGAACTTACTTTCATTCGCATTTTCATTCTCATATAAGCAAAGCCAAGATAAATCAAAGCAAAATAATAAGATTTGATGTATTGATCATCAAGTTTTTCATGTGCATAAGTATTTGATCAGTTTACTTGTTCAATTTGCAGAATATATTCTATCACAACAATTTTCTAAATCATTTATTTCTATCTCTAGTAGAAAAAGCATGTACAAAGAAAATGCGTCACGAAAGAATGAACAATACTGGGAAAGACTCAAATTGCGAAGATTATAGCGTGCAAACGCTGTTGTAACACATGGGAAGTCAAATTCGATGACAAAGTGGAGTCTCGGAACTCGATAATGGCAAATCTAATCTCATCGATGAATTACATGAAAGGTGAACATTATCTTTAATCATTCAGCATTTTTATTCTCGTTTAACTTTTTTTTGCATGGGAGTATCTTGATTTAAACATTGTTTGAATATTCCGTTGATAAATCTTTTGCTTCTTATGTTTCCATCACAGTGCAACGGATCAAACGTATGGGCCAGTTATGATGTAAGGATGGGGAAGCTACAAGGAACGATTATGCAAAGGTAAATGATAATTAGATATTCTTAATGATATTCTTTTACCAAATGTTCACTTACACATTATAACACGTTCTTGGATCTTGATTTCTATCAAAGAATCATCAATTTCTATCAAAGAATTGAAAAAATCGTCGACAAGCAGATAATTCTTGGACCTTGAGAGTCATATTCAAAATCAAATTTATCCGTATTTCAGTATTCTTCTTTTCATTTTTCAGATGTGTGTGTCTGGATCGATAGAAGAAAATAGAAATAGATGACAACCGGTAGAAACTGGTGAGACAGAGGACTGAGCAGCAGGGGAGCAATTGTAGAGGAGGTGAGCACAAGGCATTTCGATGCCAACCTCTGCTATCACAAAATAATCACTGATCATTTCAGAAAAAAGAAATTAGTTTCATTTGTATTCGCCCTTTGCAACACATAATAGAAACGAATTGAATATAGGAGAGTAAAGATAGAAGCAAGATATATAGTCGTTTGATAATTATTCATTTGTATCAATACATAGTCTGTGACTAGTATGATTGACCAAAAGTGTGACTTGTTGCAGGGGCAAACTCAGGAGGAATGGCGTTACGACGGAACTTTTCTCGTTCTTGGGTCTTTTGAAAAGACAATGAAGCAAATATGGATCCACGAGTCAACATGAGAAGCACAGTGCACACACCTTGAATGCAGACACTGTTACTCATCAGTTCAAAGTTGCAGATCGATGGGATCAAAAGTAAAGACGCTATTTCAAACAGATATGATTTCTAAGCATGTCAGAGGATTCATTCAAATACTATTTAGATTTAATTTGTTGGCCTTCATTAGTCCACATTTTTGTTGTTGTTGAATTTTTATTTCTACCTTCAGCCAACCTGTTCAAAATTATACATATTATAATAGAAAGACAATTCCCCCACCCCACACAAGATGTACATCGCCCCAAAAATTGTATGAATATATTTATTTAGTTTTATCATATTTTGATTACAGTTCAATGAGAATATGAGCGATCATGCATGTTCCCAGCAAATTCCGAAAAAAAGTCAATCTTGGATTACATAAAGACGGAGCGAGGAGCAAGCAAAAACCCCTGGTTGTGTAAAGAACCGCAGAAGGTTAGATCACAGATATCTCTACTTACTATTTTAAAGAATTGAAAATTTGTAAGTCTACAGCGAAGACTTGTAAGCCCTGGGATTTCAGTTTTTTTTTTTACAATAAAACTCGAATTCGTCAATTAATTATTGAATATCTTCTTGTTCACTAGACGAGTCAGTGCAGGAGTTCAGCAAATCCGAAGGATTAAAAGGAAAGAAAGATGGGCGTGGAAGAAATGGGGAGAAGGTAAGAAATTAAATAAGATACTCATGATTATTGCTGAATCTTTCTGTATTTTGATCGAGAACTCACATTTCATTGTAAAAAACAGAGCATGAATTAGAAACGGTTAGATTTAAAAAAAAAGTACATGGGTGAGGAAGAAATAAAGATCAGAAGGTAAGAATCGTAATGCGATGCTCATTATTACTGCCAAATTATTTCTATTGTAATCTTAAATTAACTTTTTTTTTTTTGTGAAAATTACAATATAAGTAAAAAACCGTTGTACTATGTAAAGAATAGATGTTCGTGCAGCCTACAGCATTACGTTTCCATTTTTATTGATCCACGAAAGCTTATATTGACAACTGAAAGAAAATATTTATATCTCATATAAATATTAAATTTCTCATTAATTAGTAGGTATTAATGATTAATAAGAACAATATTAATATATTAAATATTTATAGTACAAGAATACAAAATATATTATTTGATTACTTTTATTCATTAATCAATCAAATAACGAAAGAATTGTTTAATACTAAAACTTTAATCCACTGTCTAATTCAATTTGATGGTAAATAAGATATTTAGAAATCATTAAAGTTTGTAGTTACTTTGGTGATATAACTTTGTGAATGTTACTTTTTTTTCTTCTCAATTTAAAAAAAAAAAAAATCAAACGTGTCGATCGATCAGAAAAGTGCGATAAATCAGTGCGCCAAAGATCTGGAAGAATAAACGGATAGCCGATTAAAAATTATCCCAGTCTATAATAATTACGTATATACGCTTTCAACTTTATTATTTTTAGGTAAAAATAATGAAAGTATAGACTCTTGTATTATTCATATTTCTGCTTGTTCGAAAATACGATTTTCGAGTGACTATTTTCTAATGTTCGGTTCATGATGATTGTTGTTTAAAATCTAAATTGAAATTGGCGCCAATCGCGGTGGGGAGCCAACGCACTTCCGAGCAGGCATGCGCGGACAACTTCGCGCCAGTTTAGATCGTGTGCGACACTGCGCGACTATAACAGTGATCGAGATGGCATAATTAGACGCCTCGACGCCTCGACGCCTCATAGCACTCGCCGAATCTCAAATTTTTTATAAATTACTATTCGCTGAAGTAAGATACTCGAATTCTGCGAAACGTCGTTCACTCAGACCTGTAGCCGAACGAAAACTTTCAGGTAATCATAAAAAATAACGCGTCACCGTCGACAGTAGTTTATTCACGCTAGGGGAGAATTTTTTATTATAGGTCGTGTACAATAATTTCGAGTCCTAAACAAAACTAAATCTGCATGATTGGTGTTTGGCATAACTTTTAATTGTAAATAAGTAAATCAGAATATAGGTATACGTATTTCGTCGTATACTATACATAGGTATGTATACATGTAGTAAATACGTATATTATACGCTGAAAAGGATGTCGGAAATGATAACAAAAAAATTGACGATTGAGAAGGCAGTGACGTTGCAATAAACAATTGACGACCACTGCGATCGCGTCGCTTGGCGACATTTTTATCGGACGAAATAAGCCGGTGTATAATTTTTCCTCGGTTGAATTCATGTTTCAATATTGGCATTCGAAAAAAGGTAAGAATAGTTTAATATCGGTCTTGCGCGATGGTTGAAAGCAAAATTCGAGTTCGGGCGTGAAATTTAGTTCCACTAAAACTATTTTACAAAATCGTATATTTCCGAGCTGAAATTCAGTTATTCATTGCAGCAGGTCGTTTGTTTTCGGCAGTTGTATTCGATTAATACTTCCTAATTATTGTTAGTACCCAACAATTGTGAAGTCTTCGAATTAATTATAATAGATGTTAGATGGTGATAAATTCAATGCCGTATCGTAGAATACATAATCGAACTGTGAATTATTACAGGTAAATAACTTGCTATAAGTATCGAATTATAGAAATGCGATTGTAGATACGAGCTAGTTGCGTAGACCGAGCGCTGCTTACATTCGGACACAATTCGAAAGTAACAACTGTAACGATTTTTCTACTTGCATTCGAGATTTTATTGATTGTATTGATATATTACGATTCTTTTTATTTATTGATTCATTTATTTAAGTCCAATTCAAGCAGTTAATCTTACATGAGACTAGAATAAACTGCCAACCTACAGAAGAGGATTAACCCCTTGTTTGTCGGATTGGTCATGACACAAAAAACAAAAACTTAAATACTAATATTACATAATGACTTAAAACTCAGAATACAATAAAAATTGTTATGATCATCCTAACAGGTCATGTATTCTGTCTTATCCATATTTTGAGCTTTTTTTTAAATACATTTCATATTATTATTTTTATCATTAAGAGACTTTAGTTCTTGGGGTAGAAAATTGTATAATTTTATTGCAATAACAAAACTACTATTTCTATATGAAGTTTTATTAATCTTAGGTAATTGAATACTTCTGAGTCTGGTGTGACTCTGTGAATTCATATATTTGATGCTTAGCTCTTCATAGTGACATAATAAAGATTCAAGCAATAAAAGCTGGACTAGATTTAGAGGGTAGTTTTCAGAGATGAATTTTTTTTCACTTATCATATTTAACAATTCATTTTGCAGACTTTGTAATGGGTATAGAGCGCTAGAACAGGCACTTCCCCAGGCTATAATCCATAATTTATTAATCCATAGAAATGAGCATAATAAATGAGCAACATTATTCTCGTTCATGCAAACTTGGCCTACTTGTGAAAGATAAATATTAAATATTTAGTTTTATTGACTATGTAGTTTATGTAATTTCTCCATCTCAGATTTGATGAGATAATCAATAATCACACCTAGATATTTACAGTACTGAATTCTTTTTAGGAGTTTACTATGTATTTTTATTTCAACATGATCTGGCACACTATCACAGTAACTTCCAAACGTTATACCTATATACAGTCTTATCAATGTTTAACGATAATCTATTCAATGACAACCAATTTGCCACTTGTTCTAAATATACAATCATTTTATTAATTGCCTCGTCCTATTATTTATTACTAGAAATAATTGCTGTATCATCAGCCTAAGCTACGGCAGAGTTATTAGGCATTTCATCGAGTAAGTCATTTACATACAATACAAATAGTAACGGGCCTAATATTGTTCCTTGCGGTATACGTATTTTGATTTTTTGATAACTGCTATACTTGTCATTGACTCGTACCCTCTGTTGCCTATTAGAGAGATAACTCTATATCAGTGCGAGTGCATTTCCTCTATTTCCATGTCCATATAATTTCTGCAATCATATTTGATGATCTATAGTATCGAATGCTTTGGCTAAATCCAAGAAGGTAACAACGGTTGGGTTACTTTTATCAAGATTCTTAGTAATATTGCTAGTTAATTGCTTCAGAGCATCTTTAGTTCCGGTGTTTTTCAGAAAAACCAGATTGATTTTTTGTATATTATGTCGTTGCTCCTTATAAAATTACAAATCCTAATATGTGTAATCTTTTCAAAAACTTCAGCTACGTTTGAGATTAGAGAGATTGGTCTGTAATTCTCTGCTTTGAATTTTTGCTCGGATTACAAATGGGTACAATTTCTGCTCCTTTTAAAGCATTAGGCTATACTGATTGTTCAGTGCATTGATTGAACAAGCACGTCATTGGCTTTGCTATATAATCTACTATAGTTTTTAATATTTTTGTACATATATTATCAACTTCCCCCGCTTTGATTTTCATATTTTTTATTATTCCTTTAATTTCAAATTCATTATTATAATTTATAAAAATTGTCTTCACATTCATTTTTGGAAGTTTGTCTGTCATTACTTTTTGATTTTATTCTATCCATTAATAATTTTTCTACAGCGCAGAAGTAATTATTGATATTTTCAGCTATATCCTCTTTGACTTCAATCTTAACATTGTTATTGTCTATTTAATATTCAATATCATTCTTCTTAGATTCTTTTTTCCCAATCTCATTATTAATAATATCCCATAAATTCTTAGGATTTTTGCAATTAATCTCAAGTTGTATTTCATCAAACTTGTACTTAGCGACAGATAACTTTCTTTAGTACTTTTGCATAACATTTGTACTCATTTTTTAGATTCAGGTTCATTGGTTTTATTTTCCATAACTTATACTAATGCTCTTTGGTATTACACAAAACAATATGATTGCTTTTGTGATCCAACTTTTCCTAGGTACATTTTTTGATTTGGATTTGTTATATATTTTATACGTTTTCAATATAATGATGAAGTTCTTATTCATTTAATTGTTGGATCATTAAATTCAATTGTCGAGTGTAACTTTTACTTACCTCTTTGTACGAAAATATTTTTGTACTAATTGCACGGGATCTTTTTTGCAGTGTGAACTTCTGATACTCAAACTTGGCTCTTATAACGATGGACGATGGAGTAGTTGAAAGTAAAGACTTTGGTGCTGCCATGAAATGCAAGAGGTAACATTGCACATATATCTCGAATAAACATTCTAAAGAATTGTAGATTAGTAATTCTACAGAGAGAACATGGAATCTTTAGAATTTGTGAGTTTATCTTTACAAACAAATTAGAATTTGTCAGTAAATTATTCAATATGTTTTGGATCATTAGACGAGTCAGTGCAGAAGTACAGCAAATCCGATGGATCAAGAGGAGAGAAAGATGGACGTGGAAGAAATGGGAAGAAGGTAAGAATTTTAATAAGATATTAATTATTATTACCGAATTTTTCTTTATTTTGATTTAAAACTCACGCCTTATTGTAAAAAACAGAATATACATAAGAAACTGTCTTCATATAATCAGTGCAGACTCAAAATTGAACTTCACTTCTAAATATTGTTGTGAGCACATTCGAATTTTCAACTCATGAATCAAGAATTTTCTATCTATTTACTTGTTTATCCACTGAAATTTTAAAATGTAACTCAAACATTCTCCTTCATACAAAAATATCTTGTTACCTACTGATTGCACTAAATCTTTGTTTGTATTTCCATTACAGTGTTGTCGAATATTTATATGGATCGAATACGACAGAGTTAAAGAAGCCAAAAAACCAATTCTGCAGTGATTGAAAAAAAGGTGGGATATTGAAATATTTTGAATAGTAATCTATTTGCCAAATATGTTGATGCTTTACAACATAATTATTGAGCTGAGCATTCATCGGGGAATTGAAAAACAGTCGGCGTCGGAACGATTCCTTGACTTGATAAAATTACTTCCATGTTCAAATTCAAATTTATCAAAAGCTCACAGATTGTCTTTCAATTTTTCAGATCAGTGCTTATCAACTCATGGGAATTGATGGTGTGCGATGAAACCTAAATTGACGGGTTGTAGGAATTGGATAGTGAGGAAGCAATGTAGAGGAGGTAGGAACAAGGGATTTTTTTGCCAATATGTATTTTACTCCTGGAGTATAATCACTGATCATTTTGAGAGACGGCAATTTATTTTTAATTTCAATACAACACGTTTCTCAATTCAACATATGATTTTCATGAAACGTTTTGTAACAAGCAATTTTTTAAACCGATTCTCCCTTTTTTTCATGCGCAGACAGCCAAGCGAAGACATCCCCGTGCATCTACGCTCCCGTTACTCGGGAACGTTGGTAAGTCGCATGATTTTTACTATTATTATATTATTATTTATTCCTTCTGAATACAGAAAGCGGGTATCTTTCTTAAGTCGGCGCGATCTTTCAGGTTTCGGATAAGTCCGCGATCGGACTATCCATCGATTAATTTCTAGTCGCCGGTTGCGTCGATTGTCTTAATTAAGAGCGCGTCAATTTTCAGGTACTACGACAGGCATCGAACTACCTCGTTCGTTAATCTTAAATTATTATTTTTCCCTCCTGGATCCAGGAGCCGGGTGTCTTTCTTAAGTCGCCGCGATCTTCCAGGTTCTAGATAAGACCGCGTTCGGATTATCGCTCGATTTATTCTTACTCGCCGGTTGCGTCGAATGTCTTAATTAAGAGCGCGTCAATTTTCAGGTACTACGACAGGCATCGAACTACCTCGTTCGTTAATCTTAAATTATTATTTTTCCCTCCTGGATCCAGGAGCCGGGTGTCTTTCTTAAGTCGCCGCGATCTTTCAGGTTCTAGATGAGTCCGCGATCGGACCATCCATCGATTAATTTTTACTCGCCGGTTGCGTCGAATGTCTTAATTAAGAGCGCGTCAATTTTCAGGTACTACGACAGGCATCGAACTACCTCGTTCGTTAATCTTAAATTATTATTTTTCCCTCCTGGATCCAGGAGTCGCGTGTCTTCCTTAAGTCGCCGCGATCTTTCAGGTTCTAGATGAGTTCGTGACCCGTCAGTCAGTACATTCATTTTTCACCTTCGCATTTTTAGCCGATACCTTGAAAGTGATATGAAACACCCTTCAACGGTTTGCCATCGTCTTTGGGGCTGAAAAGCACCTTGTAAAGACGATACAACCGCTCGCAATGGTCTTTATATCCCTTGATAGGCCTCGGTTCTCTTTGAGTTTCTGCAAAATATTCTTCTCTTCCTTCCTTTTCATCATCGTCATCCTCGCCTCACGAATGTCTTTGGAAATGGCTGTCAGTAGATTCATTTTTCGCCTCTGCTTTGCTCGCCGACACCTTGAAAGTGCTATGAAACACCTTTCAACGGTTTGCAATCGTCTTTGGGGCTGAAAAACCCCTTGTAAAGACGTTAGAACCGATTGCAACGGTCTTCATAGCCCTGGATAGGCCTCGGTTCTCTGTGAGTTTCTGCAACATTTTCTTTCCTTCTTCCTCTTTCATCACCGTCATTCTCATCTCACGAATGTCTCTGAAAACGCTCTAGATCTTACTTGCTTAGTAAACACCTCAATTTGGGTAAGCCACCACGCAATGGGGTACAAGCAGCTTCGGGACTGAAAAATCCCTTGTGAAGAGGCATAAACAACTTGCAACGGTGATGGTACCCCTTGAGAGGTATTAGATTGCTTTTAAATACTGCATGGGCTGCTGGAACTGCTTCGCTTTATTCATTTGATCATTCATACATTCAGTCACCGGCATGAAGCGTTTGATCTGACGGGCTCGACTCACCCGCTTCACGGGTTCCTCTCCGAAAGTGCTAGTTCGATTAAATTACGTAGATTGACGAAGCAGGTATCTTTCTTAAGTCGCCGCGATCTTCCAGGTTCTAGATGAGTCCGCGATCGGACCATCCATCGATTAATTTTTACTCGCCGGTTGCGTCGATTGTCTTAATTAAGAGCGCGTCAATTTTCAGGTACTACGACAGGCATCGAACTACCTCGTTCGTTAATCTTAAATTATTATTTTTCCCTCCTGAATCCAGGAGCCGGGTGTCTTTCTTAAGTCGCCGCGATCTTTCAGGTTCTAGATGAGTCCGCCATCGGACCATCCATCGATTAATTTTTAATCGCCGGTTGCGTCGATTGTCTTAATTAAGAGCGCGTCAATTTTCAGGTACTACGACAGGCATCGAACTACCTCGTTCGTTAATCTCGAATTATTATTTATTCCTCCTGGATCCAGGAGTCGGGTGTCTTTCTTAAGTCGCCGCGATCTTTCAGGTTCTAGATGAGTCCGCGATCGGACTATCCATCGATTAATTTCTAGTCGCCGGTTGCGTCGAATGTCTTAATTAAGAGCGAGTCAATTTTCAGGTACTACGACAGGCATCCGACTACCTCGTTCGTTAATCTTAAATTATTATTTATTCCTCCTGGATCCAGGAGCCGGGTGTCTTTCTTAAGTCGCCGCGATCTTTCAGGTCTCAAATAAGTCCGCGATCGGACTATCCATCGATTAATTTCTAGTCGCCGGTTGCGTCGAATGTCTTAATTAAGAGCGCGTCAATTTTCAGGTACTACGACAGGCATCGAACTACCTCGTTCGTTAATCTCGAATTATTATTTATTCCTCCTGGATCCAGGAAGCGGGTATCTTTCTTAAGTCGCCGCGATCTTCCAGGTTCTAGATGAGTCCGCGTTCGGATTATCGCTCGATTCATTTCTACTCGCCGTCTGCGTCGAATGTCTTAATTAAGAGCGCGTCAATTTTCAGGTACTACGACAGGCATCGAACTACCTCGTTCGTTAATCTTAAATTATTATTTTTCCCTCCTGGATCCAGGACCCGGGTGTCTTTCTTAAGTCGCCGCGATCTTTCAGGTTCTAGATGAGTCCGCGATCGGACCATCCATCGATTAATTTCTAGTCGCCGTCTGCGTCGAATGTCTTAATTAAGAGCGCGTCAATTTTCAGGTACTACGACAGGCATCGAACTACCTCGTTCGTTAATCTTAAATTATTATTTTTCCCTCCTGGATCCAGGACCCGGGTGTCTTTCTTAAGTCGCCGCGATCTTTCAGGTTCTAGATGAGTCCGCCATCGGACCATCCATCGATTAATTTCTAGTCGCCGGTTGCGTCGATTGTCTTAATTAAGAGCGCGTCAATTTTCAGGTACTACGACAGGCATCGAACTACCTCGTTCGTTAATCTCGAATTATTATTTATTCCTCCTGGATCCAGGAAGCGGGTATCTTTCTTAAGTCGACGCGATTTTTCAGGTTCTAGATAAGTCCGCGATCGGATTATCGCTCGATTTATTTTCATTCGCCGGTTGCGTCGAATGTCTTAATTAAGAGCGCGTCAATTTTCAGGTACTACGACAGGCATCGAACTACCTCGTTCGTTAATCTCGAATTATTATTTATTCCTCCTGGATCCAGGAGTCGGGTGTCTTTCTTAAGTCGCCGCGATCTTCCAGGTTCTAGATGAGTCCGCGTTCGGATTATCGCTCGATTCATTTTTACTCGCCGGTTGCGTCGATTGTCTTAATTAAGAGCGCGTCAATTTTCAGGTACTACGACAGGCATCGGACTACCTCGTTCGTTAATCTTAAATTATTATTTATTCCTCCTGAATCCAGGAGCTGGGTGTCTTTCTTAAGTCGCCGCGATCTTCCAGGTTCTAGATGAGTCCGCGATCGGACCATCCATCGATTAATTTCTAGTCGCCGTCTGCGTCGAATGTCTTAATTAAGAGCGCGTCAATTTTCAGGTACTACGACAGGCATCGAACTACCTCGTTCGTTAATCTCGAATTATTATTTATTCCTCCTGGATCCAGGAGTCGGGTGTCTTTCTTAAGTCGCCGCGATCTTCCAGGTTCTAGATGAGTCCGCGTTCGGATTATCGCTCGATTTATTTTTACTCGCCGGTTGCGTCGAATGTCTTAATTAAGAGCTCGTCAATTTTCAGGTACTACGACAGGCATCGAACTACCTCGTTCGTTAATCTCGAATTATTATTTATTCCTCCTGGATCCAGGAGTCGGGTGTTTTTATTAAGTCGCCGCGATCTTTCAGGTTCTAGATGAGTCCGCGATCGGATTATCGCTCGATTTATTTTTACTCGCCGGTTGCGTCGAATGTCTTAATTAAGAGCGCGTCAATTTTCAGGTACTACGACAGGCATCGAACTACCTCGTTCGTTAATCTCGAATTATTATTTATTCCTCCTGGATCCAGGAGTCGGGTGTCTTTCTTAAGTCGCCGCGATCTTTCAGGTTCTAGATGAGTCCGCGATCGGATTATCGCTCGATTTATTTTTACTCGCCGGTTGCGTCGAATGTCTTAATTAAGAGCGCGTCAATTTTCAGGTACTACGACAGGCATCGAACTACCTCGTTCGTTAATCTCGAATTATTATTTATTCCTCCTGGATCCAGGAGTCGGGTGTTTTTATTAAGTCGCCGCGATCTTTCAGGTTCTAGATGAGTCCGCGATCGGATTATCGCTCGATTTATTTTTACTCGCCGGTTGCGTCGAATGTCTTAATTAAGAGCGCGTCAATTTTCAGGTACTACGACAGGCATCGAACTACCTCGTTCGTTAATCTCGAATTATTATTTATTCCTCCTGGATCCAGGAGTCGCGTGTCTTCCTTAAGTCGCCGCGATCTTTCAGGTTCTAGATGAGTTCGTGACCCGTCAGTCAGTACATTCATTTTTCACCTTCGCATTTTTAGCCGATACCTTGAAAGTGATATGAAACACCCTTCAACGGTTTGCCATCGTCTTTGGGGCTGAAAAGCACCTTGTAAAGACGATACAACCGCTCGCAATGGTCTTTATATCCCTTGATAGGCCTCGGTTCTCTTTGAGTTTCTGCAAAATATTCTTCTCTTCCTTCCTTTTCATCATCGTCATCCTCGCCTCACGAATGTCTTTGGAAATGGCTGTCAGTAGATTCATTTTTCGCCTCTGCTTTGCTCGCCGACACCTTGAAAGTGCTATGGAACACCTTTCAACGGTTTGCAATCGTCTTTGGGGCTGAAAAACCCCTTGTAAAGACGTTAGAACCGATTGCAACGGTCTTCATAGCCCTGGATAGGCCTCGGTTCTCTGTGAGTTTCTGCAACATTTTCTTTCCTTCTTCCTCTTTCATCACCGTCATTCTCACCTCACGAATGTCTCTGAAAACGCTCTAGATCTTACTTGCTTAGTAAACACCTCAATTTGGGTAAGCCACCACGCAATGGGGTACAAGCAGCTTCGGGACTGAAAAATCCCTTGTGAAGAGGCATAAACAACTTGCAACGGTGATGGTACCCCTTGAGAGGTATTAGATTGCTTTTAAATACTGCATGGGCTGCTGGAACTGCTTCGCTTTATTCATTTGATCATTCATACATTCAGTCACCGGCATGAAGCGTTTGATCTGACGGGCTCGACTCACCCGCTTCACGGGTTCCTCTCCGAAAGTGCTAGTTCGATTAAATTACGTAGATTGACGAAGCAGGTATCTTTCTTAAGTCGCCGCGATCTTTCAGGTCTCAGATAAGTCCGCGATCGGACTATCCATCGATTAATTTCTAGTCGCCGGTTGCGTCGAATGTCTTAATTAAGAGCGCGTCAATTTTCAGGTACTACGACAGGCATCCGACTACCTCGTTCGTTAATCTTAAATTATTATTCATTCCTCCTGGATCCAGGAAGCGGGTGTCTTTCTTAAGTCGCCGCGATCTTCCAGGTTCTAGATGAGTCCGCGATCGGACCATCCATCGATTAATTTTTACTCGCCGGTTGCGTCGATTGTCTTAATTAAGAGCGCGTCAATTTTCAGGTACTACGACAGGCATCGAACTACCTCGTTCGTTAATCTCGAATTATTATTTATTCCTCCTGGATCCAGGAGTCGGGTGTCTTTCTTAAGTCGCCGCGATCTTCCAGGTTCTAGATGAGTCCGCGATCGGACCATCCATCGATTAATTTCTAGTCGCCGTCTGCGTCGAATGTCTTAATTAAGAGCGCGTCAATTTTCAGGTACTACGACAGGCATCGAACTACCTCGTTCGTTAATCTTAAATTATTATTTTTCCCTCCTGGATCCAGGACCCGGGTGTCTTTCTTAAGTCGCCGCGATCTTTCAGGTTCTAGATGAGTCCGCGATCGGACCATCCATCGATTAATTTCTAGTCGCCGTCTGCGTCGAATGTCTTAATTAAGAGCGCGTCAATTTTCAGGTACTACGACAGGCATCGAACTACCTCGTTCGTTAATCTCGAATTATTATTTATTCCTCCTGGATCCAGGAGTCGGGTGTCTTTCTTAAGTCGCCGCGATCTTCCAGGTTCTAGATGAGTCCGCGTTCGGATTATCGCTCGATTCATTTTTACTCGCCGGTTGCGTCGATTGTCTTAATTAAGAGCGCGTCAATTTTCAGGTACTACGACACGCATCGAACTACCTCGTTCGTTAATCTCGAATTATTATTTATTCCTCCTGGATCCAGGAGTCGGGTGTCTTTCTTAAGTCGCCGCGATCTTCCAGGTTCTAGATGAGTCCGCCATCGGACCATCCATCGATTAATTTCTAGTCGCCGGTTGCGTCGAATGTCTTAATTAAGAGCGCGTCAATTTTCAGGTACTACGACAGGCATCGAACTACCTCGTTCGTCAATCTCGAATTATTATTTATTCCTCCTGGATCCAGGAGTCGGGTGTCTTTCTTAAGTCGCCGCGATCTTCCAGGTTCTAGATGAGTCCGCGTTCGGATTATCGCTCGATTTATTTTTACTCGCCGTCTGCGTCAAATGTCTTAATTAAGAGCGCGTCAATTTTCAGGTACTACGACAGGCATCGAACTACCTCGTTCGTTAATCTCGAATTATTATTTATTCCTCCTGGATCCAGGAGTCGGGTGTTTTTCTTAAGTCGCCGCGATCTTTCAGGTTCTAGATGAGTCCGCGATCGGATTATCGCTCGATTTATTTTTACTCGCCGGTTGCGTCGAATGTCTTAATTAAGAGCGCGTCAATTTTCAGGTACTACGACAGGCATCGAACTACCTCGTTCGTTAATCTCGAATTATTATTTATTCCTCCTGGATCCAGGACCCGGGTGTCTTTCTTAAGTCGCCGCGATCTTTCAGGTTCTAGATGAGTCCGCGATCGGACCATCCATCGATTAATTTCTAGTCGCCGTCTGCGTCGAATGTCTTAATTAAGAGCGCGTCAATTTTCAGGTACTACGACAGGCATCGAACTACCTCGTTCGTTAATCTTAAATTATTATTTTTCCCTCCTGGATCCAGGACCCGGGTGTCTTTCTTAAGTCGCCGCGATCTTTCAGGTTCTAGATGAGTCCGCGATCGGACCATCCATCGATTAATTTCTAGTCGCCGTCTGCGTCGAATGTCTTAATTAAGAGCGCGTCAATTTTCAGGTACTACGACAGGCATCGAACTACCTCGTTCGTTAATCTTAAATTATTATTTTTCCCTCCTGGATCCAGGACCCGGGTGTCTTTCTTAAGTCGCCGCGATCTTTCAGGTTCTAGATGAGTCCGCGATCGGACCATCCATCGATTAATTTCTAGTCGCCGGTTGCGTCGATTGTCTTAATTAAGAGCGCGTCAATTTTCAGGTACTACGACAGGCATCGAACTACCTCGTTCGTTAATCTCGAATTATTATTTATTCCTCCTGGATCCAGGAGTCGGGTGTCTTTCTTAAGTCGCCGCGATCTTCCAGGTTCTAGATGAGTCCGCGTTCGGATTATCGCTCGATTCATTTTTACTCGCCGGTTGCGTCGATTGTCTTAATTAAGAGCGCGTCAATTTTCAGGTACTACGACAGGCATCGCACTACCTCGTTCGTTAATCTCGAATTATTATTTATTCCTCCTGGATCCAGGAGCCGGGTGTCTTCCTTAAGTCGCCGCGATCTTCCAGGTTCTAGATGAGTCCGCGATCGGACCATCCATCGATTAACTTTTAGTCGCCGGTTGCGTCGAATGTCTTAATTAAGAGCGCGTCAATTTTCAGGTACTACGAAGGGTATCGAACTACCTCGTTCGTTAATCTCGAATTATTATTTATTCCTCCTGGATCCAGGAGTCGGGTGTCTTTCTTAAGTCGCCGCGATCTTCCAGGTTCTAGATGAGTCCGCCATCGGACCATCCATCGATTAATTTCTAGTCGCCGGTTGCGTCGAATGTCTTAATTAAGAGCGCGTCAATTTTCAGGTACTACGACAGGCATCCGACTACCTCGTTCGTTAATCTTAAATTATTATTTATTCCTCCTGGATCCAGGAGCCGGGTGTCTTTCTTAAGTCGCCGCGATCTTCCAGGTTCTAGATGAGTCCGCGTTCGGATTATCGCTCGATTCATTTTTACTCGCCGGTTGCGTCGATTGTCTTAATTAAGAGCGCGTCAATTTTCAGGTACTACGACACGCATCGAACTACCTCGTTCGTTAATCTCGAATTATTATTTATTCCTCCTGGATCCAGGAGTCGGGTGTCTTTCTTAAGTCGCCGCGATCTTCCAGGTTCTAGATGAGTCCGCGATCGGACCATCCATCGATTAATTTCTAGTCGCCGTCTGCGTCGAATGTCTTAATTAAGAGCGCGTCAATTTTCAGGTACTACGACAGGCATCGAACTACCTCGTTCGTTAATCTCGAATTATTATTTATTCCTCCTGGATCCAGGAGTCGGGTGTTTTTCTTAAGTCGCCGCGATCTTTCAGGTTCTAGATGAGTCCGCGATCGGATTATCGCTCGATTTATTTTTACTCGCCGGTTGCGTCGAATGTCTTAATTAAGAGCGCGTCAATTTTCAGGTACTACGACAGGCATCGAACTACCTCGTTCGTTAATCTCGAATTATTATTTATTCCTCCTGGATCCAGGAGTCGGGTGTCTTTCTTAAGTCGCCGCGATCTTTCAGGTTCTAGATGAGTCCGCGATCGGACTATCCATCGATTAATTTCTAGTCGCCGGTTGCGTCGAATGTCTGAATTAAGAGCGCGTGAATTTCCAGGTACTACGAAGGGTATCGAACTACCTCGTTCGTTAATCTCGAATTATTATTTATTCCTCCTGGATCCAGGACCCGGGTGTCTTTCTTAAGTCGCCGCGATCTTCCAGGTTCTAGATGAGTCCGCGATCGGACCATCCATCGATCAATTTTTACTCGCCGGTTGCGTCGATTGTCTTAATTAAGAGCGTGTCAATTTTCAGGTACTACGACAGGCATCGAACTACCTCGTTCGTTAATCTTAAATTATTATTTTTCCCTCCTGAATCCAGGACCCGGGTGTCTTTCTTAAGTCGCCGCGATCTTCCAGGTTCTAGATGAGTCCGCGATCGGACCATCCATCGATTAATTTCTAGTCGCCGGTTGCGTCGAATGTCTTAATTAAGAGCGAGTCAATTTTCAGGTACTACGACAGGCATCCGACTACCTCGTTCGTTAATCTTAAATTATTATTTATTCCTCCTGGATCCAGGAAGCGGGTATCTTTCTTAAGTCGCCGCGATCTTCCAGGTTCTAGATGAGTCCGCGTTCGGATTATCGCTCGATTCATTTCTACTCGCCGTCTGCGTCGAATGTCTTAATTAAGAGCGCGTCAATTTTCAGGTACTACGACAGGCATCGGACTACCTCGTTCGTTAATCTCGAATTATTATTTATTCCTCCTGGATCCAGGAAGCGGGTATCTTTCTTAAGTCGACGCGATTTTTCAGGTTCTAGATAAGTCCGCGATCGGATTATCGCTCGATTTATTTTCATTCGCCGGTTGCGTCGATTGTCTTAATTAAGAGCGCGCGAATTTCCAGGTACTACGAAGGGTATCGAACTACCTCGTTCGTTAATCTCGAATTATTATTTATTCCTCCTGGATCCAGGAGTCGGGTGTCTTTCTTAAGTCGCCGCGATCTTCCAGGTTCTAGATGAGTCCGCGATCGGACCATCCATCGATTAATTTCTAGTCGCCGTCTGCGTCGAATGTCTTAATTAAGAGCGCGTCAATTTTCAGGTACTACGAAGGGTATCGAACTACCTCGTTCGTTAATCTCGAATTATTATTTATTCCTCCTGGATCCAGGAGCCGGGTGTCTTTCTTGAGTCGCCGCGATCTTTCAGGTTCTAGATGAGTCCGCGATCGGATTATCGCTCGATTTATTTTTACTCGCCGGTTGCGTCGAATGTCTTAATTAAGAGCGCGTCAATTTTCAGGTACTACGACAGGCATCCGACTACCTCGTTCGTTAATCTTAAATTATTATTCATTCCTCCTGGATCCAGGAAGCGGGTGTCTTTCTTAAGTCGCCGCGATCTTCCAGGTTCTAGATGAGTCCGCGATCGGACCATCCATCGATTAATTTCTAGTCGCCGTCTGCGTCGAATGTCTTAATTAAGAGCGCGTCAATTTTCAGGTACTACGAAGGGTATCGAACTACCTCGTTCGTTAATCTTAAATTATTATTCATTCCTCCTGGATCCAGGAAGCGGGTGTCTTTCTTAAGTCGCCGCGATCTTTCAGGTTCTAGATGAGTCCGCGATCGGACCATCCATCGATTAATTTCTAGTCGCCGTCTGCGTCGAATGTCTTGATTAAGAGCGCGTCAATTTTCAGGTACTACGACAGGCATCGAACTACCTCGTTCGTTAATCTCGAATTATTATTTATTCCTCCTGGATCCAGGAGTCGGGTGTCTTTCTTAAGTCGCCGCGATCTTCCAGGTTCTAGATGAGTCCGCGTTCGGATTATCGCTCGATTTATTTTTACTCGCCGGTTGCGTCGATTGTCTTAATTAAGAGCGCGTGAATTTCCAGGTACTACGAAGGGTATCGAACTACCTCGTTCGTTAATCTCGAATTATTATTTATTCCTCCTGGATCCAGGAGTCGGGTGTCTTTCTTAAGTCGCCGCGATCTTCCAGGTTCTAGATGAGTCCGCGTTCGGATTATCGCTCGATTCATTTTTACTCGCCGGTTGCGTCGAATGTCTTAATTAAGAGCGCGTCAATTTTCAGGTACTACGACAGGCATCCGACTACTTCGTTCGTTAATCTTAAATTATTATTTTTCCCTCCTGGATCCAGGAGTCGCGTGTCTTCCTTAAGTCGCCGCGATCTTCCAGGTTCTAGATGAGTCCGCGATCGGACCATCCATCGATTAATTTTTACTCGCCGGTTGCGTCGATTGTCTTAATTAAGAGCGCGTCAATTTTCAGGTACTACGACAGGCATCGAACTACCTCGTTCGTTAATCTCGAATTATTATTTATTCCTCCTGGATCCAGGAGTCGGGTGTCTTTCTTAAGTCGCCGCGATCTTCCAGGTTCTAGATGAGTCCGCGATCGGACCATCCATCGATTAATTTCTAGTCGCCGTCTGCGTCGAATGTCTTAATTAAGAGCGCGTCAATTTTCAGGTACTACGAAGGGTATCGAACTACCTCGTTCGTTAATCTTAAATTATTATTTTTCCCTCCTGGATCCAGGAGCCGGGTGTCTTTCTTAAGTCGCCGCGATCTTCCAGGTTCTAGATGAGTCCGCGTTCGGATTATCGCTCGATTCATTTCTACTCGCCGTCTGCGTCGAATGTCTTAATTAAGAGCGCGTCAATTTTCAGGTACTACGACAGGCATCGAACTACCTCGTTCGTTAATCTTAAATTATTATTTTTCCCTCCTGGATCCAGGAGTCGCGTGTCTTCCTTAAGTCGCCGCGATCTTTCAGGTTCTAGATGAGTTCGTGACCCGTCAGTCAGTACATTCATTTTTCACCTTCGCATTTTTAGCCGATACCTTGAAAGTGATATGAAACACCCTTCAACGGTTTGCCATCGTCTTTGGGGCTGAAAAGCACCTTGTAAAGACGATACAACCGCTCGCAATGGTCTTTATATCCCTTGATAGGCCTCGGTTCTCTTTGAGTTTCTGCAAAATATTCTTCTCTTCCTTCCTTTTCATCATCGTCATCCTCGCCTCACGAATGTCTTTGGAAATGGCTGTCAGTAGATTCATTTTTCGCCTCTGCTTTGCTCGCCGACACCTTGAAAGTGCTATGGAACACCTTTCAACGGTTTGCAATCGTCTTTGGGGCTGAAAAACCCCTTGTAAAGACGTTAGAACCGATTGCAACGGTCTTCATAGCCCTGGATAGGCCTCGGTTCTCTGTGAGTTTCTGCAACATTTTCTTTCCTTCTTCCTCTTTCATCACCGTCATTCTCACCTCACGAATGTCTCTGAAAACGCTCTAGATCTTACTTGCTTAGTAAACACCTCAATTTGGGTAAGCCACCACGCAATGGGGTACAAGCAGCTTCGGGACTGAAAAATCCCTTGTGAAGAGGCATAAACAACTTGCAACGGTGATGGTACCCCTTGAGAGGTATTAGATTGCTTTTAAATACTGCATGGGCTGCTGGAACTGCTTCGCTTTATTCATTTGATCATTCATACATTCAGTCACCGGCATGAAGCGTTTGATCTGACGGGCTCGACTCACCCGCTTCACGGGTTCCTCTCCGAAAGTGCTAGTTCGATTAAATTACGTAGATTGACGAAGCAGGTATCTTTCTTAAGTCGCCGCGATCTTTCAGGTCTCAGATAAGTCCGCGATCGGACTATCCATCGATTAATTTCTAGTCGCCGGTTGCGTCGAATGTCTTAATTAAGAGCGCGTCAATTTTCAGGTACTACGACAGGCATCCGACTACCTCGTTCGTTAATCTTAAATTATTATTCATTCCTCCTGGATCCAGGAGTCGGGTGTCTTTCTTAAGTCGCCGCGATCTTCCAGGTTCTAGATGAGTCCGCGATCGGACCATCCATCGATTAATTTCTAGTCGCCGTCTGCGTCGAATGTCTCAATTAAGAGCGCGTCAATTTTCAGGTACTACGACAGGCATCGAACTACCTCGTTCGTTAATCTCGAATTATTATTTATTCCTCCTGGATCCAGGAGTCGGGTGTTTTTCTTAAGTCGCCGCGATCTTCCAGGTTCTAGATGAGTCCGCGTTCGGATTATCGCTCGATTTATTTTTACTCGCCGTCTGCGTCGAATGTCTCAATTAAGAGCGCGTCAATTTTCAGGTACTACGAAGGGTATCGAACTACCTCGTTCGTTAATCTTAAATTATTATTTTTCCCTCCTGGATCCAGGAGCCGGGTGTCTTTCTTAAGTCGCCGCGATCTTTCAGGTCTCAAATAAGTCCGCGATCGGACTATCCATCGATTAATTTCCAGTCGCCGGTTGCGTCGAATGTCTTAATTAAGAGCGCGTCAATTTTCAGGTACTACGACAGGCATCCGACTACCTCGTTCGTTAATCTTAAATTATTATTCATTCCTCCTGGATCCAGGAAGCGGGTGTCTTTCTTAAGTCGCCGCGATCTTCCAGGTTCTAGATGAGTCCGCGTTCGGATTATCGCTCGATTCATTTCTACTCGCCGTCTGCGTCGAATGTCTTAATTAAGAGCGCGTCAATTTTCAGGTACTACGAAGGGTATCGAACTACCTCGTTCGTTAATCTTAAATTATTATTTTTTCCTCCTGGATCCAGGAGTCGGGTGTCTTTCTTAAGTCGCCGCGATCTTCCAGGTTCTAGATAAGTCCGCCATCGGACCATCCATCGATTAATTTCTAGTCGCCGGTTGCGTCGATTGTCTTAATTAAGAGCGCGTCAATTTTCAGGTACTACGACAGGCATCGAACTACCTCGTTCGTTAATCTCGAATTATTATTTATTCCTCCTGGATCCAGGAGCCGGGTGTCTTTCTTAAGTCGCCGCGATTTTTCAGGTTCTAGATGAGTCCGCGATCGGATTATCGCTCGATTTATTTTTACTCGCCGGTTGCGTCGAATGTCTTAATTAAGAGCGCGTCAATTTTCAGGTACTACGACAGGCATCCGACTACCTCGTTCGTTAATCGTAAATTATTATTTATTCCTCCTGGATCCAGGAGTCGGGTGTCTTTCTTAAGTCGCCGCGATCTTCCAGGTTCTAGATGAGTCCGCGATCGGACCATCCATCGATTAATTTCTAGTCGCCGTCTGCGTCGAATGTCTTAATTAAGAGCGCGTCAATTTTCAGGTACTACGAAGGGTATCGAACTACCTCGTTCGTTAATCTTAAATTATTATTTTTCCCTCCTGGATCCAGGAGCCGGGTGTCTTTCTTAAGTCGCCGCGATTTCTCAGGTTCTAGATGAGTCCGCGATCGGATTATCGCTCGATTTATTTTTACTCGCCGGTTGCGTCGAATGTCTTAATTAAGAGCGCGTCAATTTTCAGGTACTACGACAGGCATCCGACTACCTCGTTCGTTAATCGTAAATTATTATTTATTCCTCCTGGATCCAGGAGTCGGGTGTCTTTCTTAAGTCGCCGCGATCTTCCAGGTTCTAGATGAGTCCGCGTTCGGATTATCGCTCGATTCATTTCTACTCGCCGTCTGCGTCGAATGTCTTAATTAAGAGCGCGTCAATTTTCAGGTACTACGAAGGGTATCGAACTACCTCGTTCGTTAATCTTAAATTATTATTTTTCCCTCCTGGATCCAGGAGTCGCGTGTCTTCCTTAAGTCGCCGCGATCTTTCAGGTTCTAGATGAGTTCGTGACCCGTCAGTCAGTACATTCATTTTTCACCTTCGCATTTTTAGCCGATACCTTGAAAGTGATATGAAACACCCTTCAACGGTTTGCCATCGTCTTTGGGGCTGAAAAGCACCTTGTAAAGACGATACAACCGCTCGCAATGGTCTTTATATCCCTTGATAGGCCTCGGTTCTCTTTGAGTTTCTGCAAAATATTCTTCTCTTCCTTCCTTTTCATCATCGTCATCCTCGCCTCACGAATGTCTTTGGAAATGGCTGTCAGTAGATTCATTTTTCGCCTCTGCTTTGCTCGCCGACACCTTGAAAGTGCTATGAAACACCTTTCAACGGTTTGCAATCGTCTTTGGGGCTGAAAAACCCCTTGTAAAGACGTTAGAACCGATTGCAACGGTCTTCATAGCCCTGGATAGGCCTCGGTTCTCTGTGAGTTTCTGCAACATTTTCTTTCCTTCTTCCTCTTTCATCACCGTCATTCTCACCTCACGAATGTCTCTGAAAACGCTCTAGATCTTACTTGCTTAGTAAACACCTCAATTTGGGTAAGCCACCACGCAATGGGGTACAAGCAGCTTCGGGACTGAAAAATCCCTTGTGAAGAGGCATAAACAACTTGCAACGGTGATGGTACCCCTTGAGAGGTATTAGATTGCTTTTAAATACTGCATGGGCTGCTGGAACTGCTTCGCTTTATTCATTTGATCATTCATACATTCAGTCACCGGCATGAAGCGTTTGATCTGACGGGCTCGACTCACCCGCTTCACGGGTTCCTCTCCGAAAGTGCTAGTTCGATTAAATTACGTAGATTGACGAAGCAGGTATCTTTCTTAAGTCGCCGCGATCTTTCAGGTCTCAGATAAGTCCGCGATCGGACTATCCATCGATTAATTTCTAGTCGCCGGTTGCGTCGAATGTCTTAATTAAGAGCGCGTCAATTTTCAGGTACTACGACAGGCATCCGACTACCTCGTTCGTTAATCTTAAATTATTATTCATTCCTCCTGGATCCAGGAGTCGGGTGTCTTTCTTAAGTCGCCGCGATCTTCCAGGTTCTAGATGAGTCCGCGATCGGATTATCGCTCGATTCATTTTTACTCGCCGGTTGCGTCGAATGTCTTAATTAAGAGCGCGTCAATTTTCAGGTACTACGACAGGCATCGAACTACCTCGTTCGTTAATCTCGAATTATTATTTATTCCTCCTGGATCCAGGAAGCGGGTATCTTTCTTAAGTCGCCGCGATCTTCCAGGTTCTAGATGAGTCCGCGTTCGGATTATCGCTCGATTCATTTCTACTCGCCGTCTGCGTCGAATGTCTTAATTAAGAGCGCGTCAATTTTCAGGTACTACGACAGGCATCGAACTACCTCGTTCGTTAATCTCGAATTATTATTTATTCCTCCTGGATTCAGGAGCCGGGTGTCTTTCTTAAGTCGCCGCGATCTTTCAGGTTCTAGATGAGTCCGCGATCGGACCATCCATCGATTAACTTTTAGTCGCCGGTTGCGTCGAATGTCTTAATTAAGAGCGCGTCAATTTTC
Source organism: Macrophya annulata (assembly GCA_963924015.1). NCBI lineage: Eukaryota > Metazoa > Arthropoda > Insecta > Hymenoptera > Tenthredinidae > Macrophya > Macrophya annulata. The sequence goes on from OZ001260.1 coordinate 24,547,251, forward strand.
AGGTACTACGACAGGCATCGGACTACCTCGTTCGTTAATCTCGAATTATTATTTATTCCTCCTGGATCCAGGACTCGGGTGTCTTTCTTAAGTCGCCGCGATCTTTCAGGTTCTAGATGAGTCCGCCATCGGACCATCCATCGATTAATTTCTAGTCGCCGGTTGCGTCGATTGTCTTAATTAAGAGCGCGTCAATTTTCAGGTACTACGACAGGCATCGAACTACCTCGTTCGTTAATCTCGAATTATTATTTATTCCTCCTGGATCCAGGAAGCGGGTATCTTTCTTAAGTCGACGCGATTTTTCAGGTTCTAGATAAGTCCGCGATCGGATTATCGCTCGATTTATTTTCATTCGCCGGTTGCGTCGATTGTCTTAATTAAGAGCGCGTGAATTTCCAGGTACTACGAAGGGTATCGAACTACCTCGTTCGTTAATCTCGAATTATTATTTATTCCTCCTGGATCCAGGAGTCGGGTGTCTTTCTTAAGTCGCCGCGATCTTCCAGGTTCTAGATGAGTCCGCGTTCGGATTATCGCTCGATTCATTTTTACTCGCCGGTTGCGTCGATTGTCTTAATTAAGAGCGCGTCAATTTTCAGGTACTACGACAGGCATCGCACTACCTCGTTCGTTAATCTCGAATTATTATTTATTCCTCCTGGATCCAGGAGCCGGGTGTCTTTCTTAAGTCGCCGCGATTTTTCAGGTTCTAGATGAGTCCGCGATCGGATTATCGCTCGATTTATTTTTACTCGCCGGTTGCGTCGAATGTCTTAATTAAGAGCTCGTCAATTTTCAGGTACTACGACAGGCATCCGACTACCTCGTTCGTTAATCTTAAATTATTATTTTTCCCTCCTGGATCCAGGAGTCGCGTGTCTTCCTTAAGTCGCCGCGATCTTCCAGGTTCTAGATGAGTCCGCGATCGGACCATCCATCGATTAATTTTTACTCGCCGGTTGCGTCGATTGTCTTAATTAAGAGCGCGTCAATTTTCAGGTACTACGACAGGCATCGGACTACCTCGTTCGTTAATCTTAAATTATTATTTATTCCTCCTGGATCCAGGAGCTGGGTGTCTTTCTTAAGTCGCCGCGATCTTTCAGGTTCTAGATGAGTTCGTGACCCGTCAGTCAGTACATTCATTTTTCACCTTCGCATTTTTAGCCGATACCTTGAAAGTGATATGAAACACCCTTCAACGGTTTGCCATCGTCTTTGGGGCTGAAAAGCACCTTGTAAAGACGATACAACCGCTCGCAATGGTCTTTATATCCCTTGATAGGCCTCGGTTCTCTTTGAGTTTCTGCAAAATATTCTTCTCTTCCTTCCTTTTCATCATCGTCATCCTCGCCTCACGAATGTCTTTGGAAATGGCTGTCAGTAGATTCATTTTTCGCCTCTGCTTTGCTCGCCGACACCTTGAAAGTGCTATGAAACACCTTTCAACGGTTTGCAATCGTCTTTGGGGCTGAAAAACCCCTTGTAAAGACGTTAGAACCGATTGCAACGGTCTTCATAGCCCTGGATAGGCCTCGGTTCTCTGTGAGTTTCTGCAACATTTTCTTTCCTTCTTCCTCTTTCATCACCGTCATTCTCATCTCACGAATGTCTCTGAAAACGCTCTAGATCTTACTTGCTTAGTAAACACCTCAATTTGGGTAAGCCACCACGCAATGGGGTACAAGCAGCTTCGGGACTGAAAAATCCCTTGTGAAGAGGCATAAACAACTTGCAACGGTGATGGTACCCCTTGAGAGGTATTAGATTGCTTTTAAATACTGCATGGGCTGCTGGAACTGCTTCGCTTTATTCATTTGATCATTCATACATTCAGTCACCGGCATGAAGCGTTTGATCTGACGGGCTCGACTCACCCGCTTCACGGGTTCCTCTCCGAAAGTGCTAGTTCGATTAAATTACGTAGATTGACGAAGCAGGTATCTTTCTTAAGTCGCCGCGATCTTTCAGGTCTCAGATAAGTCCGCGATCGGACTATCCATCGATTAATTTCTAGTCGCCGGTTGCGTCGAATGTCTTAATTAAGAGCGCGTCAATTTTCAGGTACTACGACAGGCATCCGACTACCTCGTTCGTTAATCTTAAATTATTATTCATTCCTCCTGGATCCAGGAAGCGGGTGTCTTTCTTAAGTCGCCGCGATCTTCCAGGTTCTAGATGAGTCCGCGATCGGACCATCCATCGATTAATTTCTAGTCGCCGTCTGCGTCGAATGTCTCAATTAAGAGCGCGTCAATTTTCAGGTACTACGACAGGCATCGAACTACCTCGTTCGTTAATCTTAAATTTATATTTTTCCCTCCTGGATCCAGGAGCCGGGTGTCTTTCTTAAGTCGCCGCGATCTTCCAGGTTCTAGATGAGTCCGCCATCGGACCATCCATCGATTAATTTCTAGTCGCCGGTTGCGTCGAATGTCTTGATTAAGAGCGCGTCAATTTTCAGGTACTACGAAGGGTATCGAACTACCTCGTTCGTTAATCTCGAATTATTATTTATTCCTCCTGGATCCAGGACCCGGGTGTCTTTCTTAAGTCGCCGCGATCTTCCAGGTTCTAGATGAGTCCGCCATCGGACCATCCATCGATTAATTTCTAGTCGCCGGTTGCGTCGAATGTCTTAATTAAGAGCGCGTCAATTTTCAGGTACTACGACAGGCATCCGACTACCTCGTTCGTTAATCTTAAATTATTATTTATTCCTCCTGGATCCAGGAGCCGGGTGTCTTTCTTAAGTCGCCGCGATCTTCCAGGTTCTAGATGAGTCCGCGTTCGGATTATCGCTCGATTCATTTTTACTCGCCGGTTGCGTCGATTGTCTTAATTAAGAGCGCGTCAATTTTCAGGTACTACGACAGGCATCCGACTACCTCGTTCGTTAATCTTAAATTATTATTCATTCCTCCTGGATCCAGGAAGCGGGTGTCTTTCTTAAGTCGCCGCGATCTTCCAGGTTCTAGATGAGTCCGCGATCGGACCATCCATCGATCAATTTTTACTCGCCGGTTGCGTCGATTGTCTTAATTAAGAGCGTGTCAATTTTCAGGTACTACGACAGGCATCGAACTACCTCGTTCGTTAATCTTAAATTATTATTTTTCCCTCCTGAATCCAGGAGCCGGGTGTCTTTCTTAAGTCGCCGCGATCTTTCAGGTTCTAGATGAGTCCGCCATCGGACCATCCATCGATTAATTTTTAATCGCCGGTTGCGTCGAATGTCTTAATTAAGAGCGAGTCAATTTTCAGGTACTACGACAGGCATCCGACTACCTCGTTCGTTAATCTTAAATTATTATTTATTCCTCCTGGATCCAGGAGCCGGGTGTCTTTCTTAAGTCGCCGCGATCTTTCAGGTCTCAAATAAGTCCGCGATCGGACTATCCATCGATTAATTTCTAGTCGCCGGTTGCGTCGAATGTCTTAATTAAGAGCGCGTCAATTTTCAGGTACTACGACAGGCATCGAACTACCTCGTTCGTTAATCTCGAATTATTATTTATTCCTCCTGGATCCAGGAAGCGGGTATCTTTCTTAAGTCGCCGCGATCTTCCAGGTTCTAGATGAGTCCGCGTTCGGATTATCGCTCGATTCATTTCTACTCGCCGTCTGCGTCGAATGTCTTAATTAAGAGCGCGTCAATTTTCAGGTACTACGACAGGCATCGGACTACCTCGTTCGTTAATCTCGAATTATTATTTATTCCTCCTGGATCCAGGACCCGGGTGTCTTTCTTAAGTCGCCGCGATCTTTCAGGTTCTAGATGAGTCCGCGATCGGACCATCCATCGATTAATTTCTAGTCGCCGTCTGCGTCGAATGTCTTAATTAAGAGCGCGTCAATTTTCAGGTACTACGACAGGCATCGAACTACCTCGTTCGTTAATCTTAAATTATTATTTTTCCCTCCTGGATCCAGGACCCGGGTGTCTTTCTTAAGTCGCCGCGATCTTTCAGGTTCTAGATGAGTCCGCCATCGGACCATCCATCGATTAATTTCTAGTCGCCGGTTGCGTCGATTGTCTTAATTAAGAGCGCGTCAATTTTCAGGTACTACGACAGGCATCGAACTACCTCGTTCGTTAATCTCGAATTATTATTTATTCCTCCTGGATCCAGGAGTCGGGTGTCTTTCTTAAGTCGCCGCGATCTTCCAGGTTCTAGATGAGTCCGCGTTCGGATTATCGCTCGATTTATTTTTACTCGCCGGTTGCGTCGAATGTCTTAATTAAGAGCTCGTCAATTTTCAGGTACTACGACAGGCATCCGACTACCTCGTTCGTTAATCGTAAATTATTATTTATTCCTCCTGGATCCAGGAGCCGGGTGTCTTTCTTAAGTCGCCGCGATTTTTCAGGTTCTAGATGAGTCCGCGTTCGGATTATCGCTCGATTCATTTCTACTCGCCGTCTGCGTCGAATGTCTTAATTAGGAGCGCGTCAATTTTCAGGTACTACGAAGGGTATCGAACTACCTCGTTCGTTAATCTCGAATTATTATTTATTCCTCCTGGATCCAGGAGCTGGGTGTCTTTCTTAAGTCGCCGCGATCTTTCAGGTTCTAGATGAGTCCGCGATCGGACCATCCATCGATTAATTTTTACTCGCCGGTTGCGTCGATTGTCTTAATTAAGAGCGCGTCAATTTTCAGGTACTACGACAGGCATCGAACTACCTCGTTCGTTAATCTCGAATTATTATTTATTCCTCCTGGATCCAGGAGTCGGGTGTCTTTCTGAAGTCGCCGCGATCTTTCAGGTTCTAGATGAGTCCGCCATCGGACCATCCATCGATTAATTTCTAGTCGCCGTCTGCGTCGAATGTCTTAATTAAGAGCGCGTCAATTTTCAGGTACTACGACAGGCATCCGACTACCTCGTTCGTTAATCTTAAATTATTATTTATTCCTCCTGAATCCAGGAGCTGGGTGTCTTTCTTAAGTCGCCGCGATCTTCCAGGTTCTAGATGAGTTCGCGATCGGACCATCCATCGATTAATTTCTAGTCGCCGTCTGCGTCGAATGTCTTGATTAAGAGCGCGTCAATTTTCAGGTACTACGACAGGCATCCGACTACCTCGTTCGTTAATCTTAAATTATTATTTATTCCTCCTGGATCCAGGAGCCGGGTGTCTTTCTTAAGTCGCCGCGATCTTTCAGGTTCTAGATGAGTCCGCGATCGGACCATCCATCGATTAATTTCTAGTCGCCGTCTGCGTCGAATGTCTTAATTAAGAGCGCGTCAATTTTCAGGTACTACGACAGGCATCGAACTACCTCGTTCGTTAATCTTAAATTATTATTTATTCCTCCTGGATCCAGGAGCCGGGTGTCTTTCTTAAGTCGCCGCGATCTTTCAGGTTCTAGATGAGTCCGCCATCGGACCATCCATCGATTAATTTCTAGTCGCCGGTTGCGTCGATTGTCTTAATTAAGAGCGCGTGAATTTCCAGGTACTACGAAGGGTATCGAACTACCTCGTTCGTTAATCTCGAATTATTATTTATTCCTCCTGGATCCAGGAGTCGGGTGTCTTTCTTAAGTCGCCGCGATCTTCCAGGTTCTAGATGAGTCCGCGTTCGGATTATCGCTCGATTCATTTTTACTCGCCGGTTGCGTCGAATGTCTTAATTAAGAGCGCGTCAATTTTCAGGTACTACGACAGGCATCCGACTACTTCGTTCGTTAATCTTAAATTATTATTTTTCCCTCCTGGATCCAGGAGTCGCGTGTCTTCCTTAAGTCGCCGCGATCTTCCAGGTTCTAGATGAGTCCGCGATCGGACCATCCATCGATTAATTTTTACTCGCCGGTTGCGTCGATTGTCTTAATTAAGAGCGCGTCAATTTTCAGGTACTACGACAGGCATCGAACTACCTCGTTCGTTAATCTCGAATTATTATTTATTCTTCCTGGATCCAGGAGTCGGGTGTCTTTCTTAAGTCGCCGCGATCTTCCAGGTTCTAGATGAGTCCGCGATCGGACCATCCATCGATTAATTTCTAGTCGCCGTCTGCGTCGAATGTCTTAATTAAGAGCGCGTCAATTTTCAGGTACTACGAAGGGTATCGAACTACCTCGTTCGTTAATCTTAAATTATTATTTTTCCCTCCTGGATCCAGGAGTCGCGTGTCTTCCTTAAGTCGCCGCGATCTTTCAGGTTCTAGATGAGTTCGTGACCCGTCAGTCAGTACATTCATTTTTCACCTTCGCATTTTTAGCCGATACCTTGAAAGTGATATGAAACACCCTTCAACGGTTTGCCATCGTCTTTGGGGCTGAAAAGCACCTTGTAAAGACGATACAACCGCTCGCAATGGTCTTTATATCCCTTGATAGGCCTCGGTTCTCTTTGAGTTTCTGCAAAATATTCTTCTCTTCCTTCCTTTTCATCATCGTCATCCTCGCCTCACGAATGTCTTTGGAAATGGCTGTCAGTAGATTCATTTTTCGCCTCTGCTTTGCTCGCCGACACCTTGAAAGTGCTATGAAACACCTTTCAACGGTTTGCAATCGTCTTTGGGGCTGAAAAACCCCTTGTAAAGACGTTAGAACCGATTGCAACGGTCTTCATAGCCCTGGATAGGCCTCGGTTCTCTGTGAGTTTCTGCAACATTTTCTTTCCTTCTTCCTCTTTCATCACCGTCATTCTCACCTCACGAATGTCTCTGAAAACGCTCTAGATCTTACTTGCTTAGTAAACACCTCAATTTGGGTAAGCCACCACGCAATGGGGTACAAGCAGCTTCGGGACTGAAAAATCCCTTGTGAAGAGGCATAAACAACTTGCAACGGTGATGGTACCCCTTGAGAGGTATTAGATTGCTTTTAAATACTGCATGGGCTGCTGGAACTGCTTCGCTTTATTCATTTGATCATTCATACATTCAGTCACCGGCATGAAGCGTTTGATCTGACGGGCTCGACTCACCCGCTTCACGGGTTCCTCTCCGAAAGCGCTAGTTCGATTAAATTACGTAGATTGACGAAGCAGGTATCTTTCTTAAGTCGCCGCGATCTTTCAGGTCTCAGATAAGTCCGCGATCGGACTATCCATCGATTAATTTCTAGTCGCCGGTTGCGTCGAATGTCTTAATTAAGAGCGCGTGAATTTTCAGGTACTACGACAGGCATCGAACTACCTCGTTCGTTAATCTCGAATTATTATTTATTTCTCCTGGATCCAGGAGTCGGGTGTCTTTCTTAAGTCGCCGCGATCTTTCAGGTTCTAGATGAGTCCGCGATCGGACCATCCATCGATTAATTTCTAGTCGCCGTCTGCGTCGAATGTCTTAATTAAGAGCGCGTCAATTTTCAGGTACTACGAAGGGTATCGAACTACCTCGTTCGTTAATCTTAAATTATTATTTTTCCCTCCTGGATCCAGGAGCCGGGTGTCTTTCTTAAGTCGCCGCGATCTTTCAGGTTCTAGATGAGTTCGTGACCCGTCAGTCAGTACATTCATTTTTCACCTTCGCATTTTTAGCCGATACCTTGAAAGTGATATGAAACACCCTTCAACGGTTTGCCATCGTCTTTGGGGCTGAAAAGCACCTTGTAAAGACGTTAGAACCGATTGCAACGGTCTTCATAGCCCTGGATAGGCCTCGGTTCTCTGTGAGTTTCTGCAACATTTTCTTTCCTTCTTCCTCTTTCATCACCGTCATTCTCACCTCACGAATGTCTCTGAAAACGCTCTAGATCTTACTTGCTTAGTAAACACCTCAATTTGGGTAAGCCACCACGCAATGGGGTACAAGCAGCTTCGGGACTGAAAAATCCCTTGTGAAGAGGCATAAACAACTTGCAACGGTGATGGTACCCCTTGAGAGGTATTAGATTGCTTTTAAATACTGCATGGGCTGCTGGAACTGCTTCGCTTTATTCATTTGATCATTCATACATTCAGTCACCGGCATGAAGCGTTTGATCTGACGGGCTCGACTCACCCGCTTCACGGGTTCCTCTCCGAAAGTGCTAGTTCGATTAAATTACGTAGATTGACGAAGCAGGTATCTTTCTTAAGTCGCCGCGATCTTTCAGGTCTCAGATAAGTCCGCGATCGGACCATCCATCGATTAACTTTTAGTCGCCGGTTGCGTCGAATGTCTTAATTAAGAGCGCGTCAATTTTCAGGTACTACGACAGGCATCGAACTACCTCGTTCGTTAATCTCGAATTATTATTTATTCCTCCTGGATCCAGGAGTCGGGTGTCTTTCTTAAGTCGCCGCGATCTTCCAGGTTCTAGATGAGTCCGCGATCGGACCATCCATCGATTAATTTCTAGTCGCCGTCTGCGTCGAATGTCTTAATTAAGAGCGCGTCAATTTTCAGGTACTACGACAGGCATCGAACTACCTCGTTCGTTAATCTCGAATTATTATTTATTCCTCCTGGATCCAGGAGTCGGGTGTCTTTCTTAAGTCGCCGCGATCTTCCAGGTTCTAGATGAGTCCGCGTTCGGATTATCGCTCGATTCATTTTTACTCGCCGTCTGCGTCGAATGTCTTAATTAAGAGCGCGTCAATTTTCAGGTACTACGACAGGCATCGAACTAACTCGTTCGTTAATCTCGAATTATTATTTATTCCTCCTGGATCCAGGAGTCGGGTGTCTTTCTTAAGTCGCCGCGATCTTTCAGGTTCTAGATGAGTCCGCGATCGGACCATCCATCGATTAACTTTTAGTCGCCGGTTGCGTCGAATGTCTTAATTGAGAGCGCGTCAATTTTCAGGTACTACGACAGGCATCCGACTACCTCGTTCGTTAATCTCGAATTATTATTTATTCCTCCTGGATCCAGGAGTCGGGTGTCTTTCTTAAGTCGCCGCGATCTTCCAGGTTCTAGATGAGTCCGCGTTCGGATTATCGCTCGATTTATTTTTACTCGTCGGTTGCGTCGAATGTCTTAATTAAGAGCGCGTCAATTTTCAGGTACTACGACAGGCATCGAACTACCTCGTTCGTTAATCTTAAATTATTATTTTTCCCTCCTGGATCCAGGAGTCGGGTGTCTCTCTTAAGTCGCCGCGATCTTCCAGGTTCTAGATGAGTCCGCCATCGGACCATCCATCGATTAATTTCTAGTCGCCGGTTGCGTCGAATGTCTTAATTAAGAGCGCGTGAACTTCCAGGTACTACGAAGGGTATCGAACTACCTCGTTCGTTAATCTTAAATTATTATTTTTCCCTCCTGGATCCAGGAGCCGGGTGTCTTTCTTAAGTCGCTGCGATCTTTCAGGTCTCAGATGAGTCCGCGATCGGACCATCCATCGATTAACTTTTAGTCGCCGGTTGCGTCGAATGTCTTAATTAAGAGCGCGTCAATTTTCAGGTACTACGACAGGCATCGAACTACCTCGTTCGTTAATCTCGAATTATTATTTATTCCTCCTGGATCCAGGAGTCGGGTGTCTTTCTTAAGTCGCCGCGATCTTCCAGGTTCTAGATGAGTCCGCGTTCGGATTATCGCTCGATTCATTTTTACTCGCCGTCTGCGTCGAATGTCTTAATTAAGAGCGCGTCAATTTTCAGGTACTACGACAGGCATCCGACTACCTCGTTCGTTAATCTTAAATTATTATTTATTCCTCCTGGATCCAGGAGTCGGGTGTCTTTCTTAAGTCGCCGCGATCTTTCAGGTTCTAGATGAGTCCGCGATCGGACCATCCATCGATTAACTTTTAGTCGCCGGTTGCGTCGAATGTCTTAATTAAGAGCGCGTCAATTTTCAGGTACTACGAAGGGTATCGAACTACCTCGTTCGTTAATCTTAAATTATTATTTTTCCCTCCTGGATCCAGGAGCCGGGTGTCTTTCTTAAGTCGCCGCGATCTTTCAGGTTCTAGATGAGTTCGTGACCCGTCAGTCAGTACATTCATTTTTCACCTTCGCATTTTTAGCCGATACCTTGAAAGTGATATGAAACACCCTTCAACGGTTTGCCATCGTCTTTGGGGCTGAAAAGCACCTTGTAAAGACGATACAACCGCTCGCAATGGTCTTTATATCCCTTGATAGGCCTCGGTTCTCTTTGAGTTTCTGCAAAATATTCTTTTCTTCCTTCCTTTTCATCATCGTCATCCTCGCCTCACGAATGTCTTTGGAAATGGCTGTCAGTAGATTCATTTTTCGCCTCTGCTTTGCTCGCCGACACCTTGAAAGTGCTATGAAACACCTTTCAACGGTTTGCAATCGTCTTTGGGGCTGAAAAACCCCTTGTAAAGACGTTAGAACCGATTGCAACGGTCTTCATAGCCCTGGATAGGCCTCGGTTCTCTGTGAGTTTCTGCAACATTTTCTTTCCTTCTTCCTCTTTCATCACCGTCATTCTCACCTCACGAATGTCTCTGAAAACGCTCTAGATCTTACTTGCTTAGTAAACACCTCAATTTGGGTAAGCCACCACGCAATGGGGTACAAGCAGCTTCGGGACTGAAAAATCCCTTGTGAAGAGGCATAAACAACTTGCAACGGTGATGGTACCCCTTGAGAGGTATTAGATTGCTTTTAAATACTGCATGGGCTGCTGGAACTGCTTCGCTTTATTCATTTGATCATTCATACATTCAGTCACCGGCATGAAGCGTTTGATCTGACGGGCTCGACTCACCCGCTTCACGGGTTCCTCTCCGAAAGCGCTAGTTCGATTAAATTACGTAGATTGACGAAGCAGGTATCTTTCTTAAGTCGCCGCGATCTTTCAGGTCTCAGATAAGTCCGCGATCGGACCATCCATCAATTAATTTTTAGTCGCCGGTTGCGTCGAATGTCTTAATTAAGAGCGCGTCAATTTTCAGGTACTACGACAGGCATCGAACTACCTCGTTCGTTAATCTCGAATTATTATTTATTCCTCCTGGATCCAGGAGTCGGGTGTCTTTCTTAAGTCGCCGCGATCTTTCAGGTTCTAGATGAGTCCGCGATCGGACCATCCATCGATTAATTTTTACTCGCCGGTTGCGTCGATTGTCTTAATTAAGAGCGCGTCAATTTTCAGGTACTACGACAGGCATCGAACTACCTCGTTCGTTAATCTCGAATTATTATTTATTCCTCCTGGATCCAGGAGTCGGGTGTCTTTCTTAAGTCGCCGCGATCTTTCAGGTTCTAGATGAGTCCGCGATCGGACCATCCATCGATTAACTTTTAGTCGCCGGTTGCGTCGAATGTCTTAATTAAGAGCGCGTCAATTTTCAGGTACTACGACAGGCATCGAACTAACTCGTTCGTTAATCTCGAATTATTATTTATTCCTCCTGGATCCAGGAAGCGGGTATCTTTCTTAAGTCGACGCGATTTTTCAGGTTCTAGATGAGTCCGCGATCGGATTATCGCTCGATTTATTTTTACTCGCCGGTTGCGTCGATTGTCTTAATTAAGAGCGCGTCAATTTTCAGGTACTACGACAGGCATCGAACTACCTCGTTCGTTAATCTCGAATTATTATTTATTCCTCCTGGATCCAGGAGTCGGGTGTCTTTCTTAAGTCGCCGCGATCTTCCAGGTTCTAGATGAGTCCGCGATCGGACCATCCATCGATTAATTTCTAGTCGCCGTCTGCGTCGAATGTCTTAATTAAGAGCGCGTCAATTTTCAGGTACTACGACAGGCATCGAACTACCTCGTTCGTTAATCTTAAATTATTATTTATTCCTCCTGGATCCAGGAGCCGGGTGTCTTTCTTAAGTCGCCGCGATCTTCCAGGTTCTAGATGAGTCCGCGATCGGACCATCCATCGATTAATTTCTAGTCGCCGTCTGTGTCGAATGTCTTAATTAAGAGCGCGTCAATTTTCAGGTACTACGACAGGCATCGAACTACCTCGTTCGTTAATCTTAAATTATTATTTTTCCCTCCTGGATCCAGGAGTCGGGTGTCTTTCTTAAGTCGCCGCGATCTTCCAGGTTCTAGATGAGTCCGCGATCGGATTATCGCTCGATTTATTTTTATTCGCCGTCTGCGTCGAATGTCTTAATTAAGAGCGCGTCAATTTTCAGGTACTACGACAGGCATCGAACTACCTCGTTCGTTAATCTCGAATTATTATTTATTCCTCCTGGATCCAGGAGTCGGGTGTCTTTCTTAAGTCGCCGCGATCTTTCAGGTTCTAGATGAGTCCGTGATCGGACCATCCATCGATTAACTTTTAGTCGCCGGTTGCGTCGAATGTCTTAATTAAGAGCGCGTCAATTTTCAGGTACTACGACAGGCATCGAACTACCTCGTTCGTTAATCTCGAATTATTATTTATTCCTCCTGGATCCAGGAGTCGGGTGTCTTTCTTAAGTCGCCGCGATCCTTCAGGTTCTAGATGAGTCCGCGATCGGACCATCCATCGATTAACTTTTAGTCGCCGGTTGCGTCGAATGTCTTAATTAAGAGCGCGTCAATTTTCAGGTACTACGACAGGCATCGAACTACCTCGTTCGTTAATCTCGAATTATTATTTATTCCTCCTGGATCCAGGAGTCGGGTGTCTTTCTTAAGTCGCCGCGATCTTCCAGGTTCTAGATGAGTCCGCGTTCGGATTATCGCTCGATTCATTTTTACTCGCCGTCTGCGTCGAATGTCTTAATTAAGAGCGCGTCAATTTTCAGGTACTACGACAGGCATCCGACTACCTCGTTCGTTAATCTTAAATTATTATTTATTCCTCCTGGATCCAGGAGTCGGGTGTCTTTCTTAAGTCGCCGCGATCTTTCAGGTTCTAGATGAGTCCGCGATCGGACCATCCATCGATTAGCTTTTAGTCGCCGGTTGCGTCGAATGTCTTAATTAAGAGCGCGTCAATTTTCAGGTACTACGAAGGGTATCGAACTACCTCGTTCGTTAATCTTAAATTATTATTTTTCCCTCCTGGATCCAGGAGCCGGGTGTCTTTCTTAAGTCGCCGCGATCGTCCAGGTTCTAGATGAGTCCGCGATCGGACCATCCATCGATTAATTTCTAGTCGCCGTCTGCGTCGAATGTCTTAATTAAGAGCGCGTCAATTTTCAGGTACTACGAAGGGTATCGAACTACCTCGTTCGTTAATCTTAAATTATTATTTTTTTCTCCTGGATCCAGGAGCCGGGTGTCTTTCTTAAGTCGCCGCGATCGTCCAGGTTCTAGATGAGTCCGCGATCGGACCATCCATCGATTAATTTCTAGTCGCCGTCTGCGTCGAATGTCTTAATTAAGAGCGCGTCAATTTTCAGGTACTACGACAGGCATCGAACTACCTCGTTCGTTAATCTCGAATTATTATTTATTCCTCTTGGATCCAGGAGTCGGGTGTCTTTCTTAAGTCGCCGCGATCTCTCAGGTTCTAGATGAGTTCGTGACCCGTCAGTCAGTACATTCATTTTTCACCTTCGCATTTTTAGCCGATACCTTGAAAGTGATATGAAACACCCTTCAACGGTTTGCCATCGTCTTTGGGGCTGAAAAGCACCTTGTAAAGACGATACAACCGCTCGCAATGGTCTTTATATCCCTTGATAGGCCTCGGTTCTCTTTGAGTTTCTGCAAAATATTCTTTTCTTCCATCCTTTTCATCATCGTCATCCTCGCCTCACGAATGTCTTTGGAAATGGCTGTCAGTAGATTCATTTTTCGCCTCTGCTTTGCTCGCCGACACCTTGAAAGTGCTATGAAACACCTTTCAACGGTTTGCAATCGTCTTTGGGGCTGAAAAACCCCTTGTAAAGACGTTAGAACCGATTGCAACGGTCTTCATAGCCCTGGATAGGCCTCGGTTCTCTGTGAGTTTCTGCAACATTTTCTTTCCTTCTTCCTCTTTCATCACCGTCATTCTCACCTCACGAATGTCTCTGAAAACGCTCTAGATCTTACTTGCTTAGTAAACACCTCAATTTGGGTAAGCCACCACGCAATGGGGTACAAGCAGCTTCGGGACTGAAAAATCCCTTGTGAAGAGGCATAAACAACTTGCAACGGTGATGGTACCCCTTGAGAGGTATTAGATTGCTTTTAAATACTGCATGGGCTGCTGGAACTGCTTCGCTTTATTCATTTGATCATTCATACATTCAGTCACCGGCATGAAGCGTTTGATCTGACGGGCTCGACTCACCCGCTTCACGGGTTCCTCTCCGAAAGCGCTAGTTCGATTAAATTACGTAGATTGACGAAGCAGCTATCTTTCTTAAGTCGCCGCGATCTTTCAGGTTCTAGATGAGTCCGCGTTCGGATTATCGCTCGATTCATTTTTACTCGCCGTCTGCGTCGAATGTCTTAATTAAGAGCGCGTCAATTTTCAGGTACTACGACAGGCATCGAACTACCTCGTTCGTTAATCTCGAATTATTATTCATTCCTCCTGGATCCAGGAGTCGGGTGTCTTTCTTAAGTCGCCGCGATCTTCCAGGTTCTAGATGAGTCCGCGTTCGGATTATCGCTCGATTCATTTTTACTCGCCGTCTGCGTCGAATGTCTTAATTAAGAGCGCGTCAATTTTCAGGTACTACGACAGGCATCGAACTACCTCGTTCGTTAATCTTAAATTATTATTTTTCCCTCCTGGATCCAGGAGCCGGGTGTCTTTCTTAAGTCGCCGCGATCGTCCAGGTTCTAGATGAGTCCGCGATCGGACCATCCATCGATTAATTTCTAGTCGCCGTCTGCGTCGAATGTCTTAATTAAGAGCGCGTCAATTTTCAGGTACTACGAAGGGTATCGAACTACCTCGTTCGTTAATCTTAAATTATTATTTTTCCCTCCTGGATCCAGGAGCCGGGTGTCTTTCTTAAGTCGCCGCGATCTTTCAGGTTCTAGATGAGTCCGCGATCGGACCATCCATCGATTAACTTTTAGTCGCCGGTTGCGTCGAATGTCTTAATTAAGAGCGCGTCAATTTTCAGGTACTACGACAGGCATCCGACTACCTCGTTCGTTAATCTTAAATTATTATTTATTCCTCCTGGATCCAGGAGCCGGGTGTCTTTCTTAAGTCGCCGCGATCTTCCAGGTTCTAGATGAGTCCGCGTTCGGATTATCGCTCGATTTATTTTTACTCGCCGGTTGCGTCGATTGTCTTAATTAAGAGCGCGTCAATTTTCAGGTACTACGACAGGCATCGAACTACCTCGTTCGTTAATCTCGAATTATTATTTATTCCTCCTGGATCCAGGAAGCGGGTATCTTTCTTAAGTCGACGCGATTTTTCAGGTTCTAGATGAGTCCGCGATCGGATTATCGCTCGATTTATTTTTACTCGCCGTCAGCGTCGAATGTCTTAATTAAGAGCGCGTCAATTTTCAGGTACTACGACAGGCATCGAACTACCTCGTTCGTTAATCTCGAATTATTATTTATTCCTCCTGGATCCAGGAGTCGGGTGTCTTTCTTAAGTCGCCGCGATCTTTCAGGTTCTAGATGAGTCCGCGATCGGACCATCCATCGATTAATTTTTACTCGCCGGTTGCGTCGATTGTCTTAATTAAGAGCGCGTCAATTTTCAGGTACTACGACAGGCATCGAACTACCTCGTTCGTTAATCTCGAATTATTATTTATTCCTCCTGGATCCAGGAGTCGGGTGTCTTTCTTAAGTCGCCGCGATCTTTCAGGTTCTAGATGAGTCCGCGATCGGACCATCCATCGATTAACTTTTAGTCGCCGGTTGCGTCGAATGTCTTAATTAAGAGCGCGTCAATTTTCAGGTACTACGACAGGCATCGAACTAACTCGTTCGTTAATCTCGAATTATTATTTATTCCTCCTGGATCCAGGAAGCGGGTATCTTTCTTAAGTCGACGCGATTTTTCAGGTTCTAGATGAGTCCGCGATCGGATTATCGCTCGATTTATTTTTACTCGCCGGTTGCGTCGATTGTCTTAATTAAGAGCGCGTCAATTTTCAGGTACTACGACAGGCATCGAACTACCTCGTTCGTTAATCTCGAATTATTATTTATTCCTCCTGGATCCAGGAGTCGGGTGTCTTTCTTAAGTCGCCGCGATCTTCCAGGTTCTAGATGAGTCCGCGATCGGACCATCCATCGATTAATTTCTAGTCGCCGTCTGCGTCGAATGTCTTAATTAAGAGCGCGTCAATTTTCAGGTACTACGACAGGCATCGAACTACCTCGTTCGTTAATCTTAAATTATTATTTATTCCTCCTGGATCCAGGAGCCGGGTGTCTTTCTTAAGTCGCCGCGATCTTCCAGGTTCTAGATGAGTCCGCGATCGGACCATCCATCGATTAATTTCTAGTCGCCGTCTGTGTCGAATGTCTTAATTAAGAGCGCGTCAATTTTCAGGTACTACGACAGGCATCGAACTACCTCGTTCGTTAATCTTAAATTATTATTTTTCCCTCCTGGATCCAGGAGTCGGGTGTCTTTCTTAAGTCGCCGCGATCTTCCAGGTTCTAGATGAGTCCGCGATCGGATTATCGCTCGATTTATTTTTATTCGCCGTCTGCGTCGAATGTCTTAATTAAGAGCGCGTCAATTTTCAGGTACTACGACAGGCATCGAACTACCTCGTTCGTTAATCTCGAATTATTATTTATTCCTCCTGGATCCAGGAGTCGGGTGTCTTTCTTAAGTCGCCGCGATCTTTCAGGTTCTAGATGAGTCCGTGATCGGACCATCCATCGATTAACTTTTAGTCGCCGGTTGCGTCGAATGTCTTAATTAAGAGCGCGTCAATTTTCAGGTACTACGACAGGCATCGAACTACCTCGTTCGTTAATCTCGAATTATTATTTATTCCTCCTGGATCCAGGAGTCGGGTGTCTTTCTTAAGTCGCCGCGATCCTTCAGGTTCTAGATGAGTCCGCGATCGGACCATCCATCGATTAACTTTTAGTCGCCGGTTGCGTCGAATGTCTTAATTAAGAGCGCGTCAATTTTCAGGTACTACGACAGGCATCGAACTACCTCGTTCGTTAATCTCGAATTATTATTTATTCCTCCTGGATCCAGGAGTCGGGTGTCTTTCTTAAGTCGCCGCGATCTTCCAGGTTCTAGATGAGTCCGCGTTCGGATTATCGCTCGATTCATTTTTACTCGCCGTCTGCGTCGAATGTCTTAATTAAGAGCGCGTCAATTTTCAGGTACTACGACAGGCATCCGACTACCTCGTTCGTTAATCTTAAATTATTATTTATTCCTCCTGGATCCAGGAGTCGGGTGTCTTTCTTAAGTCGCCGCGATCTTTCAGGTTCTAGATGAGTCCGCGATCGGACCATCCATCGATTAGCTTTTAGTCGCCGGTTGCGTCGAATGTCTTAATTAAGAGCGCGTCAATTTTCAGGTACTACGAAGGGTATCGAACTACCTCGTTCGTTAATCTTAAATTATTATTTTTCCCTCCTGGATCCAGGAGCCGGGTGTCTTTCTTAAGTCGCCGCGATCGTCCAGGTTCTAGATGAGTCCGCGATCGGACCATCCATCGATTAATTTCTAGTCGCCGTCTGCGTCGAATGTCTTAATTAAGAGCGCGTCAATTTTCAGGTACTACGAAGGGTATCGAACTACCTCGTTCGTTAATCTTAAATTATTATTTTTTTCTCCTGGATCCAGGAGCCGGGTGTCTTTCTTAAGTCGCCGCGATCGTCCAGGTTCTAGATGAGTCCGCGATCGGACCATCCATCGATTAATTTCTAGTCGCCGTCTGCGTCGAATGTCTTAATTAAGAGCGCGTCAATTTTCAGGTACTACGACAGGCATCGAACTACCTCGTTCGTTAATCTCGAATTATTATTTATTCCTCTTGGATCCAGGAGTCGGGTGTCTTTCTTAAGTCGCCGCGATCTTTCAGGTTCTAGATGAGTTCGTGACCCGTCAGTCAGTACATTCATTTTTCACCTTCGCATTTTTAGCCGATACCTTGAAAGTGATATGAAACACCCTTCAACGGTTTGCCATCGTCTTTGGGGCTGAAAAGCACCTTGTAAAGACGATACAACCGCTCGCAATGGTCTTTATATCCCTTGATAGGCCTCGGTTCTCTTTGAGTTTCTGCAAAATATTCTTTTCTTCCATCCTTTTCATCATCGTCATCCTCGCCTCACGAATGTCTTTGGAAATGGCTGTCAGTAGATTCATTTTTCGCCTCTGCTTTGCTCGCCGACACCTTGAAAGTGCTATGAAACACCTTTCAACGGTTTGCAATCGTCTTTGGGGCTGAAAAACCCCTTGTAAAGACGTTAGAACCGATTGCAACGGTCTTCATAGCCCTGGATAGGCCTCGGTTCTCTGTGAGTTTCTGCAACATTTTCTTTCCTTCTTCCTCTTTCATCACCGTCATTCTCACCTCACGAATGTCTCTGAAAACGCTCTAGATCTTACTTGCTTAGTAAACACCTCAATTTGGGTAAGCCACCACGCAATGGGGTACAAGCAGCTTCGGGACTGAAAAATCCCTTGTGAAGAGGCATAAACAACTTGCAACGGTGATGGTACCCCTTGAGAGGTATTAGATTGCTTTTAAATACTGCATGGGCTGCTGGAACTGCTTCGCTTTATTCATTTGATCATTCATACATTCAGTCACCGGCATGAAGCGTTTGATCTGACGGGCTCGACTCACCCGCTTCACGGGTTCCTCTCCGAAAGCGCTAGTTCGATTAAATTACGTAGATTGACGAAGCAGCTATCTTTCTTAAGTCGCCGCGATCTTTCAGGTTCTAGATGAGTCCGCGTTCGGATTATCGCTCGATTCATTTTTACTCGCCGTCTGCGTCGAATGTCTTAATTAAGAGCGCGTCAATTTTCAGGTACTACGACAGGCATCGAACTACCTCGTTCGTTAATCTCGAATTATTATTCATTCCTCCTGGATCCAGGAGTCGGGTGTCTTTCTTAAGTCGCCGCGATCTTCCAGGTTCTAGATGAGTCCGCGTTCGGATTATCGCTCGATTCATTTTTACTCGCCGTCTGCGTCGAATGTCTTAATTAAGAGCGCGTCAATTTTCAGGTACTACGACAGGCATCGAACTACCTCGTTCGTTAATCTTAAATTATTATTTTTCCCTCCTGGATCCAGGAGCCGGGTGTCTTTCTTAAGTCGCCGCGATCGTCCAGGTTCTAGATGAGTCCGCGATCGGACCATCCATCGATTAATTTCTAGTCGCCGTCTGCGTCGAATGTCTTAATTAAGAGCGCGTCAATTTTCAGGTACTACGAAGGGTATCGAACTACCTCGTTCGTTAATCTTAAATTATTATTTTTCCCTCCTGGATCCAGGAGCCGGGTGTCTTTCTTAAGTCGCCGCGATCTTTCAGGTTCTAGATGAGTCCGCGATCGGACCATCCATCGATTAACTTTTAGTCGCCGGTTGCGTCGAATGTCTTAATTAAGAGCGCGTCAATTTTCAGGTACTACGACAGGCATCCGACTACCTCGTTCGTTAATCTTAAATTATTATTTATTCCTCCTGGATCCAGGAGCCGGGTGTCTTTCTTAAGTCGCCGCGATCTTCCAGGTTCTAGATGAGTCCGCGTTCGGATTATCGCTCGATTTATTTTTACTCGCCGGTTGCGTCGATTGTCTTAATTAAGAGCGCGTCAATTTTCAGGTACTACGACAGGCATCGAACTACCTCGTTCGTTAATCTTAAATTATTATTTATTCCTCCTGGATCCAGGAGCCGGGTGTCTTTCTTAAGTCGCCGCGATCTTTCAGGTTGTAGATGAGTCCGCGATCGGACCATCCATCGATTAATTTTTACTCGCCGGTTGCGTCGATTGTCTTAATTAAGAGCGCGTCAATTTTCAGGTACTACGACAGGCATCGAACTAACTCGTTCGTTAATCTCGAATTATTATTTATTCCTCCTGGATCCAGGAGCCGGGTGTCTTTCTTAAGTCGCCGCGATCGTCCAGGTTCTAGATGAGTCCGCGATCGGACCATCCATCGATTAATTTCTAGTCGCCGTCTGCGTCGAATGTCTTAATTAAGAGCGCGTCAATTTTCAGGTACTACGAAGGGTATCGAACTACCTCGTTCGTTAATCTTAAATTATTATTTTTCCCTCCTGGATCCAGGAGCCGGGTGTCTTTCTTAAGTCGCCGCGATCTTTCAGGTTCTAGATGAGTCCGCGATCGGACCATCCATCGATTAACTTTTAGTCGCCGGTTGCGTCGAATGTCTTAATTAAGGGCGCGTCAATTTTCAGGTACTACGACAGGCATCGAACTACCTCGTTCGTTAATCTCGAATTATTATTTATTCCTCTTGGATCCAGGAGTCGGGTGTCTTTCTTAAGTCGCCGCGATCTTTCAGGTTCTAGATGAGTTCGTGACCCGTCAGTCAGTACATTCATTTTTCACCTTCGCATTTTTAGCCGATACCTTGAAAGTGATATGAAACACCCTTCAACGGTTTGCCATCGTCTTTGGGGCTGAAAAGCACCTTGTAAAGACGATACAACCGCTCGCAATGGTCTTTATATCCCTTGATAGGCCTCGGTTCTCTTTGAGTTTCTGCAAAATATTCTTTTCTTCCTTCCTTTTCATCATCGTCATCCTCGCCTCACGAATGTCTTTGGAAATGGCTGTCAGTAGATTCATTTTTCGCCTCTGCTTTGCTCGCCGACACCTTGAAAGTGCTATGAAACACCTTTCAACGGTTTGCAATCGTCTTTGGGGCTGAAAAACCCCTTGTAAAGACGTTAGAACCGATTGCAACGGTCTTCATAGCCCTGGATAGGCCTCGGTTCTCTGTGAGTTTCTGCAACATTTTCTTTCCTTCTTCCTCTTTCATCACCGTCATTCTCACCTCACGAATGTCTCTGAAAACGCTCTAGATCTTACTTGCTTAGTAAACACCTCAATTTGGGTAAGCCACCACGCAATGGGGTACAAGCAGCTTCGGGACTGAAAAATCCCTTGTGAAGAGGCATAAACAACTTGCAACGGTGATGGTACCCCTTGAGAGGTATTAGATTGCTTTTAAATACTGCATGGGCTGCTGGAACTGCTTCGCTTTATTCATTTGATCATTCATACATTCAGTCACCGGCATGAAGCGTTTGATCTGACGGGCTCGACTCACCCGCTTCACGGGTTCCTCTCCGAAAGCGCTAGTTCGATTAAATTACGTAGATTGACGAAGCAGGTATCTTTCTTAAGTCGCCGCGATCTTTCAGGTCTCAGATAAGTCCGCGATCGGACCATCCATCAATTAATTTTTAGTCGCCGGTTGCGTCGAATGTCTTAATTAAGAGCGCGTCAATTTTCAGGTACTACGACAGGCATCGAACTACCTCGTTCGTTAATCTCGAATTATTATTTATTCCTCCTGGATCCAGGAGTCGGGTGTCTTTCTTAAGTCGCCGCGATCTTTCAGGTTCTAGATGAGTCCGCGATCGGACCATCCATCGATTAATTTTTACTCGCCGGTTGCGTCGATTGTCTTAATTAAGAGCGCGTCAATTTTCAGGTACTACGACAGGCATCGAACTACCTCGTTCGTTAATCTCGAATTATTATTTATTCCTCCTGGATCCAGGAGTCGGGTGTCTTTCTTAAGTCGCCGCGATCTTTCAGGTTCTAGATGAGTCCGCGATCGGACCATCCATCGATTAACTTTTAGTCGCCAGTTGCGTCGAATGTCTTAATTAAGAGCGCGTCAATTTTCAGGTACTACGACAGGCATCGAACTACCTCGTTCGTTAATCTCGAATTATTATTTATTCCTCCTGGATCCAGGAGCCGGGTGTCTTTCTTAAGTCGCCGCGATCTTTCAGGTTCTAGATGAGTCCGCGATCGGACCATCCATCGATTAACTTTTAGTCGCCGGTTGCGTCGAATGTCTTAATTAAGAGCGCGTCAATTTTCAGGTACTACGACAGGCATCCGACTACCTCGTTCGTTAATCTTAAATTATTATTTATTCCTCCTGGATCCAGGAGCCGGGTGTCTTTCTTAAGTCGCCGCGATCTTCCAGGTTCTAGATGAGTCCGCGATCGGACCATCCATCGATTAATTTCTAGTCGCCGTCTGCGTCGAATGTCTTAATTAAGAGCGCGTCAATTTTCAGGTACTACGACAGGCATCGAACTACCTCGTTCGTTAATCTTAAATTATTATTTATTCCTCCTGGATCCAGGAGCCGGGTGTCTTTCTTAAGTCGCCGCGATCTTCCAGGTTCTAGATGAGTCCGCGATCGGACCATCCATCGATTAATTTCTAGTCGCCGTCTGTGTCGAATGTCTTAATTAAGAGCGCGTCAATTTTCAGGTACTACGAAGGGTATCGAACTACCTCGTTCGTTAATCTTAAATTATTATTTTTCCCTCCTGGATCCAGGAGCCGGGTGTCTTTCTTAAGTCGCCGCGATCGTCCAGGTTCTAGATGAGTCCGCGATCGGACCATCCATCGATTAATTTCTAGTCGCCGTCTGCGTCGAATGTCTTAATTAAGAGCGCGTCAATTTTCAGGTACTACGACAGGCATCGAACTACCTCGTTCGTTAATCTTAAATTATTATTTTTCCCTCCTGGATCCAGGAGCCGGGTGTCTTTCTTAAGTCGCCGCGATCTTTCAGGTTCTAGATGAGTCCGCGTTCGGATTATCGCTCGATTTATTTTTACTCGCCGGTTGCGTCGATTGTCTTAATTAAGAGCGCGTCAATTTTCAGGTACTACGACAGGCATCGAACTAACTCGTTCGTTAATCTCGAATTATTATTTATTCCTCCTGGATCCAGGAAGCGGGTATCTTTCTTAAGTCGACGCGATTTTTCAGGTTCTAGATGAGTCCGCGATCGGATTATCGCTCGATTTATTTTTACTCGCCGTCAGCGTCGAATGTCTTAATTAAGAGCGCGTCAATTTTCAGGTACTACGACAGGCATCCGACTACCTCGTTCGTTAATCTTAAATTATTATTTATTCCTCCTGGATCCAGGAGCCGGGTGTCTTTCTTAAGCCGCCGCGATCTTTCAGGTCTCAGATGAGTCCGCGATAGGACTATCCATCGATTAATTTCTAGTCGCCGGTTGCGTCGAATGTCTTAATTAAGAGCGCGTCAATTTTCAGGTACTACGACAGGCATCGAACTACCTCGTTCGTTAATCTCGAATTATTATTTATTCCTCCTGGATCCAGGAGTCGGGTGTCTTTCTTAAGTCGCCGCGATCTTCCAGGTTCTAGATGAGTCCGCGATCGGACCATCCATCGATTAATTTCTAGTCGCCGTCTGCGTCGAATGTCTTAATTAAGAGCGCGTCAATTTTCAGGTACTACGACAGGCATCGAACTACCTCGTTCGTTAATCTTAAATTATTATTTATTCCTCCTGGATCCAGGAGCCGGGTGTCTTTCTTAAGTCGCCGCGATCTTTCAGGTTGTAGATGAGTCCGCGATCGGACCATCCATCGATTAATTTTTACTCGCCGGTTGCGTCGATTGTCTTAATTAAGAGCGCGTCAATTTTCAGGTACTACGACAGGCATCGAACTAACTCGTTCGTTAATCTCGAATTATTATTTATTCCTCCTGGATCCAGGAAGCGGGTATCTTTCTTAAGTCGACGCGATTTTTCAGGTTCTAGATGAGTCCGCGATCGGATTATCGCTCGATTTATTTTTACTCGCCGTCAGCGTCGAATGTCTTAATTAAGAGCGCGTCAATTTTCAGGTACTACGACAGGCATCCGACTACCTCGTTCGTTAATCTTAAATTATTATTTATTCCTCCTGGATCCAGGAGCCGGGTGTCTTTCTTAAGCCGCCGCGATCTTTCAGGTCTCAGATGAGTCCGCGATAGGACTATCCATCGATTAATTTCTAGTCGCCGGTTGCGTCGAATGTCTTAATTAAGAGCGCGTCAATTTTCAGGTACTACGACAGGCATCGAACTACCTCGTTCGTTAATCTCGAATTATTATTTATTCCTCCTGTATCCAGGAGTCGGGTGTCTTTCTTAAGTCGCCGCGATCTTCCAGGTTCTAGATGTGTCCGCGTTCGGATTATCGCTCGATTCATTTTTACTCGCCGTCTGCGTCGAATGTCTTAATTAAGAGCGCGTCAATTTTCAGGTACTACGACAGGCATCGAACTAACTCGTTCGTTAATCTCGAATTATTATTTATTCCTCCTGGATCCAGGAGTCGGGTGTCTTTCTTAAGTCGCCGCGATCTTTCAGGTTCTAGATGAGTCCGCGATCGGACCATCCATCGATTAACTTTTAGTCGCCGGTTGCGTCGAATGTCTTAATTAAGAGCGCGTCAATTTTCAGGTACTACGACAGGCATCGAACTAACTCGTTCGTTAATCTCGAATTATTATTTATTCCTCCTGGATCCAGGAGTCGGGTGTCTTTCTTAAGTCGCCGCGATCTTTCAGGTTCTAGATGAGTCCGCGATCGGACCATCCATCGATTAACTTTTAGTCGCCGGTTGCGTCGAATGTCTTAATTAAGAGCGCGTCAATTTTCAGGTACTACGACAGGCATCGAACTACCTCGTTCGTTAATCTCGAATTATTATTTATTCCTCCTGGATCCAGGAGTCGGGTGTCTTTCTTAAGTCGCCGCGATCTTTCAGGTTCTAGATGAGTCCGTGATCGGACCATCCATCGATTAACTTTTAGTCGCCGGTTGCGTCGAATGTCTTAATTAAGAGCGCGTCAATTTTCAGGTACTACGACAGGCATCGAACTACCTCGTTCGTTAATCTCGAATTATTATTCATTCCTCCTGGATCCAGGAGTCGGGTGTCTTTCTTAAGTCGCCGCGATCTTCCAGGTTCTAGATGAGTCCGCGTTCGGATTATCGCTCGATTCATTTTTACTCGCCGTCTGCGTCGAATGTCTTAATTAAGAGCGCGTCAATTTTCAGGTACTACGACAGGCATCGAACTACCTCGTTCGTTAATCTCGAATTATTATTTATTCCTCCTGGATCCAGGAGTCGGGTGTCTTTCTTAAGTCGCCGCGATCTTTCAGGTTCTAGATGAGTCCGTGATCGGACCATCCATCGATTAACTTTTAGTCGCCGGTTGCGTCGAATGTCTTAATTAAGAGCGCGTCAATTTTCAGGTACTACGACAGGCATCGAACTACCTCGTTCGTTAATCTCGAATTATTATTCATTCCTCCTGGATCCAGGAGTCGGGTGTCTTTCTTAAGTCGCCGCGATCTTCCAGGTTCTAGATGAGTCCGCGATCGGACCATCCATCGATTAATTTCTAGTCGCCGTCTGCGTCGAATGTCTTAATTAAGAGCGCGTCAATTTTCAGGTACTACGACAGGCATCGAACTACCTCGTTCGTTAATCTTAAATTATTATTTTTCCCTCCTGGATCCAGGAGCCGGGTGTCTTTCTTAAGTCGCCGCGATCTTTCAGGTTCTAGATGAGTTCGTGACCCGTCAGTCAGTACATTCATTTTTCACCTTCGCATTTTTAGCCGATACCTTGAAAGTGATATGAAACACCCTTCAACGGTTTGCCATCGTCTTTGGGGCTGAAAAGCACCTTGTAAAGACGATACAACCGCTCGCAATGGTCTTTATATCCCTTGATAGGCCTCGGTTCTCTTTGAGTTTCTGCAAAATATTCTTTTCTTCCTTCCTTTTCATCATCGTCATCCTCGCCTCACGAATGTCTTTGGAAATGGCTGTCAGTAGATTCATTTTTCGCCTCTGCTTTGCTCGCCGACACCTTGAAAGTGCTATGAAACACCTTTCAACGGTTTGCAATCGTCTTTGGGGCTGAAAAACCCCTTGTAAAGACGTTAGAACCGATTGCAACGGTCTTCATAGCCCTGGATAGGCCTCGGTTCTCTGTGAGTTTCTGCAACATTTTCTTTCCTTCTTCCTCTTTCATCACCGTCATTCTCACCTCACGAATGTCTCTGAAAACGCTCTAGATCTTACTTGCTTAGTAAACACCTCAATTTGGGTAAGCCACCACGCAATGGGGTACAAGCAGCTTCGGGACTGAAAAATCCCTTGTGAAGAGGCATAAACAACTTGCAACGGTGATGGTACCCCTTGAGAGGTATTAGATTGCTTTTAAATACTGCATGGGCTGCTGGAACTGCTTCGCTTGATTCATTTGATCATTCATACATTCAGTCACCGGCATGAAGCGTTTGATCTGACGGGCTCGACTCACCCGCTTCACGGGTTCCTCTCCGAAAGCGCTAGTTCGATTAAATTACGTAGATTGACGAAGCAGGTATCTTTCTTATGTCGCCGCGATCTTTCAGGTCTCAGATAAGTCCGCGATCGGACCATCCATCGATTAATTTTTAGTCGCCGGTTGCGTCGAATGTCTTAATTAAGAGCGCGTCAATTTTCAGGTACTACGACAGGCATCCGACTACCTCGTTCGTTAATCTTAAATTATTATTTTTCCCTCCTGGATCCAGGAGCCGGGTGTCTTTCTTAAGTCGCCGCGATCTTCCAGGTTCTAGATGTGTCCGCGTTCGGATTATCGCTCGAT
This sequence comes from Macrophya annulata, assembly GCA_963924015.1. Taxonomy (NCBI): domain Eukaryota; kingdom Metazoa; phylum Arthropoda; class Insecta; order Hymenoptera; family Tenthredinidae; genus Macrophya; species Macrophya annulata. The sequence goes on from OZ001260.1 coordinate 24,573,669, forward strand.
TCATTTTTACTCGCCGTCTGCGTCGAATGTCTTAATTAAGAGCGCGTCAATTTTCAGGTACTACGACAGGCATCGAACTAACTCGTTCGTTAATCTCGAATTATTATTTATTCCTCCTGGATCCAGGAGTCGGGTGTCTTTCTTAAGTCGCCGCGATCTTCCAGGTTCTAGATGAGTCCGCGATCGGACCATCCATCGATTAATTTCTAGTCGCCGTCTGCGTCGAATGTCTTAATTAAGAGCGCGTCAATTTTCAGGTACTACGACAGGCATCGAACTACCTCGTTCGTTAATCTTAAATTATTATTTTTCCCTCCTGGATCCAGGAGCCGGGTGTCTTTCTTAAGTCGCCGCGATCTTTCAGGTTCTAGATGAGTCCGCGTTCGGATTATCGCTCGATTCATTTTTACTCGCCGTCTGCGTCGAATGTCTTAATTAAGAGCGCGTCAATTTTCAGGTACTACGACAGGCATCGAACTACCTCGTTCGTTAATCTCGAATTATTATTTATTCCTCCTGGATCCAGGAGTCGGGTGTCTTTCTTAAGTCGCCGCGATCTTTCAGGTTCTAGATGAGTCCGCGATCGGACCATCCATCGATTAACTTTTAGTCGCCGGTTGCGTCGAATGTCTTAATTAAGAGCGCGTCAATTTTCAGGTACTACGACAGGCATCGAACTACCTCGTTCGTTAATCTCGAATTATTATTTATTCCTCCTGGATCCAGGAGCCGGGTGTCTTTCTTAAGTCGCCGCGATCTTTCAGGTTCTAGATGAGTCCGCGATCGGACCATCCATCGATTAACTTTTAGTCGCCGGTTGCGTCGAATGTCTTAATTAAGAGCGCGTCAATTTTCAGGTACTACGACAGGCATCCGACTACCTCGTTCGTTAATCTTAAATTATTATTTATTCCTCCTGGATCCAGGAGCCGGGTGTCTTTCTTAAGCCGCCGCGATCTTTCAGGTCTCAGATGAGTCCGCGATAGGACTATCCATCGATTAATTTCTAGTCGCCGGTTGCGTCGAATGTCTTAATTAAGAGCGCGTCAATTTTCAGGTACTACGACAGGCATCCGACTACCTCGTTCGTTAATCTTAAATTATTATTTATTCCTCCTGGATCCAGGAGTCGGGTGTCTTTCTTAAGTCGCCGCGATCTTCCAGGTTCTAGATGAGTCCGCGATCGGACCATCCATCGATTAATTTCTAGTCGCCGTCTGCGTCGAATGTCTTAATTAAGAGCGCGTCAATTTTCAGGTACTACGACAGGCATCGAACTACCTCGTTCGTTAATCTTAAATTATTATTTTTCCCTCCTGGATCCAGGAGCCGGGTGTCTTTCTTAAGTCGCCGCGATCTTTCAGGTTCTAGATGAGTCCGCGTTCGGATTATCGCTCGATTCATTTTTACTCGCCGTCTGCGTCGAATGTCTTAATTAAGAGCGCGTCAATTTTCAGGTACTACGACAGGCATCGAACTACCTCGTTCGTTAATCTCGAATTATTATTTATTCCTCCTGGATCCAGGAGTCGGGTGTCTTTCTTAAGTCGCCGCGATCTTTCAGGTTCTAGATGAGTCCGCGATCGGACCATCCATCGATTAACTTTTAGTCGCCGGTTGCGTCGAATGTCTTAATTAAGAGCGCGTCAATTTTCAGGTACTACGACAGGCATCGAACTACCTCGTTCGTTAATCTCGAATTATTATTTATTCCTCCTGGATCCAGGAGCCGGGTGTCTTTCTTAAGTCGCCGCGATCTTTCAGGTTCTAGATGAGTCCGCGATCGGACCATCCATCGATTAACTTTTAGTCGCCGGTTGCGTCGAATGTCTTAATTAAGAGCGCGTCAATTTTCAGGTACTACGACAGGCATCCGACTACCTCGTTCGTTAATCTTAAATTATTATTTATTCCTCCTGGATCCAGGAGCCGGGTGTCTTTCTTAAGCCGCCGCGATCTTTCAGGTCTCAGATGAGTCCGCGATAGGACTATCCATCGATTAATTTCTAGTCGCCGGTTGCGTCGAATGTCTTAATTAAGAGCGCGTCAATTTTCAGGTACTACGACAGGCATCGAACTACCTCGTTCGTTAATCTCGAATTATTATTTATTCCTCCTGGATCCAGGAGCCGGGTGTCTTTCTTAAGTCGCCGCGATCGTCCAGGTTCTAGATGAGTCCGCGATCGGACCATCCATCGATTAATTTCTAGTCGCCGTCTGCGTCGAATGTCTTAATTAAGAGCGCGTCAATTTTCAGGTACTACGACAGGCATCGAACTACCTCGTTCGTTAATCTTAAATTATTATTTATTCCTCCTGGATCCAGGAGCCGGGTGTCTTTCTTAAGTCGCCGCGATCTTTCAGGTTGTAGATGAGTCCGCGATCGGACCATCCATCGATTAATTTTTAATCGCCGGTTGCGTCGATTGTCTTAATTAAGAGCGCGTCAATTTTCAGGTACTACGACAGGCATCGAACTAACTCGTTCGTTAATCTCGAATTATTATTTATTCCTCCTGGATCCAGGAAGCGGGTATCTTTCTTAAGTCGACGCGATTTTTCAGGTTCTAGATGAGTCCGCGATCGGATTATCGCTCGATTTATTTTTACTCGCCGTCAGCGTCGAATGTCTTAATTAAGAGCGCGTCAATTTTCAGGTACTACGACAGGCATCGAACTACCTCGTTCGTTAATCTTAAATTATTATTTTTCCCTCCTGAATCCAGGAGCCGGGTGTCTTTCTTAAGTCGCCGCGATCTTTCAGGTTCTAGATGAGTCCGCCATCGGACCATCCATCGATTAATTTTTAATCGCCGGTTGCGTCGATTGTCTTAATTAAGAGCGCGTCAATTTTCAGGTACTACGACAGGCATCGAACTACCTCGTTCGTTAATCTCGAATTATTATTTATTCCTCCTGGATCCAGGAGTCGGGTGTCTTTCTTAAGTCGCCGCGATCTTTCAGGTTCTAGATGAGTCCGCGATCGGACTATCCATCGATTAATTTCTAGTCGCCGGTTGCGTCGAATGTCTTAATTAAGAGCGAGTCAATTTTCAGGTACTACGACAGGCATCCGACTACCTCGTTCGTTAATCTTAAATTATTATTTATTCCTCCTGGATCCAGGAGCCGGGTGTCTTTCTTAAGTCGCCGCGATCTTTCAGGTTCTAGATGAGTCCGCGATCGGACCATCCATCGATTAATTTCTAGTCGCCGTCTGCGTCGAATGTCTTAATTAAGAGCGCGTCAATTTTCAGGTACTACGACAGGCATCGAACTACCTCGTTCGTTAATCTTAAATTATTATTTTTCCCTCCTGGATCCAGGACCCGGGTGTCTTTCTTAAGTCGCCGCGATCTTTCAGGTTCTAGATGAGTCCGCCATCGGACCATCCATCGATTAATTTCTAGTCGCCGGTTGCGTCGATTGTCTTAATTAAGAGCGCGTCAATTTTCAGGTACTACGACAGGCATCGAACTACCTCGTTCGTTAATCTCGAATTATTATTTATTCCTCCTGGATCCAGGAGTCGGGTGTCTTTCTTAAGTCGCCGCGATCTTCCAGGTTCTAGATGAGTCCGCGTTCGGATTATCGCTCGATTCATTTTTACTCGCCGGTTGCGTCGATTGTCTTAATTAAGAGCGCGTCAATTTTCAGGTACTACGACAGGCATCGGACTACCTCGTTCGTTAATCTTAAATTATTATTTATTCCTCCTGAATCCAGGAGCTGGGTGTCTTTCTTAAGTCGCCGCGATCTTCCAGGTTCTAGATGAGTCCGCGATCGTACCATCCATCGATTAATTTCTAGTCGCCGTCTGCGTCGAATGTCTTAATTAAGAGCGCGTCAATTTTCAGGTACTACGACAGGCATCGAACTACCTCGTTCGTTAATCTCGAATTATTATTTATTCCTCCTGGATCCAGGAGTCGGGTGTTTTTATTAAGTCGCCGCGATCTTTCAGGTTCTAGATGAGTCCGCGATCGGATTATCGCTCGATTTATTTTTACTCGCCGGTTGCGTCGAATGTCTTAATTAAGAGCGCGTCAATTTTCAGGTACTACGACAGGCATCGAACTACCTCGTTCGTTAATCTCGAATTATTATTTATTCCTCCTGGATCCAGGAGTCGGGTGTCTTTCTTAAGTCGCCGCGATCTTTCAGGTTCTAGATGAGTCCGCGATCGGATTATCGCTCGATTTATTTTTACTCGCCGGTTGCGTCGAATGTCTTAATTAAGAGCGCGTCAATTTTCAGGTACTACGACAGGCATCGAACTACCTCGTTCGTTAATCTCGAATTATTATTTATTCCTCCTGGATCCAGGAGTCGGGTGTCTTTCTTAAGTCGCCGCGATCTTTCAGGTTCTAGATGAGTCCGCGATCGGATTATCGCTCGATTTATTTTTACTCGCCGGTTGCGTCGATTGTCTTAATTAAGAGCGCGTCAATTTTCAGGTACTACGACAGGCATCGAACTACCTCGTTCGTTAATCTCGAATTATTATTTATTCCTCCTGGATCCAGGAGTCGGGTGTCTTTCTTAAGTCGCCGCGATCTTCCAGGTTCTAGATGAGTCCGCGATCGGACCATCCATCGATTAATTTCTAGTCGCCGTCTGCGTCGAATGTCTTAATTAAGAGCGCGTCAATTTTCAGGTACTACGACAGGCATCGAACTACCTCGTTCGTTAATCTTAAATTATTATTTATTCCTCCTGGATCCAGGAGCCGGGTGTCTTTCTTAAGTCGCCGCGATCTTCCAGGTTCTAGATGAGTCCGCGATCGGACCATCCATCGATTAATTTCTAGTCGCCGTCTGTGTCGAATGTCTTAATTAAGAGCGCGTCAATTTTCAGGTACTACGACAGGCATCGAACTACCTCGTTCGTTAATCTTAAATTATTATTTTTCCCTCCTGGATCCAGGAGTCGGGTGTCTTTCTTAAGTCGCCGCGATCTTCCAGGTTCTAGATGAGTCCGCGATCGGATTATCGCTCGATTTATTTTTATTCGCCGTCTGCGTCGAATGTCTTAATTAAGAGCGCGTCAATTTTCAGGTACTACGACAGGCATCGAACTACCTCGTTCGTTAATCTCGAATTATTATTTATTCCTCCTGGATCCAGGAGTCGGGTGTCTTTCTTAAGTCGCCGCGATCTTTCAGGTTCTAGATGAGTCCGTGATCGGACCATCCATCGATTAACTTTTAGTCGCCGGTTGCGTCGAATGTCTTAATTAAGAGCGCGTCAATTTTCAGGTACTACGACAGGCATCGAACTACCTCGTTCGTTAATCTCGAATTATTATTTATTCCTCCTGGATCCAGGAGTCGGGTGTCTTTCTTAAGTCGCCGCGATCCTTCAGGTTCTAGATGAGTCCGCGATCGGACCATCCATCGATTAACTTTTAGTCGCCGGTTGCGTCGAATGTCTTAATTAAGAGCGCGTCAATTTTCAGGTACTACGACAGGCATCGAACTACCTCGTTCGTTAATCTCGAATTATTATTTATTCCTCCTGGATCCAGGAGTCGGGTGTCTTTCTTAAGTCGCCGCGATCTTCCAGGTTCTAGATGAGTCCGCGTTCGGATTATCGCTCGATTCATTTTTACTCGCCGTCTGCGTCGAATGTCTTAATTAAGAGCGCGTCAATTTTCAGGTACTACGACAGGCATCCGACTACCTCGTTCGTTAATCTTAAATTATTATTTATTCCTCCTGGATCCAGGAGTCGGGTGTCTTTCTTAAGTCGCCGCGATCTTTCAGGTTCTAGATGAGTCCGCGATCGGACCATCCATCGATTAGCTTTTAGTCGCCGGTTGCGTCGAATGTCTTAATTAAGAGCGCGTCAATTTTCAGGTACTACGAAGGGTATCGAACTACCTCGTTCGTTAATCTTAAATTATTATTTTTCCCTCCTGGATCCAGGAGCCGGGTGTCTTTCTTAAGTCGCCGCGATCGTCCAGGTTCTAGATGAGTCCGCGATCGGACCATCCATCGATTAATTTCTAGTCGCCGTCTGCGTCGAATGTCTTAATTAAGAGCGCGTCAATTTTCAGGTACTACGAAGGGTATCGAACTACCTCGTTCGTTAATCTTAAATTATTATTTTTTTCTCCTGGATCCAGGAGCCGGGTGTCTTTCTTAAGTCGCCGCGATCGTCCAGGTTCTAGATGAGTCCGCGATCGGACCATCCATCGATTAATTTCTAGTCGCCGTCTGCGTCGAATGTCTTAATTAAGAGCGCGTCAATTTTCAGGTACTACGACAGGCATCGAACTACCTCGTTCGTTAATCTCGAATTATTATTTATTCCTCTTGGATCCAGGAGTCGGGTGTCTTTCTTAAGTCGCCGCGATCTTTCAGGTTCTAGATGAGTTCGTGACCCGTCAGTCAGTACATTCATTTTTCACCTTCGCATTTTTAGCCGATACCTTGAAAGTGATATGAAACACCCTTCAACGGTTTGCCATCGTCTTTGGGGCTGAAAAGCACCTTGTAAAGACGATACAACCGCTCGCAATGGTCTTTATATCCCTTGATAGGCCTCGGTTCTCTTTGAGTTTCTGCAAAATATTCTTTTCTTCCATCCTTTTCATCATCGTCATCCTCGCCTCACGAATGTCTTTGGAAATGGCTGTCAGTAGATTCATTTTTCGCCTCTGCTTTGCTCGCCGACACCTTGAAAGTGCTATGAAACACCTTTCAACGGTTTGCAATCGTCTTTGGGGCTGAAAAACCCCTTGTAAAGACGTTAGAACCGATTGCAACGGTCTTCATAGCCCTGGATAGGCCTCGGTTCTCTGTGAGTTTCTGCAACATTTTCTTTCCTTCTTCCTCTTTCATCACCGTCATTCTCACCTCACGAATGTCTCTGAAAACGCTCTAGATCTTACTTGCTTAGTAAACACCTCAATTTGGGTAAGCCACCACGCAATGGGGTACAAGCAGCTTCGGGACTGAAAAATCCCTTGTGAAGAGGCATAAACAACTTGCAACGGTGATGGTACCCCTTGAGAGGTATTAGATTGCTTTTAAATACTGCATGGGCTGCTGGAACTGCTTCGCTTTATTCATTTGATCATTCATACATTCAGTCACCGGCATGAAGCGTTTGATCTGACGGGCTCGACTCACCCGCTTCACGGGTTCCTCTCCGAAAGCGCTAGTTCGATTAAATTACGTAGATTGACGAAGCAGCTATCTTTCTTAAGTCGCCGCGATCTTTCAGGTTCTAGATGAGTCCGCGTTCGGATTATCGCTCGATTCATTTTTACTCGCCGTCTGCGTCGAATGTCTTAATTAAGAGCGCGTCAATTTTCAGGTACTACGACAGGCATCGAACTACCTCGTTCGTTAATCTCGAATTATTATTCATTCCTCCTGGATCCAGGAGTCGGGTGTCTTTCTTAAGTCGCCGCGATCTTCCAGGTTCTAGATGAGTCCGCGTTCGGATTATCGCTCGATTCATTTTTACTCGCCGTCTGCGTCGAATGTCTTAATTAAGAGCGCGTCAATTTTCAGGTACTACGACAGGCATCGAACTACCTCGTTCGTTAATCTTAAATTATTATTTTTCCCTCCTGGATCCAGGAGCCGGGTGTCTTTCTTAAGTCGCCGCGATCTTTCAGGTTCTAGATGAGTCCGCGATCGGACCATCCATCGATTAACTTTTAGTCGCCGGTTGCGTCGAATGTCTTAATTAAGAGCGCGTCAATTTTCAGGTACTACGACAGGCATCCGACTACCTCGTTCGTTAATCTTAAATTATTATTTATTCCTCCTGGATCCAGGAGCCGGGTGTCTTTCTTAAGTCGCCGCGATCTTCCAGGTTCTAGATGAGTCCGCGTTCGGATTATCGCTCGATTTATTTTTACTCGCCGGTTGCGTCGATTGTCTTAATTAAGAGCGCGTCAATTTTCAGGTACTACGACAGGCATCGAACTACCTCGTTCGTTAATCTTAAATTATTATTTATTCCTCCTGGATCCAGGAGCCGGGTGTCTTTCTTAAGTCGCCGCGATCTTTCAGGTTGTAGATGAGTCCGCGATCGGACCATCCATCGATTAATTTTTACTCGCCGGTTGCGTCGATTGTCTTAATTAAGAGCGCGTCAATTTTCAGGTACTACGACAGGCATCGAACTAACTCGTTCGTTAATCTCGAATTATTATTTATTCCTCCTGGATCCAGGAAGCGGGTATCTTTCTTAAGTCGACGCGATTTTTCAGGTTCTAGATGAGTCCGCGATCGGATTATCGCTCGATTTATTTTTACTCGCCGTCAGCGTCGAATGTCTTAATTAAGAGCGCGTCAATTTTCAGGTACTACGACAGGCATCCGACTACCTCGTTCGTTAATCTTAAATTATTATTTATTCCTCCTGGATCCAGGAGCCGGGTGTCTTTCTTAAGTCGCCGCGATCTTTCAGGTTCTAGATGAGTCCGCGATCGGACCATCCATCGATTAATTTCTAGTCGCCGGTTGCGTCGAATGTCTTAATTAAGAGCGCGTCAATTTTCAGGTACTACGACAGGCATCGAACTACCTCGTTCGTTAATCTCGAATTATTATTTATTCCTCCTGGATCCAGGAGTCGGGTGTCTTTCTTAAGTCGCCGCGATCTTTCAGGTTCTAGATGAGTCCGCGATCGGACCATCCATCGATTAATTTTTACTCGCCGTTTGCGTCGATTGTCTTAATTAAGAGCGCGTCAATTTTCAGGTACTACGACAGGCATCGAACTACCTCGTTCGTTAATCTCGAATTATTATTTATTCCTCCTGGATCCAGGAGCCGGGTGTCTTTCTTAAGTCGCCGCGATCGTCCAGGTTCTAGATGAGTCCGCGATCGGACCATCCATCGATTAATTTCTAGTCGCCGTCTGCGTCGAATGTCTTAATTAAGAGCGCGTCAATTTTCAGGTACTACGAAGGGTATCGAACTACCTCGTTCGTTAATCTTAAATTATTATTTTTCCCTCCTGGATCCAGGAGCCGGGTGTCTTTCTTAAGTCGCCGCGATCTTTCAGGTTCTAGATGAGTCCGCGATCGGACCATCCATCGATTAACTTTTAGTCGCCGGTTGCGTCGAATGTCTTAATTAAGGGCGCGTCAATTTTCAGGTACTACGACAGGCATCGAACTACCTCGTTCGTTAATCTCGAATTATTATTTATTCCTCTTGGATCCAGGAGTCGGGTGTCTTTCTTAAGTCGCCGCGATCTTTCAGGTTCTAGATGAGTTCGTGACCCGTCAGTCAGTACATTCATTTTTCACCTTCGCATTTTTAGCCGATACCTTGAAAGTGATATGAAACACCCTTCAACGGTTTGCCATCGTCTTTGGGGCTGAAAAGCACCTTGTAAAGACGATACAACCGCTCGCAATGGTCTTTATATCCCTTGATAGGCCTCGGTTCTCTTTGAGTTTCTGCAAAATATTCTTTTCTTCCTTCCTTTTCATCATCGTCATCCTCGCCTCACGAATGTCTTTGGAAATGGCTGTCAGTAGATTCATTTTTCGCCTCTGCTTTGCTCGCCGACACCTTGAAAGTGCTATGAAACACCTTTCAACGGTTTGCAATCGTCTTTGGGGCTGAAAAACCCCTTGTAAAGACGTTAGAACCGATTGCAACGGTCTTCATAGCCCTGGATAGGCCTCGGTTCTCTGTGAGTTTCTGCAACATTTTCTTTCCTTCTTCCTCTTTCATCACCGTCATTCTCACCTCACGAATGTCTCTGAAAACGCTCTAGATCTTACTTGCTTAGTAAACACCTCAATTTGGGTAAGCCACCACGCAATGGGGTACAAGCAGCTTCGGGACTGAAAAATCCCTTGTGAAGAGGCATAAACAACTTGCAACGGTGATGGTACCCCTTGAGAGGTATTAGATTGCTTTTAAATACTGCATGGGCTGCTGGAACTGCTTCGCTTTATTCATTTGATCATTCATACATTCAGTCACCGGCATGAAGCGTTTGATCTGACGGGCTCGACTCACCCGCTTCACGGGTTCCTCTCCGAAAGCGCTAGTTCGATTAAATTACGTAGATTGACGAAGCAGGTATCTTTCTTAAGTCGCCGCGATCTTTCAGGTCTCAGATAAGTCCGCGATCGGACCATCCATCAATTAATTTTTAGTCGCCGGTTGCGTCGAATGTCTTAATTAAGAGCGCGTCAATTTTCAGGTACTACGACAGGCATCGAACTACCTCGTTCGTTAATCTCGAATTATTATTTATTCCTCCTGGATCCAGGAGTCGGGTGTCTTTCTTAAGTCGCCGCGATCTTTCAGGTTCTAGATGAGTCCGCGATCGGACCATCCATCGATTAATTTTTACTCGCCGGTTGCGTCGATTGTCTTAATTAAGAGCGCGTCAATTTTCAGGTACTACGACAGGCATCGAACTACCTCGTTCGTTAATCTCGAATTATTATTTATTCCTCCTGGATCCAGGAGTCGGGTGTCTTTCTTAAGTCGCCGCGATCTTTCAGGTTCTAGATGAGTCCGCGATCGGACCATCCATCGATTAACTTTTAGTCGCCAGTTGCGTCGAATGTCTTAATTAAGAGCGCGTCAATTTTCAGGTACTACGACAGGCATCGAACTACCTCGTTCGTTAATCTCGAATTATTATTTATTCCTCCTGGATCCAGGAGCCGGGTGTCTTTCTTAAGTCGCCGCGATCTTTCAGGTTCTAGATGAGTCCGCGATCGGACCATCCATCGATTAACTTTTAGTCGCCGGTTGCGTCGAATGTCTTAATTAAGAGCGCGTCAATTTTCAGGTACTACGACAGGCATCCGACTACCTCGTTCGTTAATCTTAAATTATTATTTATTCCTCCTGGATCCAGGAGCCGGGTGTCTTTCTTAAGTCGCCGCGATCTTCCAGGTTCTAGATGAGTCCGCGATCGGACCATCCATCGATTAATTTCTAGTCGCCGTCTGCGTCGAATGTCTTAATTAAGAGCGCGTCAATTTTCAGGTACTACGACAGGCATCGAACTACCTCGTTCGTTAATCTTAAATTATTATTTATTCCTCCTGGATCCAGGAGCCGGGTGTCTTTCTTAAGTCGCCGCGATCTTCCAGGTTCTAGATGAGTCCGCGATCGGACCATCCATCGATTAATTTCTAGTCGCCGTCTGTGTCGAATGTCTTAATTAAGAGCGCGTCAATTTTCAGGTACTACGAAGGGTATCGAACTACCTCGTTCGTTAATCTTAAATTATTATTTTTCCCTCCTGGATCCAGGAGCCGGGTGTCTTTCTTAAGTCGCCGCGATCGTCCAGGTTCTAGATGAGTCCGCGATCGGACCATCCATCGATTAATTTCTAGTCGCCGTCTGCGTCGAATGTCTTAATTAAGAGCGCGTCAATTTTCAGGTACTACGACAGGCATCGAACTACCTCGTTCGTTAATCTTAAATTATTATTTTTCCCTCCTGGATCCAGGAGCCGGGTGTCTTTCTTAAGTCGCCGCGATCTTTCAGGTTCTAGATGAGTCCGCGTTCGGATTATCGCTCGATTTATTTTTACTCGCCGGTTGCGTCGATTGTCTTAATTAAGAGCGCGTCAATTTTCAGGTACTACGACAGGCATCGAACTACCTCGTTCGTTAATCTCGAATTATTATTTATTCCTCCTGGATCCAGGAGTCGGGTGTCTTTCTTAAGTCGCCGCGATCTTCCAGGTTCTAGATGAGTCCGCGATCGGACCATCCATCGATTAATTTCTAGTCGCCGTCTGCGTCGAATGTCTTAATTAAGAGCGCGTCAATTTTCAGGTACTACGACAGGCATCGAACTACCTCGTTCGTTAATCTTAAATTATTATTTATTCCTCCTGGATCCAGGAGCCGGGTGTCTTTCTTAAGTCGCCGCGATCTTTCAGGTTGTAGATGAGTCCGCGATCGGACCATCCATCGATTAATTTTTACTCGCCGGTTGCGTCGATTGTCTTAATTAAGAGCGCGTCAATTTTCAGGTACTACGACAGGCATCGAACTAACTCGTTCGTTAATCTCGAATTATTATTTATTCCTCCTGGATCCAGGAAGCGGGTATCTTTCTTAAGTCGACGCGATTTTTCAGGTTCTAGATGAGTCCGCGATCGGATTATCGCTCGATTTATTTTTACTCGCCGTCAGCGTCGAATGTCTTAATTAAGAGCGCGTCAATTTTCAGGTACTACGACAGGCATCCGACTACCTCGTTCGTTAATCTTAAATTATTATTTATTCCTCCTGGATCCAGGAGCCGGGTGTCTTTCTTAAGCCGCCGCGATCTTTCAGGTCTCAGATGAGTCCGCGATAGGACTATCCATCGATTAATTTCTAGTCGCCGGTTGCGTCGAATGTCTTAATTAAGAGCGCGTCAATTTTCAGGTACTACGACAGGCATCGAACTACCTCGTTCGTTAATCTCGAATTATTATTTATTCCTCCTGTATCCAGGAGTCGGGTGTCTTTCTTAAGTCGCCGCGATCTTCCAGGTTCTAGATGTGTCCGCGTTCGGATTATCGCTCGATTCATTTTTACTCGCCGTCTGCGTCGAATGTCTTAATTAAGAGCGCGTCAATTTTCAGGTACTACGACAGGCATCGAACTAACTCGTTCGTTAATCTCGAATTATTATTTATTCCTCCTGGATCCAGGAGTCGGGTGTCTTTCTTAAGTCGCCGCGATCTTTCAGGTTCTAGATGAGTCCGCGATCGGACCATCCATCGATTAACTTTTAGTCGCCGGTTGCGTCGAATGTCTTAATTAAGAGCGCGTCAATTTTCAGGTACTACGACAGGCATCGAACTAACTCGTTCGTTAATCTCGAATTATTATTTATTCCTCCTGGATCCAGGAGTCGGGTGTCTTTCTTAAGTCGCCGCGATCTTTCAGGTTCTAGATGAGTCCGCGATCGGACCATCCATCGATTAACTTTTAGTCGCCGGTTGCGTCGAATGTCTTAATTAAGAGCGCGTCAATTTTCAGGTACTACGACAGGCATCGAACTACCTCGTTCGTTAATCTCGAATTATTATTTATTCCTCCTGGATCCAGGAGTCGGGTGTCTTTCTTAAGTCGCCGCGATCTTTCAGGTTCTAGATGAGTCCGTGATCGGACCATCCATCGATTAACTTCTAGTCGCCGGTTGCGTCGAATGTCTTAATTAAGAGCGCGTCAATTTTCAGGTACTACGACAGGCATCGAACTACCTCGTTCGTTAATCTCGAATTATTATTCATTCCTCCTGGATCCAGGAGTCGGGTGTCTTTCTTAAGTCGCCGCGATCTTCCAGGTTCTAGATGAGTCCGCGTTCGGATTATCGCTCGATTCATTTTTACTCGCCGTCTGCGTCGAATGTCTTAATTAAGAGCGCGTCAATTTTCAGGTACTACGACAGGCATCGAACTACCTCGTTCGTTAATCTCGAATTATTATTTATTCCTCCTGGATCCAGGAGTCGGGTGTCTTTCTTAAGTCGCCGCGATCTTTCAGGTTCTAGATGAGTCCGTGATCGGACCATCCATCGATTAACTTTTAGTCGCCGGTTGCGTCGAATGTCTTAATTAAGAGCGCGTCAATTTTCAGGTACTACGACAGGCATCGAACTACCTCGTTCGTTAATCTCGAATTATTATTCATTCCTCCTGGATCCAGGAGTCGGGTGTCTTTCTTAAGTCGCCGCGATCTTCCAGGTTCTAGATGAGTCCGCGATCGGACCATCCATCGATTAATTTCTAGTCGCCGTCTGCGTCGAATGTCTTAATTAAGAGCGCGTCAATTTTCAGGTACTACGACAGGCATCGAACTACCTCGTTCGTTAATCTTAAATTATTATTTTTCCCTCCTGGATCCAGGAGCCGGGTGTCTTTCTTAAGTCGCCGCGATCTTTCAGGTTCTAGATGAGTTCGTGACCCGTCAGTCAGTACATTCATTTTTCACCTTCGCATTTTTAGCCGATACCTTGAAAGTGATATGAAACACCCTTCAACGGTTTGCCATCGTCTTTGGGGCTGAAAAGCACCTTGTAAAGACGATACAACCGCTCGCAATGGTCTTTATATCCCTTGATAGGCCTCGGTTCTCTTTGAGTTTCTGCAAAATATTCTTTTCTTCCTTCCTTTTCATCATCGTCATCCTCGCCTCACGAATGTCTTTGGAAATGGCTGTCAGTAGATTCATTTTTCGCCTCTGCTTTGCTCGCCGACACCTTGAAAGTGCTATGAAACACCTTTCAACGGTTTGCAATCGTCTTTGGGGCTGAAAAACCCCTTGTAAAGACGTTAGAACCGATTGCAACGGTCTTCATAGCCCTGGATAGGCCTCGGTTCTCTGTGAGTTTCTGCAACATTTTCTTTCCTTCTTCCTCTTTCATCACCGTCATTCTCACCTCACGAATGTCTCTGAAAACGCTCTAGATCTTACTTGCTTAGTAAACACCTCAATTTGGGTAAGCCACCACGCAATGGGGTACAAGCAGCTTCGGGACTGAAAAATCCCTTGTGAAGAGGCATAAACAACTTGCAACGGTGATGGTACCCCTTGAGAGGTATTAGATTGCTTTTAAATACTGCATGGGCTGCTGGAACTGCTTCGCTTGATTCATTTGATCATTCATACATTCAGTCACCGGCATGAAGCGTTTGATCTGACGGGCTCGACTCACCCGCTTCACGGGTTCCTCTCCGAAAGCGCTAGTTCGATTAAATTACGTAGATTGACGAAGCAGGTATCTTTCTTATGTCGCCGCGATCTTTCAGGTCTCAGATAAGTCCGCGATCGGACCATCCATCGATTAATTTTTAGTCGCCGGTTGCGTCGAATGTCTTAATTAAGAGCGCGTCAATTTTCAGGTACTACGACAGGCATCCGACTACCTCGTTCGTTAATCTTAAATTATTATTTTTCCCTCCTGGATCCAGGAGCCGGGTGTCTTTCTTAAGTCGCCGCGATCTTCCAGGTTCTAGATGTGTCCGCGTTCGGATTATCGCTCGATTCATTTTTACTCGCCGTCTGCGTCGAATGTCTTAATTAAGAGCGCGTCAATTTTCAGGTACTACGACAGGCATCGAACTAACTCGTTCGTTAATCTCGAATTATTATTTATTCCTCCTGGATCCAGGAGTCGGGTGTCTTTCTTAAGTCGCCGCGATCTTTCAGGTTCTAGATGAGTCCGCGATCGGACCATCCATCGATTAACTTTTAGTCGCCGGTTGCGTCGAATGTCTTAATTAAGAGCGCGTCAATTTTCAGGTACTACGACAGGCATCCGACTACCTCGTTCGTTAATCTTAAATTATTATTTATTCCTCCTGGATCCAGGAGTCGGGTGTCTTTCTTAAGTCGCCGCGATCTTCCAGGTTCTAGATGAGTCCGCGATCGGACCATCCATCGATTAATTTCTAGTCGCCGTCTGCGTCGAATGTCTTAATTAAGAGCGCGTCAATTTTCAGGTACTACGACAGGCATCGAACTACCTCGTTCGTTAATCTTAAATTATTATTTTTCCCTCCTGGATCCAGGAGCCGGGTGTCTTTCTTAAGTCGCCGCGATCTTTCAGGTTCTAGATGAGTCCGCGTTCGGATTATCGCTCGATTCATTTTTACTCGCCGTCTGCGTCGAATGTCTTAATTAAGAGCGCGTCAATTTTCAGGTACTACGACAGGCATCGAACTACCTCGTTCGTTAATCTCGAATTATTATTTATTCCTCCTGGATCCAGGAGTCGGGTGTCTTTCTTAAGTCGCCGCGATCTTTCAGGTTCTAGATGAGTCCGCGATCGGACCATCCATCGATTAACTTTTAGTCGCCGGTTGCGTCGAATGTCTTAATTAAGAGCGCGTCAATTTTCAGGTACTACGACAGGCATCGAACTACCTCGTTCGTTAATCTCGAATTATTATTTATTCCTCCTGGATCCAGGAGCCGGGTGTCTTTCTTAAGTCGCCGCGATCTTTCAGGTTCTAGATGAGTCCGCGATCGGACCATCCATCGATTAACTTTTAGTCGCCGGTTGCGTCGAATGTCTTAATTAAGAGCGCGTCAATTTTCAGGTACTACGACAGGCATCCGACTACCTCGTTCGTTAATCTTAAATTATTATTTATTCCTCCTGGATCCAGGAGCCGGGTGTCTTTCTTAAGCCGCCGCGATCTTTCAGGTCTCAGATGAGTCCGCGATAGGACTATCCATCGATTAATTTCTAGTCGCCGGTTGCGTCGAATGTCTTAATTAAGAGCGCGTCAATTTTCAGGTACTACGACAGGCATCGAACTACCTCGTTCGTTAATCTCGAATTATTATTTATTCCTCCTGGATCCAGGAGCCGGGTGTCTTTCTTAAGTCGCCGCGATCGTCCAGGTTCTAGATGAGTCCGCGATCGGACCATCCATCGATTAATTTCTAGTCGCCGTCTGCGTCGAATGTCTTAATTAAGAGCGCGTCAATTTTCAGGTACTACGACAGGCATCGAACTACCTCGTTCGTTAATCTTAAATTATTATTTATTCCTCCTGGATCCAGGAGCCGGGTGTCTTTCTTAAGTCGCCGCGATCTTTCAGGTTGTAGATGAGTCCGCGATCGGACCATCCATCGATTAATTTTTAATCGCCGGTTGCGTCGATTGTCTTAATTAAGAGCGCGTCAATTTTCAGGTACTACGACAGGCATCGAACTAACTCGTTCGTTAATCTCGAATTATTATTTATTCCTCCTGGATCCAGGAAGCGGGTATCTTTCTTAAGTCGACGCGATTTTTCAGGTTCTAGATGAGTCCGCGATCGGATTATCGCTCGATTTATTTTTACTCGCCGTCAGCGTCGAATGTCTTAATTAAGAGCGCGTCAATTTTCAGGTACTACGACAGGCATCGAACTACCTCGTTCGTTAATCTTAAATTATTATTTTTCCCTCCTGAATCCAGGAGCCGGGTGTCTTTCTTAAGTCGCCGCGATCTTTCAGGTTCTAGATGAGTCCGCCATCGGACCATCCATCGATTAATTTTTAATCGCCGGTTGCGTCGATTGTCTTAATTAAGAGCGCGTCAATTTTCAGGTACTACGACAGGCATCGAACTACCTCGTTCGTTAATCTCGAATTATTATTTATTCCTCCTGGATCCAGGAGTCGGGTGTCTTTCTTAAGTCGCCGCGATCTTTCAGGTTCTAGATGAGTCCGCGATCGGACTATCCATCGATTAATTTCTAGTCGCCGGTTGCGTCGAATGTCTTAATTAAGAGCGAGTCAATTTTCAGGTACTACGACAGGCATCCGACTACCTCGTTCGTTAATCTTAAATTATTATTTATTCCTCCTGGATCCAGGAGCCGGGTGTCTTTCTTAAGTCGCCGCGATCTTTCAGGTTCTAGATGAGTCCGCGATCGGACCATCCATCGATTAATTTCTAGTCGCCGTCTGCGTCGAATGTCTTAATTAAGAGCGCGTCAATTTTCAGGTACTACGACAGGCATCGAACTACCTCGTTCGTTAATCTTAAATTATTATTTTTCCCTCCTGGATCCAGGACCCGGGTGTCTTTCTTAAGTCGCCGCGATCTTTCAGGTTCTAGATGAGTCCGCCATCGGACCATCCATCGATTAATTTCTAGTCGCCGGTTGCGTCGATTGTCTTAATTAAGAGCGCGTCAATTTTCAGGTACTACGACAGGCATCGAACTACCTCGTTCGTTAATCTCGAATTATTATTTATTCCTCCTGGATCCAGGAGTCGGGTGTCTTTCTTAAGTCGCCGCGATCTTCCAGGTTCTAGATGAGTCCGCGTTCGGATTATCGCTCGATTCATTTTTACTCGCCGGTTGCGTCGATTGTCTTAATTAAGAGCGCGTCAATTTTCAGGTACTACGACAGGCATCGGACTACCTCGTTCGTTAATCTTAAATTATTATTTATTCCTCCTGAATCCAGGAGCTGGGTGTCTTTCTTAAGTCGCCGCGATCTTCCAGGTTCTAGATGAGTCCGCGATCGTACCATCCATCGATTAATTTCTAGTCGCCGTCTGCGTCGAATGTCTTAATTAAGAGCGCGTCAATTTTCAGGTACTACGACAGGCATCGAACTACCTCGTTCGTTAATCTCGAATTATTATTTATTCCTCCTGGATCCAGGAGTCGGGTGTTTTTATTAAGTCGCCGCGATCTTTCAGGTTCTAGATGAGTCCGCGATCGGATTATCGCTCGATTTATTTTTACTCGCCGGTTGCGTCGAATGTCTTAATTAAGAGCGCGTCAATTTTCAGGTACTACGACAGGCATCGAACTACCTCGTTCGTTAATCTCGAATTATTATTTATTCCTCCTGGATCCAGGAGTCGGGTGTCTTTCTTAAGTCGCCGCGATCTTTCAGGTTCTAGATGAGTCCGCGATCGGATTATCGCTCGATTTATTTTTACTCGCCGGTTGCGTCGAATGTCTTAATTAAGAGCGCGTCAATTTTCAGGTACTACGACAGGCATCGAACTACCTCGTTCGTTAATCTCGAATTATTATTTATTCCTCCTGGATCCAGGAGTCGCGTGTCTTCCTTAAGTCGCCGCGATCTTTCAGGTTCTAGATGAGTTCGTGACCCGTCAGTCAGTACATTCATTTTTCACCTTCGCATTTTTAGCCGATACCTTGAAAGTGATATGAAACACCCTTCAACGGTTTGCCATCGTCTTTGGGGCTGAAAAGCACCTTGTAAAGACGATACAACCGCTCGCAATGGTCTTTATATCCCTTGATAGGCCTCGGTTCTCTTTGAGTTTCTGCAAAATATTCTTCTCTTCCTTCCTTTTCATCATCGTCATCCTCGCCTCACGAATGTCTTTGGAAATGGCTGTCAGTAGATTCATTTTTCGCCTCTGCTTTGCTCGCCGACACCTTGAAAGTGCTATGAAACACCTTTCAACGGTTTGCAATCGTCTTTGGGGCTGAAAAACCCCTTGTATAGACGTTAGAACCGATTGCAACGGTCTTCATAGCCCTGGATAGGCCTCGGTTCTCTGTGAGTTTCTGCAACATTTTCTTTCCTTCTTCCTCTTTCATCACCGTCATTCTCACCTCACGAATGTCTCTGAAAACGCTCTAGATCTTACTTGCTTAGTAAACACCTCAATTTGGGTAAGCCACCACGCAATGGGGTACAAGCAGCTTCGGGACTGAAAAATCCCTTGTGAAGAGGCATAAACAACTTGCAACGGTGATGGTACCCCTTGAGAGGTATTAGATTGCTTTTAAATACTGCATGGGCTGCTGGAACTGCTTCGCTTTATTCATTTGATCATTCATACATTCAGTCACCGGCATGAAGCGTTTGATCTGACGGGCTCGACTCACCCGCTTCACGGGTTCCTCTCCGAAAGTGCTAGTTCGATTAAATTACGTAGATTGACGAAGCAGGTATCTTTCTTAAGTCGCCGCGATCTTTCAGGTCTCAGATAAGTCCGCGATCGGACTATCCATCGATTAATTTCTAGTCGCCGGTTGCGTCGAATGTCTTAATTAAGAGCGCGTCAATTTTCAGGTACTACGACAGGCATCCGACTACCTCGTTCGTTAATCTTAAATTATTATTCATTCCTCCTGGATCCAGGAAGCGGGTGTCTTTCTTAAGTCGCCGCGATCTTCCAGGTTCTAGATGAGTCCGCGTTCGGATTATCGCTCGATTCATTTTTACTCGCCGGTTGCGTCGATTGTCTTAATTAAGAGCGCGTCAATTTTCAGGTACTACGACACGCATCGAACTACCTCGTTCGTTAATCTCGAATTATTATTTATTCCTCCTGGATCCAGGAGTCGGGTGTCTTTCTTAAGTCGCCGCGATCTTCCAGGTTCTAGATGAGTCCGCGTTCGGATTATCGCTCGATTCATTTTTACTCGCCGGTTGCGTCGATTGTCTTAATTAAGAGCGCGTCAATTTTCAGGTACTACGAAGGGTATCGAACTACCTCGTTCGTTAATCTTAAATTATTATTTATTCCTCCTGGATCCAGGAGCCGGGTGTCTTTCTTAAGTCGCCGCGATTTTCCAGGTTCTAGATGAGTCCGCCATCGGACCATCCATCGATTAACTTTTAGTCGCCGGTTGCGTCGAATGTCTTAATTAAGAGCGCGTCAATTTTCAGGTACTACGAAGGGTATCGAACTACCTCGTTCGTTAATCTTAAATTATTATTTTTCCCTCCTGGATCCAGGAGCCGGGTGTCTTTCTTAAGTCGCCGCGATCTTCCAGGTTCTAGATGAGTCCGCGTTCGGATTATCGCTCGATTCATTTCTACTCGCCGTCTGCGTCGAATGTCTTAATTAAGAGCGCGTCAATTTTCAGGTACTACGACAGGCATCCGACTACCTCGTTCGTTAATCTTAAATTATTATTTATTCCTCCTAGATTCAGGAGCCGGGTGTCTTTCTTAAGTCGCCGCGATCTTCCAGGTTCTAGATGAGTCCGCGTTCGGATTATCGCTCGATTTATTTTTACTCGCCGTCTGCGTCAAATGTCTCAATTAAGAGCGCGTCAATTTTCAGGTACTACGACAGGCATCGAACTACCTCGTTCGTTAATCTCGAATTATTATTTATTCCTCCTGGATCCAGGAGTCGGGTGTTTTTCTTAAGTCGCCGCGATCTTTCAGGTTCTAGATGAGTCCGCGATCGGATTATCGCTCGATTTATTTTTACTCGCCGGTTGCGTCGAATGTCTTAATTAAGAGCGCGTCAATTTTCAGGTACTACGACAGGCATCGAACTACCTCGTTCGTTAATCTCGAATTATTATTTATTCCTCCTGGATCCAGGACCCGGGTGTCTTTCTTAAGTCGCCGCGATCTTTCAGGTTCTAGATGAGTCCGCGATCGGACCATCCATCGATTAATTTCTAGTCGCCGTCTGCGTCGAATGTCTTAATTAAGAGCGCGTCAATTTTCAGGTACTACGACAGGCATCGAACTACCTCGTTCGTTAATCTTAAATTATTATTTTTCCCTCCTGGATCCAGGACCCGGGTGTCTTTCTTAAGTCGCCGCGATCTTTCAGGTTCTAGATGAGTCCGCGATCGGACCATCCATCGATTAATTTCTAGTCGCCGGTTGCGTCGATTGTCTTAATTAAGAGCGCGTCAATTTTCAGGTACTACGACAGGCATCGAACTACCTCGTTCGTTAATCTCGAATTATTATTTATTCCTCCTGGATCCAGGAAGCGGGTATCTTTCTTAAGTCGACGCGATTTTTCAGGTTCTAGATAAGTCCGCGATCGGATTATCGCTCGATTTATTTTCATTCGCCGGTTGCGTCGATTGTCTTAATTAAGAGCGCGTGAATTTCCAGGTACTACGAAGGGTATCGAACTACCTCGTTCGTTAATCTCGAATTATTATTTATTCCTCCTGGATCCAGGAGTCGGGTGTCTTTCTTAAGTCGCCGCGATCTTCCAGGTTCTAGATGAGTCCGCGTTCGGATTATCGCTCGATTCATTTTTACTCGCCGGTTGCGTCGATTGTCTTAATTAAGAGCGCGTCAATTTTCAGGTACTACGACAGGCATCGCACTACCTCGTTCGTTAATCTCGAATTATTATTTATTCCTCCTGGATCCAGGAGCCGGGTGTCTTCCTTAAGTCGCCGCGATCTTCCAGGTTCTAGATGAGTCCGCGATCGGACCATCCATCGATTAACTTTTAGTCGCCGGTTGCGTCGAATGTCTTAATTAAGAGCGCGTCAATTTTCAGGTACTACGAAGGGTATCGAACTACCTCGTTCGTTAATCTCGAATTATTATTTATTCCTCCTGGATCCAGGAGTCGGGTGTCTTTCTTAAGTCGCCGCGATCTTCCAGGTTCTAGATGAGTCCGCCATCGGACCATCCATCGATTAATTTCTAGTCGCCGGTTGCGTCGAATGTCTTAATTAAGAGCGCGTCAATTTTCAGGTACTACGACAGGCATCCGACTACCTCGTTCGTTAATCTTAAATTATTATTTATTCCTCCTGGATCCAGGAGCCGGGTGTCTTTCTTAAGTCGCCGCGATCTTCCAGGTTCTAGATGAGTCCGCGTTCGGATTATCGCTCGATTCATTTTTACTCGCCGGTTGCGTCGATTGTCTTAATTAAGAGCGCGTCAATTTTCAGGTACTACGACACGCATCGAACTACCTCGTTCGTTAATCTCGAATTATTATTTATTCCTCCTGGATCCAGGAGTCGGGTGTCTTTCTTAAGTCGCCGCGATCTTCCAGGTTCTAGATGAGTCCGCGATCGGATTATCGCTCGATTTATTTTTACTCGCCGGTTGCGTCGAATGTCTTAATTAAGAGCGCGTCAATTTTCAGGTACTACGACAGGCATCGAACTACCTCGTTCGTTAATCTCGAATTATTATTTATTCCTCCTGGATCCAGGAGTCGGGTGTCTTTCTTAAGTCGCCGCGATCTTCCAGGTTCTAGATGAGTCCGCGATCGGACCATCCATCGATTAATTTCTAGTCGCCGTCTGCGTCGAATGTCTTAATTAAGAGCGCGTCAATTTTCAGGTACTACGAAGGGTATCGAACTACCTCGTTCGTTAATCTTAAATTATTATTTTTCCCTCCTGGATCCAGGAGCCGGGTGTCTTTCTTAAGTCGCCGCGATCTTCCAGGTTCTAGATGAGTCCGCGATCGGATTATCGCTCGATTTATTTTTACTCGCCGGTTGCGTCGAATGTCTTAATTAAGAGCGCGTCAATTTTCAGGTACTACGACAGGCATCGAACTACCTCGTTCGTTAATCTCGAATTATTATTTATTCCTCCTGGATCCAGGAGTCGGGTGTCTTTCTTAAGTCGCCGCGATCTTCCAGGTTCTAGATGAGTCCGCGATCGGACCATCCATCGATTAATTTCTAGTCGCCGTCTGCGTCGAATGTCTTAATTAAGAGCGCGTCAATTTTCAGGTACTACGAAGGGTATCGAACTACCTCGTTCGTTAATCTTAAATTATTATTTTTCCCTCCTGGATCCAGGAGTCGCGTGTCTTCCTTAAGTCGCCGCGATCTTTCAGGTTCTAGATGAGTTCGTGACCCGTCAGTCAGTACATTCATTTTTCACCTTCGCATTTTTAGCCGATACCTTGAAAGTGATATGAAACACCCTTCAACGGTTTGCCATCGTCTTTGGGGCTGAAAAGCACCTTGTAAAGACGATACAACCGCTCGCAATGGTCTTTATATCCCTTGATAGGCCTCGGTTCTCTTTGAGTTTCTGCAAAATATTCTTCTCTTCCTTCCTTTTCATCATCGTCATCCTCGCCTCACGAATGTCTTTGGAAATGGCTGTCAGTAGATTCATTTTTCGCCTCTGCTTTGCTCGCCGACACCTTGAAAGTGCTATGGAACACCTTTCAACGGTTTGCAATCGTCTTTGGGGCTGAAAAACCCCTTGTAAAGACGTTAGAACCGATTGCAACGGTCTTCATAGCCCTGGATAGGCCTCGGTTCTCTGTGAGTTTCTGCAACATTTTCTTTCCTTCTTCCTCTTTCATCACCGTCATTCTCACCTCACGAATGTCTCTGAAAACGCTCTAGATCTTACTTGCTTAGTAAACACCTCAATTTGGGTAAGCCACCACGCAATGGGGTACAAGCAGCTTCGGGACTGAAAAATCCCTTGTGAAGAGGCATAAACAACTTGCAACGGTGATGGTACCCCTTGAGAGGTATTAGATTGCTTTTAAATACTGCATGGGCTGCTGGAACTGCTTCGCTTTATTCATTTGATCATTCATACATTCAGTCACCGGCATGAAGCGTTTGATCTGACGGGCTCGACTCACCCGCTTCACGGGTTCCTCTCCGAAAGTGCTAGTTCGATTAAATTACGTAGATTGACGAAGCAGGTATCTTTCTTAAGTCGCCGCGATCTTTCAGGTCTCAGATAAGTCCGCGATCGGACTATCCATCGATTAATTTCTAGTCGCCGGTTGCGTCGAATGTCTTAATTAAGAGCGCGTCAATTTTCAGGTACTACGACAGGCATCCGACTACCTCGTTCGTTAATCTTAAATTATTATTCATTCCTCCTGGATCCAGGAAGCGGGTGTCTTTCTTAAGTCGCCGCGATCTTCCAGGTTCTAGATGAGTCCGCGATCGGACCATCCATCGATTAATTTCTAGTCGCCGTCTGCGTCGAATGTCTTAATTAAGAGCGCGTCAATTTTCAGGTACTACGAAGGGTATCGAACTACCTCGTTCGTTAATCTCGAATTATTATTTATTCCTCCTGGATCCAGGAGCCGGGTGTCTTTCTTGAGTCGCCGCGATCTTTCAGGTTCTAGATGAGTCCGCGATCGGATTATCGCTCGATTTATTTTTACTCGCCGGTTGCGTCGAATGTCTTAATTAAGAGCGCGTCAATTTTCAGGTACTACGACAGGCATCCGACTACCTCGTTCGTTAATCTTAAATTATTATTCATTCCTCCTGGATCCAGGAAGCGGGTGTCTTTCTTAAGTCGCCGCGATCTTCCAGGTTCTAGATGAGTCCGCGATCGGACCATCCATCGATTAATTTCTAGTCGCCGTCTGCGTCGAATGTCTTAATTAAGAGCGCGTCAATTTTCAGGTACTACGAAGGGTATCGAACTACCTCGTTCGTTAATCTTAAATTATTATTCATTCCTCCTGGATCCAGGAAGCGGGTGTCTTTCTTAAGTCGCCGCGATCTTTCAGGTTCTAGATGAGTCCGCGATCGGACCATCCATCGATTAATTTTTACTCGTCGGTTGCGTCGATTGTCTTAATTAAGAGCGCGTCAATTTTCAGGTACTACGAAGGGTATCGAACTACCTCGTTCGTTAATCTCGAATTATTATTTATTCCTCCTGGATCCAGGAGTCGGGTGTCTTTCTGAAGTCGCCGCGATCTTTCAGGTTCTAGATGAGTCCGCCATCGGACCATCCATCGATTAATTTCTAGTCGCCGGTTGCGTCGAATGTCTTAATCAAGAGCGCGTCAATTTTCAGGTACTACGACAGGCATCCGACTACCTCGTTCGTTAATCTTAAATTATTATTTATTCCTCCTGAATCCAGGAGCTGGGTGTCTTTCTTAAGTCGCCGCGATCTTCCAGGTTCTAGATGAGTTCGCGATCGGACCATCCATCGATTAATTTCTAGTCGCCGTCTGCGTCGAATGTCTTGATTAAGAGCGCGTCAATTTTCAGGTACTACGACAGGCATCGAACTACCTCGTTCGTTAATCTCGAATTATTATTTATTCCTCCTGGATTCAGGAGCCGGGTGTCTTTCTTAAGTCGCCGCGATCTTTCAGGTTCTAGATGAGTCCGCGATCGGACCATCCATCGATTAACTTTTAGTCGCCGGTTGCGTCGAATGTCTTAATTAAGAGCGCGTCAATTTTCAGGTACTACGAAGGGTATCGAACTACCTCGTTCGTTAATCTCGAATTATTATTTATTCCTCCTGGATCCAGGAGTCGGGTGTCTTTCTTAAGTCGCCGCGATCTTCCAGGTTCTAGATGAGTCCGCGTTCGGATTATCGCTCGATTCATTTTTACTCGCCGGTTGCGTCGAATGTCTTAATTAAGAGCGCGTCAATTTTCAGGTACTACGACAGGCATCCGACTACTTCGTTCGTTAATCTTAAATTATTATTTTTCCCTCCTGGATCCAGGAGTCGCGTGTCTTCCTTAAGTCGCCGCGATCTTCCAGGTTCTAGATGAGTCCGCGATCGGACCATCCATCGATTAATTTCTAGTCGCCGGTTGCGTCGATTGTCTTAATTAAGAGCGCGTCAATTTTCAGGTACTACGACAGGCATCGAACTACCTCGTTCGTTAATCTCGAATTATTATTTATTCCTCCTGGATCCAGGAGCCGGGTGTCTTTCTTAAGTCGCCGCGATTTTTCAGGTTCTAGATGAGTCCGCGATCGGATTATCGCTCGATTTATTTTTACTCGCCGGTTGCGTCGAATGTCTTAATTAAGAGCGCGTCAATTTTCAGGTACTACGACAGGCATCCGACTACCTCGTTCGTTAATCGTAAATTATTATTTATTCCTCCTGGATCCAGGAGTCGGGTGTCTTTCTTAAGTCGCCGCGATCTTCCAGGTTCTAGATGAGTCCGCGTTCGGATTATCGCTCGATTCATTTTTACTCGCCGGTTGCGTCGATTGTCTTAATTAAGAGCGCGTCAATTTTCAGGTACTACGACAGGCATCGCACTACCTCGTTCGTTAATCTCGAATTATTATTTATTCCTCCTGGATCCAGGAGCCGGGTGTCTTTCTTAAGTCGCCGCGATTTTTCAGGTTCTAGATGAGTCCGCGATCGGATTATCGCTCGATTTATTTTTACTCGCCGGTTGCGTCGAATGTCTTAATTAAGAGCGCGTCAATTTTCAGGTACTACGAAGGGTATCGAACTACCTCGTTCGTTAATCTTAAATTATTATTTATTCCTCCTGGATCCAGGAGCTGGGTGTCTTTCTTAAGTCGCCGCGATCTTTCAGGTTCTAGATGAGTCCGCGATCGGACCATTCATCGATTAATTTTTACTCGCCGATTGCGTCGAATGTCTTAATTAAGAGCGCGTCAATTTTCAGGTACTACGAAGGGTATCGAACTACCTCGTTCGTTAATCTTAAATTATTATTTTTCCCTCCTGGATCCAGGAGCCGGGTGTCTTTCTTAAGTCGCCGCGATCTTTCAGGTTCTAGATGAGTTCGTGACCCGTCAGTCAGTACATTCATTTTTCACCTTCGCATTTTTAGCCGATACCTTGAAAGTGATATGAAACACCCTTCAACGGTTTGCCATCGTCTTTGGGGCTGAAAAGCACCTTGTAAAGACGATACAACCGCTCGCAATGGTCTTTATATCCCTTGATAGGCCTCGGTTCTCTTTGAGTTTCTGCAAAATATTCTTCTCTTCCTTCCTTTTCATCATCGTCATCCTCGCCTCACGAATGTCTTTGGAAATGGCTGTCAGTAGATTCATTTTTCGCCTCTGCTTTGCTCGCCGACACCTTGAAAGTGCTATGAAACACCTTTCAACGGTTTGCAATCGTCTTTGGGGCTGAAAAACCCCTTGTAAAGACGTTAGAACCGATTGCAACGGTCTTCATAGCCCTGGATAGGCCTCGGTTCTCTGTGAGTTTCTGCAACATTTTCTTTCCTTCTTCCTCTTTCATCACCGTCATTCTCATCTCACGAATGTCTCTGAAAACGCTCTAGATCTTACTTGCTTAGTAAACACCTCAATTTGGGTAAGCCACCACGCAATGGGGTACAAGCAGCTTCGGGACTGAAAAATCCCTTGTGAAGAGGCATAAACAACTTGCAACGGTGATGGTACCCCTTGAGAGGTATTAGATTGCTTTTAAATACTGCATGGGCTGCTGGAACTGCTTCGCTTTATTCATTTGATCATTCATACATTCAGTCACCGGCATGAAGCGTTTGATCTGACGGGCTCGACTCACCCGCTTCACGGGTTCCTCTCCGAAAGTGCTAGTTCGATTAAATTACGTAGATTGACGAAGCAGGTATCTTTCTTAAGTCGCCGCGATCTTTCAGGTCTCAGATAAGTCCGCGATCGGACTATCCATCGATTAATTTCTAGTCGCCGGTTGCGTCGAATGTCTTAATTAAGAGCGCGTCAATTTTCAGGTACTACGACAGGCATCCGACTACCTCGTTCGTTAATCTTAAATTATTATTCATTCCTCCTGGATCCAGGAAGCGGGTGTCTTTCTTAAGTCGCCGCGATCTTCCAGGTTCTAGATGAGTCCGCGATCGGACCATCCATCGATTAATTTCTAGTCGCCGTCTGCGTCGAATGTCTCAATTAAGAGCGCGTCAATTTTCAGGTACTACGACAGGCATCGAACTACCTCGTTCGTTAATCTTAAATTTATATTTTTCCCTCCTGGATCCAGGAGCCGGGTGTCTTTCTTAAGTCGCCGCGATCTTCCAGGTTCTAGATGAGTCCGCGATCGGACCATCCATCGATTAATTTTTACTCGCCGGTTGCGTCGATTGTCTTAATTAAGAGCGCGTCAATTTTCAGGTACTACGACAGGCATCGGACTACCTCGTTCGTTAATCTTAAATTATTATTTATTCCTCCTGAATCCAGGAGCTGGGTGTCTTTCTTAAGTCGCCGCGATCTTCCAGGTTCTAGATGAGTTCGCGATCGGACCATCCATCGATTAATTTCTAGTCGCCGTCTGCGTCGAATGTCTTGATTAAGAGCGCGTCAATTTTCAGGTACTACGACAGGCATCGAACTACCTCGTTCGTTAATCTCGAATTATTATTTATTCCTCCTGGATCCAGGAGCCGGGTGTCTTTCTTAAGTCGCCGCGATCTTCCAGGTTCTAGATGAGTCCGCGTTCGGATTATCGCTCGATTTATTTTTACTCGCCGTCTGCGTCGAATGTCTTAATTAAGAGCGCGTCAATTTTCAGGTACTACGAAGGGTATCGAACTACCTCGTTCGTTAATCTCGAATTATTATTTATTCCTCCTGGATCCAGGACCCGGGTGTCTTTCTTAAGTCGCCGCGATCTTCCAGGTTCTAGATGAGTCCGCCATCGGACCATCCATCGATTAATTTCTAGTCGCCGGTTGCGTCGAATGTCTTAATTAAGAGCGCGTCAATTTTCAGGTACTACGACAGGCATCCGACTACCTCGTTCGTTAATCTTAAATTATTATTTATTCCTCCTGGATCCAGGAGCCGGGTGTCTTTCTTAAGTCGCCGCGATCTTCCAGGTTCTAGATGAGTCCGCGTTCGGATTATCGCTCGATTCATTTTTACTCGCCGGTTGCGTCGATTGTCTTAATTAAGAGCGCGTCAATTTTCAGGTACTACGACAGGCATCCGACTACCTCGTTCGTTAATCTTAAATTATTATTCATTCCTCCTGGATCCAGGAAGCGGGTGTCTTTCTTAAGTCGCCGCGATCTTCCAGGTTCTAGATGAGTCCGCGATCGGACCATCCATCGATCAATTTTTACTCGCCGGTTGCGTCGAATGTCTTAATTAAGAGCGCGTCAATTTTCAGGTACTACGACAGGCATCGAACTACCTCGTTCGTTAATCTCGAATTATTATTTATTCCTCCTGGATCCAGGAAGCGGGTATCTTTCTTAAGTCGCCGCGATCTTCCAGGTTCTAGATGAGTCCGCGTTCGGATTATCGCTCGATTCATTTCTACTCGCCGTCTGCGTCGAATGTCTTAATTAAGAGCGCGTCAATTTTCAGGTACTACGACAGGCATCGGACTACCTCGTTCGTTAATCTCGAATTATTATTTATTCCTCCTGGATCCAGGACCCGGGTGTCTTTCTTAAGTCGCCGCGATCTTTCAGGTTCTAGATGAGTCCGCGATCGGACCATCCATCGATTAATTTCTAGTCGCCGTCTGCGTCGAATGTCTTAATTAAGAGCGCGTCAATTTTCAGGTACTACGACAGGCATCGAACTACCTCGTTCGTTAATCTTAAATTATTATTTTTCCCTCCTGGATCCAGGACCCGGGTGTCTTTCTTAAGTCGCCGCGATCTTTCAGGTTCTAGATGAGTCCGCCATCGGACCATCCATCGATTAATTTCTAGTCGCCGGTTGCGTCGATTGTCTTAATTAAGAGCGCGTCAATTTTCAGGTACTACGACAGGCATCGAACTACCTCGTTCGTTAATCTCGAATTATTATTTATTCCTCCTGGATCCAGGAAGCGGGTATCTTTCTTAAGTCGACGCGATTTTTCAGGTTCTAGATAAGTCCGCGATCGGATTATCGCTCGATTTATTTTCATTCGCCGGTTGCGTCGATTGTCTTAATTAAGAGCGCGCGAATTTCCAGGTACTACGAAGGGTATCGAACTACCTCGTTCGTTAATCTCGAATTATTATTTATTCCTCCTGGATCCAGGAAGCGGGTATCTTTCTTAAGTCGCCGCGATCTTCCAGGTTCTAGATGAGTCCGCGTTCGGATTATCGCTCGATTCATTTCTACTCGCCGTCTGCGTCGAATGTCTTAATTAAGAGCGCGTCAATTTTCAGGTACTACGACAGGCATCGGACTACCTCGTTCGTTAATCTCGAATTATTATTTATTCCTCCTGGATCCAGGACCCGGGTGTCTTTCTTAAGTCGCCGCGATCTTCCAGGTTCTAGATGAGTCCGCGTTCGGATTATCGCTCGATTCATTTTTACTCGCCGGTTGCGTCGATTGTCTTAATTAAGAGCGCGTCAATTTTCAGGTACTACGACAGGCATCGGACTACCTCGTTCGTTAATCTTAAATTATTATTTATTCCTCCTGAATCCAGGAGCTGGGTGTCTTTCTTAAGTCGCCGCGATCTTCCAGGTTCTAGATGAGTCCGCGATCGGACCATCCATCGATTAATTTCTAGTCGCCGTCTGCGTCGAATGTCTTAATTAAGAGCGCGTCAATTTTCAGGTACTACGACAGGCATCGAACTACCTCGTTCGTTAATCTCGAATTATTATTTATTCCTCCTGGATCCAGGAGTCGGGTGTCTTTCTTAAGTCGCCGCGATCTTCCAGGTTCTAGATGAGTCCGCGTTCGGATTATCGCTCGATTTATTTTTACTCGCCGGTTGCGTCGAATGTCTTAATTAAGAGCTCGTCAATTTTCAGGTACTACGACAGGCATCCGACTACCTCGTTCGTTAATCGTAAATTATTATTTATTCCTCCTGGATCCAGGAGCCGGGTGTCTTTCTTAAGTCGCCGCGATTTTTCAGGTTCTAGATGAGTCCGCGTTCGGATTATCGCTCGATTCATTTCTACTCGCCGTCTGCGTCGAATGTCTTAATTAGGAGCGCGTCAATTTTCAGGTACTACGAAGGGTATCGAACTACCTCGTTCGTTAATCTCGAATTATTATTTATTCCTCCTGGATCCAGGAGCTGGGTGTCTTTCTTAAGTCGCCGCGATCTTTCAGGTTCTAGATGAGTCCGCGATCGGACCATCCATCGATTAATTTTTACTCGCCGGTTGCGTCGAATGTCTTAATTAAGAGCGCGTCAATTTTCAGGTACTACGACAGGCATCGAACTACCTCGTTCGTTAATCTCGAATTATTATTTATTCCTCCTGGATCCAGGAGTCGGGTGTCTTTCTTAAGTCGCCGCGATCTTTCAGGTTCTAGATGAGTCCGCGATCGGATTATCGCTCGATTTATTTTTACTCGCCGGTTGCGTCGAATGTCTTAATTAAGAGCGCGTCAATTTTCAGGTACTACGACAGGCATCGAACTACCTCGTTCGTTAATCTCGAATTATTATTTATTCCTCCTGGATCCAGGAGTCGCGTGTCTTCCTTAAGTCGCCGCGATCTTTCAGGTTCTAGATGAGTTCGTGACCCGTCAGTCAGTACATTCATTTTTCACCTTCGCATTTTTAGCCGATACCTTGAAAGTGATATGAAACACCCTTCAACGGTTTGCCATCGTCTTTGGGGCTGAAAAGCACCTTGTAAAGACGATACAACCGCTCGCAATGGTCTTTATATCCCTTGATAGGCCTCGGTTCTCTTTGAGTTTCTGCAAAATATTCTTCTCTTCCTTCCTTTTCATCATCGTCATCCTCGCCTCACGAATGTCTTTGGAAATGGCTGTCAGTAGATTCATTTTTCGCCTCTGCTTTGCTCGCCGACACCTTGAAAGTGCTATGGAACACCTTTCAACGGTTTGCAATCGTCATTGGGGCTGAAAAACCCCTTGTAAAGACGTTAGAACCGATTGCAACGGTCTTCATAGCCCTGGATAGGCCTCGGTTCTCTGTGAGTTTCTGCAACATTTTCTTTCCTTCTTCCTCTTTCATCACCGTCATTCTCACCTCACGAATGTCTCTGAAAACGCTCTAGATCTTACTTGCTTAGTAAACACCTCAATTTGGGTAAGCCACCACGCAATGGGGTACAAGCAGCTTCGGGACTGAAAAATCCCTTGTGAAGAGGCATAAACAACTTGCAACGGTGATGGTACCCCTTGAGAGGTATTAGATTGCTTTTAAATACTGCATGGGCTGCTGGAACTGCTTCGCTTTATTCATTTGATCATTCATACATTCAGTCACCGGCATGAAGCGTTTGATCTGACGGGCTCGACTCACCCGCTTCACGGGTTCCTCTCCGAAAGTGCTAGTTCGATTAAATTACGTAGATTGACGAAGCAGGTATCTTTCTTAAGTCGCCGCGATCTTTCAGGTCTCAGATAAGTCCGCGATCGGACTATCCATCGATTAATTTCTAGTCGCCGGTTGCGTCGAATGTCTTAATTAAGAGCGCGTCAATTTTCAGGTACTACGACAGGCATCCGACTACCTCGTTCGTTAATCTTAAATTATTATTCATTCCTCCTGGATCCAGGAAGCGGGTGTCTTTCTTAAGTCGCCGCGATCTTCCAGGTTCTAGATGAGTCCGCGATCGGACCATCCATCGATTAATTTCTAGTCGCCGTCTGCGTCGAATGTCTTAATTAAGAGCGCGTCAATTTTCAGGTACTACGAAGGGTATCGAACTACCTCGTTCGTTAATCTCGAATTATTATTTATTCCTCCTGGATCCAGGAGCTGGGTGTCTTTCTTAAGTCGCCGCGATCTTTCAGGTTCTAGATGAGTCCGCGATCGGACCATCCATCGATTAATTTTTACTCGTCGGTTGCGTCGATTGTCTTAATTGAGAGCGCGTCAATTTTCAGGTACTACGAAGGGTATCGAACTACCTCGTTCGTTAATCTCGAATTATTATTTATTCCTCCTGGATCCAGGAGTCGGGTGTCTTTCTGAAGTCGCCGCGATCTTTCAGGTTCTAGATGAGTCCGCCATCGGACCATCCATCGATTAATTTCTAGTCGCCGGTTGCGTCGAATGTCTTAATCAAGAGCGCGTCAATTTTCAGGTACTACGACAGGCATCGAACTACCTCGTTCGTTAATCTCGAATTATTATTTATTCCTCCTGGATCCAGGAGTCGGGTGTCTTTCTTAAGTCGCCGCGATCTTCCAGGTTCTAGATGAGTCCGCGTTCGGATTATCGCTCGATTCATTTCTACTCGCCGTCTGCGTCGAATGTCTTAATTAAGAGCGCGTCAATTTTCAGGTACTACGACAGGCATCGAACTACCTCGTTCGTTAATCTCGAATTATTATTTATTCCTCCTGGATTCAGGAGCCGGGTGTCTTTCTTAAGTCGCCGCGATCTTTCAGGTTCTAGATGAGTCCGCGATCGGACCATCCATCGATTAACTTTTAGTCGCCGGTTGCGTCGAATGTCTTAATTAAGAGCGCGTCAATTTTCAGGTACTACGACAGGCATCGGACTACCTCGTTCGTTAATCTCGAATTATTATTTATTCCTCCTGGATCCAGGACTCGGGTGTCTTTCTTAAGTCGCCGCGATCTTTCAGGTTCTAGATGAGTCCGCCATCGGACCATCCATCGATTAATTTCTAGTCGCCGGTTGCGTCGATTGTCTTAATTAAGAGCGCGTCAATTTTCAGGTACTACGACAGGCATCGAACTACCTCGTTCGTTAATCTCGAATTATTATTTATTCCTCCTGGATCCAGGAGTCGGGTGTCTTTCTTAAGTCGCCGCGATCTTCCAGGTTCTAGATGAGTCCGCGTTCGGATTATCGCTCGATTCATTTTTACTCGCCGGTTGCGTCGATTGTCTTAATTAAGAGCGCGTCAATTTTCAGGTACTACGACAGGCATCGCACTACCTCGTTCGTTAATCTCGAATTATTATTTATTCCTCCTGGATCCAGGAGCCGGGTGTCTTTCTTAAGTCGCCGCGATTTTTCAGGTTCTAGATGAGTCCGCGATCGGATTATCGCTCGATTTATTTTTACTCGCCGGTTGCGTCGAATGTCTTAATTAAGAGCTCGTCAATTTTCAGGTACTACGACAGGCATCCGACTACCTCGTTCGTTAATCTTAAATTATTATTTTTCCCTCCTGGATCCAGGAGTCGCGTGTCTTCCTTAAGTCGCCGCGATCTTCCAGGTTCTAGATGAGTCCGCGATCGGACCATCCATCGATTAATTTTTACTCGCCGGTTGCGTCGATTGTCTTAATTAAGAGCGCGTCAATTTTCAGGTACTACGACAGGCATCGGACTACCTCGTTCGTTAATCTTAAATTATTATTTATTCCTCCTGGATCCAGGAGCTGGGTGTCTTTCTTAAGTCGCCGCGATCTTTCAGGTTCTAGATGAGTCCGCGATCGGATTATCGCTCGATTTATTTTTACTCGCCGGTTGCGTCGAATGTCTTAATTAAGAGCGCGTCAATTTTCAGGTACTACGACAGGCATCGAACTACCTCGTTCGTTAATCTCGAATTATTATTTATTCCTCCTGGATCCAGGAGTCGCGTGTCTTCCTTAAGTCGCCGCGATCTTTCAGGTTCTAGATGAGTTCGTGACCCGTCAGTCAGTACATTCATTTTTCACCTTCGCATTTTTAGCCGATACCTTGAAAGTGATATGAAACACCCTTCAACGGTTTGCCATCGTCTTTGGGGCTGAAAAGCACCTTGTAAAGACGATACAACCGCTCGCAATGGTCTTTATATCCCTTGATAGGCCTCGGTTCTCTTTGAGTTTCTGCAAAATATTCTTCTCTTCCTTCCTTTTCATCATCGTCATCCTCGCCTCACGAATGTCTTTGGAAATGGCTGTCAGTAGATTCATTTTTCGCCTCTGCTTTGCTCGCCGACACCTTGAAAGTGCTATGAAACACCTTTCAACGGTTTGCAATCGTCTTTGGGGCTGAAAAACCCCTTGTAAAGACGTTAGAACCGATTGCAACGGTCTTCATAGCCCTGGATAGGCCTCGGTTCTCTGTGAGTTTCTGCAACATTTTCTTTCCTTCTTCCTCTTTCATCACCGTCATTCTCATCTCACGAATGTCTCTGAAAACGCTCTAGATCTTACTTGCTTAGTAAACACCTCAATTTGGGTAAGCCACCACGCAATGGGGTACAAGCAGCTTCGGGACTGAAAAATCCCTTGTGAAGAGGCATAAACAACTTGCAACGGTGATGGTACCCCTTGAGAGGTATTAGATTGCTTTTAAATACTGCATGGGCTGCTGGAACTGCTTCGCTTTATTCATTTGATCATTCATACATTCAGTCACCGGCATGAAGCGTTTGATCTGACGGGCTCGACTCACCCGCTTCACGGGTTCCTCTCCGAAAGTGCTAGTTCGATTAAATTACGTAGATTGACGAAGCAGGTATCTTTCTTAAGTCGCCGCGATCTTTCAGGTCTCAGATAAGTCCGCGATCGGACTATCCATCGATTAATTTCTAGTCGCCGGTTGCGTCGAATGTCTTAATTAAGAGCGCGTCAATTTTCAGGTACTACGACAGGCATCGCACTACCTCGTTCGTTAATCTCGAATTATTATTTATTCCTCCTGGATCCAGGAGCCGGGTGTCTTTCTTAAGTCGCCGCGATTTTTCAGGTTCTAGATGAGTCCGCGATCGGATTATCGCTCGATTTATTTTTACTCGCCGGTTGCGTCGAATGTCTTAATTAAGAGCTCGTCAATTTTCAGGTACTACGACAGGCATCCGACTACCTCGTTCGTTAATCTTAAATTATTATTTTTCCCTCCTGGATCCAGGAGCCGGGTGTCTTTCTTAAGTCGCCGCGATCTTCCAGGTTCTAGATGAGTCCGCGATCGGACCATCCATCGATTAATTTTTACTCGCCGGTTGCGTCGATTGTCTTAATTAAGAGCGCGTCAATTTTCAGGTACTACGACAGGCATCGAACTACCTCGTTCGTTAATCTTAAATTATTATTTTTCCCTCCTGAATCCAGGAGTCGGGTGTCTTTCTTAAGTCGCCGCGATCTTCCAGGTTCTAGATGAGTCCGCGATCGGACCATCCATCGATTAATTTCTAGTCGCCGTCTGCGTCGAATGTCTCAATTAAGAGCGCGTCAATTTTCAGGTACTACGACAGGCATCGAACTACCTCGTTCGTTAATCTCGAATTATTATTTATTCCTCCTGGATCCAGGAGTCGGGTGTTTTTCTTAAGTCGCCGCGATCTTTCAGGTTCTGGATGAGTCCGCGATCGGATTATCGCTCGATTTATTTTTACTCGCCGGTTGCGTCGAATGTCTTAATTAAGAGCGCGTCAATTTTCAGGTACTACGACAGGCATCGCACTACCTCGTTCGTTAATCTCGAATTATTATTTATTCCTCCTGGATCCAGGAGCCGGGTGTCTTTCTTAAGTCGCCGCGATCTTTCAGGTCTCAAATAAGTCCGCGATCGGACTATCCATCGATTAATTTCTAGTCGCCGGTTGCGTCGAATGTCTTAATTAAGAGCGCGTCAATTTTCACGTACTACGACAGGCATCGAACTACCTCGTTCGTTAATCTCGAATTATTATTTATTCCTCCTGGATCCAGGAAGCGGGTATCTTTCTTAAGTCGCCGCGATCTTCCAGGTTCTAGATGAGTCCGCGTTCGGATTATCGCTCGATTCATTTCTACTCGCCGTCCGCGTCGAATGTCTTAATTAAGAGCGCGTCAATTTTCAGGTACTACGACAGGCATCGAACTACCTCGTTCGTTAATCTCGAATTATTATTTATTCCTCCTGGATTCAGGAGCCGGGTGTCTTTCTTAAGTCGCCGCGATCTTTCAGGTTCTAGATGAGTCCGCGATCGGACCATCCATCGATTAACTTTTAGTCGCCGGTTGCGTCGAATGTCTTAATTAAGAGCGCGTCAATTTTCAGGTACTACGACAGGCATCGGACTACCTCGTTCGTTAATCTCGAATTATTATTTATTCCTCCTGGATCCAGGACTCGGGTGTCTTTCTTAAGTCGCCGCGATCTTTCAGGTTCTAGATGAGTCCGCCATCGGACCATCCATCGATTAATTTCTAGTCGCCGGTTGCGTCGAATGTCTTAATTAAGAGCGCGTCAATTTTCAGGTACTACGACAGGCATCGGACTACCTCGTTCGTTAATCTCGAATTATTATTTATTCCTCCTGGATCCAGGACTCGGGTGTCTTTCTTAAGTCGCCGCGATCTTTCAGGTTCTAGATAAGTCCGCGATCGGATTATCGCTCGATTTATTTTCATTCGCCGGTTGCGTCGATTGTCTTAATTAAGAGCGCGTGAATTTCCAGGTACTACGAAGGGTATCGAACTACCTCGTTCGTTAATCTCGAATTATTATTTATTCCTCCTGGATCCAGGAGTCGGGTGTCTTTCTTAAGTCGCCGCGATCTTCCAGGTTCTAGATGAGTCCGCGATCGGACCATCCATCGATTAATTTCTAGTCGCCGTCTGCGTCGAATGTCTTAATTAAGAGCGCGTCAATTTTCAGGTACTACGAAGGGTATCGAACTACCTCGTTCGTTAATCTCGAATTATTATTTATTCCTCCTGGATCCAGGAGCCGGGTGTCTTTCTTGAGTCGCCGCGATCTTTCAGGTTCTAGATGAGTCCGCGATCGGACCATCCATCGATTAATTTTTACTCGCCGGTTGCGTCGATTGTCTTAATTAAGAGCGCGTCAATTTTCAGGTACTACGACAGGCATCGAACTACCTCGTTCGTTAATCTCGAATTATTATTTATTCCTCCTGGATCCAGGAGCCGGGTGTCTTTCTTAAGTCGCCGCGATTTTTCAGGTTCTAGATGAGTCCGCGATCGGATTATCGCTCGATTTATTTTTACTCGCCGGTTGCGTCGAATGTCTTAATTAAGAGCGCGTCAATTTTCAGGTACTACGACAGGCATCCGACTACCTCGTTCGTTAATCGTAAATTATTATTTATTCCTCCTGGATCCAGGAGTCGGGTGTCTTTCTTAAGTCGCCGCGATCTTCCAGGTTCTAGATGAGTCCGCGTTCGGATTATCGCTCGATTCATTTCTACTCGCCGTCTGCGTCGAATGTCTTAATTAAGAGCGCGTCAATTTTCAGGTACTACGAAGGGTATCGAACTACCTCGTTCGTTAATCTTAAATTATTATTTTTCCCTCCTGGATCCAGGAGTCGCGTGTCTTCCTTAAGTCGCCGCGATCTTTCAGGTTCTAGATGAGTTCGTGACCCGTCAGTCAGTACATTCATTTTTCACCTTCGCATTTTTAGCCGATACCTTGAAAGTGATATGAAACACCCTTCAACGGTTTGCCATCGTCTTTGGGGCTGAAAAGCACCTTGTAAAGACGATACAACCGCTCGCAATGGTCTTTATATCCCTTGATAGGCCTCGGTTCTCTTTGAGTTTCTGCAAAATATTCTTCTCTTCCTTCCTTTTCATCATCGTCATCCTCGCCTCACGAATGTCTTTGGAAATGGCTGTCAGTAGATTCATTTTTCGCCTCTGCTTTGCTCGCCGACACCTTGAAAGTGCTATGAAACACCTTTCAACGGTTTGCAATCGTCTTTGGGGCTGAAAAACCCCTTGTAAAGACGTTAGAACCGATTGCAACGGTCTTCATAGCCCTGGATAGGCCTCGGTTCTCTGTGAGTTTCTGCAACATTTTCTTTCCTTCTTCCTCTTTCATCACCGTCATTCTCACCTCACGAATGTCTCTGAAAACGCTCTAGATCTTACTTGCTTAGTAAACACCTCAATTTGGGTAAGCCACCACGCAATGGGGTACAAGCAGCTTCGGGACTGAAAAATCCCTTGTGAAGAGGCATAAACAACTTGCAACGGTGATGGTACCCCTTGAGAGGTATTAGATTGCTTTTAAATACTGCATGGGCTGCTGGAACTGCTTCGCTTTATTCATTTGATCATTCATACATTCAGTCACCGGCATGAAGCGTTTGATCTGACGGGCTCGACTCACCCGCTTCACGGGTTCCTCTCCGAAAGTGCTAGTTCGATTAAATTACGTAGATTGACGAAGCAGGTATCTTTCTTAAGTCGCCGCGATCTTTCAGGTCTCAGATAAGTCCGCGATCGGACTATCCATCGATTAATTTCTAGTCGCCGGTTGCGTCGAATGTCTTAATTAAGAGCGCGTCAATTTTCAGGTACTACGACAGGCATCCGACTACCTCGTTCGTTAATCTTAAATTATTATTCATTCCTCCTGGATCCAGGAGTCGGGTGTCTTTCTTAAGTCGCCGCGATCTTCCAGGTTCTAGATGAGTCCGCGATCGGATTATCGCTCGATTCATTTTTACTCGCCGGTTGCGTCGATTGTCTTAATTAAGAGCGCGTCAATTTTCAGGTACTACGACAGGCATCGAACTACCTCGTTCGTTAATCTCGAATTATTATTTATTCCTCCTGGATCCAGGAGCCGGGTGTCTTTCTTAAGTCGCCGCGATTTTTCAGGTTCTAGATGAGTCCGCGATCGGATTATCGCTCGATTTATTTTTACTCGCCGGTTGCGTCGAATGTCTTAATTAAGAGCGCGTCAATTTTCAGGTACTACGACAGGCATCCGACTACCTCGTTCGTTAATCGTAAATTATTATTTATTCCTCCTGGATCCAGGAGTCGGGTGTCTTTCTTAAGTCGCCGCGATCTTCCAGGTTCTAGATGAGTCCGCGATCGGACCATCCATCGATTAATTTCTAGTCGCCGTCTGCGTCGAATGTCTTAATTAAGAGCGCGTCAATTTTCAGGTACTACGAAGGGTATCGAACTACCTCGTTCGTTAATCTCGAATTATTATTTATTCCTCCTGGATCCAGGAGCCGGGTGTCTTTCTTGAGTCGCCGCGATCTTTCAGGTTCTAGATGAGTCCGCGATCGGACCATCCATCGATTAATTTTTACTCGCCGGTTGCGTCGATTGTCTTAATTAAGAGCGCGTCAATTTTCAGGTACTACGACAGGCATCGAACTACCTCGTTCGTTAATCTCGAATTATTATTTATTCCTCCTGGATCCAGGAGCCGGGTGTCTTTCTTAAGTCGCCGCGATTTTTCAGGTTCTAGATGAGTCCGCGATCGGATTATCGCTCGATTTATTTTTACTCGCCGGTTGCGTCGAATGTCTTAATTAAGAGCGCGTCAATTTTCAGGTACTACGACAGGCATCCGACTACCTCGTTCGTTAATCGTAAATTATTATTTATTCCTCCTGGATCCAGGAGTCGGGTGTCTTTCTTAAGTCGCCGCGATCTTCCAGGTTCTAGATGAGTCCGCGATCGGACCATCCATCGATTAATTTCTAGTCGCCGTCTGCGTCGAATGTCTTAATTAAGAGCGCGTCAATTTTCAGGTACTACGAAGGGTATCGAACTACCTCGTTCGTTAATCTCGAATTATTATTTATTCCTCCTTGATCCAGGAGCCGGGTGTCTTTCTTGAGTCGCCGCGATCTTTCAGGTTCTAGATGAGTCCGCGATCGGACCATCCATCGATTAATTTTTACTCGCCGGTTGCGTCGATTGTCTTAATTAAGAGCGCGTCAATTTTCAGGTACTACGACAGGCATCGAACTACCTCGTTCGTTAATCTCGAATTATTATTTATTCCTCCTGGATCCAGGAGCCGGGTGTCTTTCTTAAGTCGCCGCGATTTTTCAGGTTCTAGATGAGTCCGCGATCGGATTATCGCTCGATTTATTTTTACTCGCCGGTTGCGTCGAATGTCTTAATTAAGAGCGCGTCAATTTTCAGGTACTACGACAGGCATCCGACTACCTCGTTCGTTAATCGTAAATTATTATTTATTCCTCCTGGATCCAGGAGTCGGGTGTCTTTCTTAAGTCGCCGCGATCTTCCAGGTTCTAGATGAGTCCGCGATCGGACCATCCATCGATTAATTTCTAGTCGCCGTCTGCGTCGAATGTCTTAATTAAGAGCGCGTCAATTTTCAGGTACTACGAAGGGTATCGAACTACCTCGTTCGTTAATCTCGAATTATTATTTATTCCTCCTGGATCCAGGAGCCGGGTGTCTTTCTTGAGTCGCCGCGATCTTTCAGGTTCTAGATGAGTCCGCGATCGGACCATCCATCGATTAATTTTTACTCGCCGGTTGCGTCGATTGTCT
This sequence comes from Macrophya annulata, assembly GCA_963924015.1. Lineage (NCBI taxonomy): Eukaryota > Metazoa > Arthropoda > Insecta > Hymenoptera > Tenthredinidae > Macrophya > Macrophya annulata. Next base: position 24,614,686 of record OZ001260.1, read on the forward strand.
TAATTAAGAGCGCGTCAATTTTCAGGTACTACGACAGGCATCGAACTACCTCGTTCGTTAATCTCGAATTATTATTTATTCCTCCTGGATCCAGGAGCCGGGTGTCTTTCTTAAGTCGCCGCGATTTTTCAGGTTCTAGATGAGTCCGCGATCGGATTATCGCTCGATTTATTTTTACTCGCCGGTTGCGTCGAATGTCTTAATTAAGAGCGCGTCAATTTTCAGGTACTACGACAGGCATCCGACTACCTCGTTCGTTAATCGTAAATTATTATTTATTCCTCCTGGATCCAGGAGTCGGGTGTCTTTCTTAAGTCGCCGCGATCTTCCAGGTTCTAGATGAGTCCGCGTTCGGATTATCGCTCGATTCATTTCTACTCGCCGTCTGCGTCGAATGTCTTAATTAAGAGCGCGTCAATTTTCAGGTACTACGAAGGGTATCGAACTACCTCGTTCGTTAATCTTAAATTATTATTTTTCCCTCCTGGATCCAGGAGTCGCGTGTCTTCCTTAAGTCGCCGCGATCTTTCAGGTTCTAGATGAGTTCGTGACCCGTCAGTCAGTACATTCATTTTTCACCTTCGCATTTTTAGCCGATACCTTGAAAGTGATATGAAACACCCTTCAACGGTTTGCCATCGTCTTTGGGGCTGAAAAGCACCTTGTAAAGACGATACAACCGCTCGCAATGGTCTTTATATCCCTTGATAGGCCTCGGTTCTCTTTGAGTTTCTGCAAAATATTCTTCTCTTCCTTCCTTTTCATCATCGTCATCCTCGCCTCACGAATGTCTTTGGAAATGGCTGTCAGTAGATTCATTTTTCGCCTCTGCTTTGCTCGCCGACACCTTGAAAGTGCTATGAAACACCTTTCAACGGTTTGCAATCGTCTTTGGGGCTGAAAAACCCCTTGTAAAGACGTTAGAACCGATTGCAACGGTCTTCATAGCCCTGGATAGGCCTCGGTTCTCTGTGAGTTTCTGCAACATTTTCTTTCCTTCTTCCTCTTTCATCACCGTCATTCTCACCTCACGAATGTCTCTGAAAACGCTCTAGATCTTACTTGCTTAGTAAACACCTCAATTTGGGTAAGCCACCACGCAATGGGGTACAAGCAGCTTCGGGACTGAAAAATCCCTTGTGAAGAGGCATAAACAACTTGCAACGGTGATGGTACCCCTTGAGAGGTATTAGATTGCTTTTAAATACTGCATGGGCTGCTGGAACTGCTTCGCTTTATTCATTTGATCATTCATACATTCAGTCACCGGCATGAAGCGTTTGATCTGACGGGCTCGACTCACCCGCTTCACGGGTTCCTCTCCGAAAGTGCTAGTTCGATTAAATTACGTAGATTGACGAAGCAGGTATCTTTCTTAAGTCGCCGCGATCTTTCAGGTCTCAGATAAGTCCGCGATCGGACTATCCATCGATTAATTTCTAGTCGCCGGTTGCGTCGAATGTCTTAATTAAGAGCGCGTCAATTTTCAGGTACTACGACAGGCATCCGACTACCTCGTTCGTTAATCTTAAATTATTATTCATTCCTCCTGGATCCAGGAGTCGGGTGTCTTTCTTAAGTCGCCGCGATCTTCCAGGTTCTAGATGAGTCCGCGATCGGATTATCGCTCGATTCATTTTTACTCGCCGGTTGCGTCGAATGTCTTAATTAAGAGCGCGTCAATTTTCAGGTACTACGACAGGCATCGAACTACCTCGTTCGTTAATCTCGAATTATTATTTATTCCTCCTGGATCCAGGAGTCGGGTGTCTTTCTTAAGTCGCCGCGATCTTCCAGGTTCTAGATGAGTCCGCGTTCGGATTATCGCTCGATTTATTTTTACTCGCCGGTTGCGTCGAATGTCTTAATTAAGAGCGAGTCAATTTTCAGGTACTACGACAGGCATCCGACTACCTCGTTCGTTAATCTTAAATTATTATTTATTCCTCCTGGATCCAGGAGCCGGGTGTCTTTCTTAAGTCGCCGCGATCTTTCAGGTCTCAAATAAGTCCGCGATCGGACTATCCATCGATTAATTTCTAGTCGCCGGTTGCGTCGAATGTCTTAATTAAGAGCGCGTCAATTTTCACGTACTACGACAGGCATCGAACTACCTCGTTCGTTAATCTCGAATTATTATTTATTCCTCCTGGATCCAGGAAGCGGGTATCTTTCTTAAGTCGCCGCGATCTTCCAGGTTCTAGATGAGTCCGCGTTCGGATTATCGCTCGATTCATTTCTACTCGCCGTCTGCGTCGAATGTCTTAATTAAGAGCGCGTCAATTTTCGGGTACTACGACAGGCATCGAACTACCTCGTTCGTTAATCTCGAATTATTATTTATTCCTCCTGGATTCAGGAGCCGGGTGTCTTTCTTAAGTCGCCGCGATCTTTCAGGTTCTAGATGAGTCCGCGATCGGACCATCCATCGATTAACTTTTAGTCGCCGGTTGCGTCGAATGTCTTAATTAAGAGCGCGTCAATTTTCAGGTACTACGACAGGCATCGGACTACCTCGTTCGTTAATCTCGAATTATTATTTATTCCTCCTGGATCCAGGAAGCGGGTATCTTTCTTAAGTCGACGCGATTTTTCAGGTTCTAGATAAGTCCGCGATCGGATTATCGCTCGATTTATTTTCATTCGCCGGTTGCGTCGAATGTCTTAATTAAGAGCTCGTCAATTTTCAGGTACTACGACAGGCATCCGACTACCTCGTTCGTTAATCTTAAATTATTATTTTTCCCTCCTGGATCCAGGAGTCGCGTGTCTTCCTTAAGTCGCCGCGATCTTCCAGGTTCTAGATGAGTCCGCGATCGGACCATCCATCGATTAATTTTTACTCGCCGGTTGCGTCGATTGTCTTAATTAAGAGCGCGTCAATTTTCAGGTACTACGACAGGCATCGAACTACCTCGTTCGTTAATCTTAAATTATTATTTTTCCCTCCTGAATCCAGGAGTCGGGTGTCTTTCTTAAGTCGCCGCGATCTTCCAGGTTCTAGATGAGTCCGCGATCGGACCATCCATCGATTAATTTCTAGTCGCCGTCTGCGTCGAATGTCTCAATTAAGAGCGCGTCAATTTTCAGGTACTACGACAGGCATCGAACTACCTCGTTCGTTAATCTCGAATTATTATTTATTCCTCCTGGATCCAGGAGTCGGGTGTTTTTCTTAAGTCGCCGCGATCTTTCAGGTTCTAGATGAGTCCGCGATCGGATTATCGCTCGATTTATTTTTACTCGCCGGTTGCGTCGAATGTCTTAATTAAGAGCGCGTCAATTTTCAGGTACTACGACAGGCATCGCACTACCTCGTTCGTTAATCTCGAATTATTATTTATTCCTCCTGGATCCAGGAGCCGGGTGTCTTTCTTAAGTCGCCGCGATTTTTCAGGTTCTAGATGAGTCCGCGATCGGATTATCGCTCGATTCATTTTTACTCGCCGGTTGCGTCGATTGTCTTAATTAAGAGCGCGTCAATTTTCAGGTACTACGACAGGCATCGGACTACCTCGTTCGTTAATCTTAAATTATTATTTATTCCTCCTGAATCCAGGAGCTGGGTGTCTTTCTTAAGTCGCCGCGATCTTCCAGGTTCTAGATGAGTTCGCGATCGGACCATCCATCGATTAATTTCTAGTCGCCGTCTGCGTCGAATGTCTTGATTAAGAGCGCGTCAATTTTCAGGTACTACGACAGGCATCGAACTACCTCGTTCGTTAATCTCGAATTATTATTTATTCCTCCTGGATCCAGGAGCCGGGTGTCTTTCTTAAGTCGCCGCGATCTTCCAGGTTCTAGATGAGTCCGCGTTCGGATTATCGCTCGATTTATTTTTACTCGCCGTCTGCGTCGAATGTCTTAATTAAGAGCGCGTCAATTTTCAGGTACTACGACAGGCATCGAACTACCTCGTTCGTTAATCTCGAATTATTATTTATTCCTCCTGGATCCAGGAGTCGGGTGTCTTTCTTAAGTCGCCGCGATCTTCCAGGTTCTAGATGAGTCCGCGATCGGACCATCCATCGATTAATTTCTAGTCGCCGTCTGCGTCGAATGTCTCAATTAAGAGCGCGTCAATTTTCAGGTACTACGACAGGCATCGAACTACCTCGTTCGTTAATCTCGAATTATTATTTATTCCTCCTGGATCCAGGAGTCGGGTGTTTTTCTTAAGTCGCCGCGATCTTCCAGGTTCTAGATGAGTCCGCGTTCGGATTATCGCTCGATTTATTTTTACTCGCCGTCTGCGTCGAATGTCTCAATTAAGAGCGCGTCAATTTTCAGGTACTACGACAGGCATCCGACTACCTCGTTCGTTAATCGTAAATTATTATTTTTCCCTCCTGGATCCAGGAAGCGGGTGTCTTTCTTAAGTCGCCGCGATCTTCCAGGTTCTAGATGAGTCCGCGTTCGGATTATCGCTCGATTTATTTTTACTCGCCGTCTGCGTCGAATGTCTCAATTAAGAGCGCGTCAATTTTCAGGTACTACGAAGGGTATCGAACTACCTCGTTCGTTAATCTTAAATTATTATTTTTTCCTCCTGGATCCAGGAGTCGGGTGTCTTTCTTAAGTCGCCGCGATTTTTCAGGTTCTAGATGAGTCCGCGATCGGATTATCGCTCGATTTATTTTTACTCGCCGGTTGCGTCGAATGTCTTAATTAAGAGCGCGTCAATTTTCAGGTACTACGACAGGCATCCGACTACCTCGTTCGTTAATCGTAAATTATTATTTATTCCTCCTGGATCCAGGAGTCGGGTGTCTTTCTTAAGTCGCCGCGATCTTCCAGGTTCTAGATGAGTCCGCGATCGGACCATCCATCGATTAATTTCTAGTCGCCGTCTGCGTCGAATGTCTTAATTAAGAGCGCGTCAATTTTCAGGTACTACGAAGGGTATCGAACTACCTCGTTCGTTAATCTCGAATTATTATTTATTCCTCCTGGATCCAGGAGCCGGGTGTCTTTCTTGAGTCGCCGCGATCTTTCAGGTTCTAGATGAGTCCGCGATCGGACCATCCATCGATTAATTTTTACTCGCCGGTTGCGTCGATTGTCTTAATTAAGAGCGCGTCAATTTTCAGGTACTACGACAGGCATCGAACTACCTCGTTCGTTAATCTCGAATTATTATTTATTCCTCCTGGATCCAGGAGCCGGGTGTCTTTCTTAAGTCGCCGCGATTTTTCAGGTTCTAGATGAGTCCGCGATCGGATTATCGCTCGATTTATTTTTACTCGCCGGTTGCGTCGAATGTCTTAATTAAGAGCGCGTCAATTTTCAGGTACTACGACAGGCATCCGACTACCTCGTTCGTTAATCGTAAATTATTATTTATTCCTCCTGGATCCAGGAGTCGGGTGTCTTTCTTAAGTCGCCGCGATCTTCCAGGTTCTAGATGAGTCCGCGATCGGACCATCCATCGATTAATTTCTAGTCGCCGTCTGCGTCGAATGTCTTAATTAAGAGCGCGTCAATTTTCAGGTACTACGAAGGGTATCGAACTACCTCGTTCGTTAATCTTAAATTATTATTTTTCCCTCCTGGATCCAGGAGCCGGGTGTCTTTCTTAAGTCGCCGCGATTTTTCAGGTTCTAGATGAGTCCGCGATCGGATTATCGCTCGATTTATTTTTACTCGCCGGTTGCGTCGAATGTCTTAATTAAGAGCGCGTCAATTTTCAGGTACTACGACAGGCATCCGACTACCTCGTTCGTTAATCGTAAATTATTATTTATTCCTCCTGGATCCAGGAGTCGGGTGTCTTTCTTAAGTCGCCGCGATCTTCCAGGTTCTAGATGAGTCCGCGATCGGACCATCCATCGATTAATTTCTAGTCGCCGTCTGCGTCGAATGTCTTAATTAAGAGCGCGTCAATTTTCAGGTACTACGAAGGGTATCGAACTACCTCGTTCGTTAATCTCGAATTATTATTTATTCCTCCTGGATCCAGGAGCCGGGTGTCTTTCTTGAGTCGCCGCGATCTTTCAGGTTCTAGATGAGTCCGCGATCGGACCATCCATCGATTAATTTTTACTCGCCGGTTGCGTCGATTGTCTTAATTAAGAGCGCGTCAATTTTCAGGTACTACGACAGGCATCGAACTACCTCGTTCGTTAATCTCGAATTATTATTTATTCCTCCTGGATCCAGGAGCCGGGTGTCTTTCTTAAGTCGCCGCGATTTTTCAGGTTCTAGATGAGTCCGCGATCGGATTATCGCTCGATTTATTTTTACTCGCCGGTTGCGTCGAATGTCTTAATTAAGAGCGCGTCAATTTTCAGGTACTACGACAGGCATCCGACTACCTCGTTCGTTAATCGTAAATTATTATTTATTCCTCCTGGATCCAGGAGTCGGGTGTCTTTCTTAAGTCGCCGCGATCTTCCAGGTTCTAGATGAGTCCGCGTTCGGATTATCGCTCGATTCATTTCTACTCGCCGTCTGCGTCGAATGTCTTAATTAAGAGCGCGTCAATTTTCAGGTACTACGAAGGGTATCGAACTACCTCGTTCGTTAATCTTAAATTATTATTTTTCCCTCCTGGATCCAGGAGTCGCGTGTCTTCCTTAAGTCGCCGCGATCTTTCAGGTTCTAGATGAGTTCGTGACCCGTCAGTCAGTACATTCATTTTTCACCTTCGCATTTTTAGCCGATACCTTGAAAGTGATATGAAACACCCTTCAACGGTTTGCCATCGTCTTTGGGGCTGAAAAGCACCTTGTAAAGACGATACAACCGCTCGCAATGGTCTTTATATCCCTTGATAGGCCTCGGTTCTCTTTGAGTTTCTGCAAAATATTCTTCTCTTCCTTCCTTTTCATCATCGTCATCCTCGCCTCACGAATGTCTTTGGAAATGGCTGTCAGTAGATTCATTTTTCGCCTCTGCTTTGCTCGCCGACACCTTGAAAGTGCTATGAAACACCTTTCAACGGTTTGCAATCGTCTTTGGGGCTGAAAAACCCCTTGTAAAGACGTTAGAACCGATTGCAACGGTCTTCATAGCCCTGGATAGGCCTCGGTTCTCTGTGAGTTTCTGCAACATTTTCTTTCCTTCTTCCTCTTTCATCACCGTCATTCTCACCTCACGAATGTCTCTGAAAACGCTCTAGATCTTACTTGCTTAGTAAACACCTCAATTTGGGTAAGCCACCACGCAATGGGGTACAAGCAGCTTCGGGACTGAAAAATCCCTTGTGAAGAGGCATAAACAACTTGCAACGGTGATGGTACCCCTTGAGAGGTATTAGATTGCTTTTAAATACTGCATGGGCTGCTGGAACTGCTTCGCTTTATTCATTTGATCATTCATACATTCAGTCACCGGCATGAAGCGTTTGATCTGACGGGCTCGACTCACCCGCTTCACGGGTTCCTCTCCGAAAGTGCTAGTTCGATTAAATTACGTAGATTGACGAAGCAGGTATCTTTCTTAAGTCGCCGCGATCTTTCAGGTCTCAGATAAGTCCGCGATCGGACTATCCATCGATTAATTTCTAGTCGCCGGTTGCGTCGAATGTCTTAATTAAGAGCGCGTCAATTTTCAGGTACTACGAAGGGTATCGAACTACCTCGTTCGTTAATCTCGAATTATTATTTATTCCTCCTGGATCCAGGAGCCGGGTGTCTTTCTTAAGTCGCCGCGATCTTTCAGGTCTCAGATAAGTCCGCGATCGGACCATCCATCGATTAATTTCTAGTCGCCGGTTGCGTCGATTGTCTTAATTAAGAGCGCGTCAATTTTCAGGTACTACGACAGGCATCGAACTACCTCGTTCGTTAATCTCGAATTATTATCTATTCCTCCTGGATCCAGGAGCCGGGTGTCTTTCTTAAGTCGCCGCGATCTTTCAGGTTCTAGATGAGTCCGCGATCGGACCATCCATCGATTAATTTCTAGTCGCCGGTTGCGTCGAATGTCTTAATTAAGAGCGCGTCAATTTTCAGGTACTACGACAGGCATCGAACTACCTCGTTCGTTAATCTCGAATTATTATCTATTCCTCCTGGATCCAGGAGCCGGGTGTCTTTCTTAAGTCGCCGCGATCTTCCAGGTTCTACATGAGTCCGCGTTCGGATTATCGCTCGATTTATTTTTACTCGCCGGTTGCGTCGATTGTCTTAATTAAGAGCGCGTCAATTTTCAGGTACTACGACAGGCATCGAACTACCTCGTTCGTTAATCTCGAATTATTATTTATTCCTCCTGGATCCAGGAGCCGGGTGTCTTTCTTGAGTCGCCGCGATCTTTCAGGTTCTAGATGAGTCCGCGATCGGACCATCCATCGATTAATTTTTACTCGCCGGTTGCGTCGATTGTCTTAATTAAGAGCGCGTCAATTTTCAGGTACTACGACAGGCATCGAACTACCTCGTTCGTTAATCTCGAATTATTATTTATTCCTCCTGGATCCAGGAGCCGGGTGTCTTTCTTAAGTCGCCGCGATTTTTCAGGTTCTAGATGAGTCCGCGATCGGATTATCGCTCGATTTATTTTTACTCGCCGGTTGCGTCGAATGTCTTAATTAAGAGCGCGTCAATTTTCAGGTACTACGACAGGCATCCGACTACCTCGTTCGTTAATCGTAAATTATTATTTATTCCTCCTGGATCCAGGAGTCGGGTGTCTTTCTTAAGTCGCCGCGATCTTCCAGGTTCTAGATGAGTCCGCGTTCGGATTATCGCTCGATTCATTTCTACTCGCCGTCTGCGTCGAATGTCTTAATTAAGAGCGCGTCAATTTTCAGGTACTACGAAGGGTATCGAACTACCTCGTTCGTTAATCTTAAATTATTATTTTTCCCTCCTGGATCCAGGAGTCGCGTGTCTTCCTTAAGTCGCCGCGATCTTTCAGGTTCTAGATGAGTTCGTGACCCGTCAGTCAGTACATTCATTTTTCACCTTCGCATTTTTAGCCGATACCTTGAAAGTGATATGAAACACCCTTCAACGGTTTGCCATCGTCTTTGGGGCTGAAAAGCACCTTGTAAAGACGATACAACCGCTCGCAATGGTCTTTATATCCCTTGATAGGCCTCGGTTCTCTTTGAGTTTCTGCAAAATATTCTTCTCTTCCTTCCTTTTCATCATCGTCATCCTCGCCTCACGAATGTCTTTGGAAATGGCTGTCAGTAGATTCATTTTTCGCCTCTGCTTTGCTCGCCGACACCTTGAAAGTGCTATGAAACACCTTTCAACGGTTTGCAATCGTCTTTGGGGCTGAAAAACCCCTTGTAAAGACGTTAGAACCGATTGCAACGGTCTTCATAGCCCTGGATAGGCCTCGGTTCTCTGTGAGTTTCTGCAACATTTTCTTTCCTTCTTCCTCTTTCATCACCGTCATTCTCACCTCACGAATGTCTCTGAAAACGCTGTAGATCTTACTTGCTTAGTAAACACCTCAATTTGGGTAAGCCACCACGCAATGGGGTACAAGCAGCTTCGGGACTGAAAAATCCCTTGTGAAGAGGCATAAACAACTTGCAACGGTGATGGTACCCCTTGAGAGGTATTAGATTGCTTTTAAATACTGCATGGGCTGCTGGAACTGCTTCGCTTTATTCATTTGATCATTCATACATTCAGTCACCGGCATGAAGCGTTTGATCTGACGGGCTCGACTCACCCGCTTCACGGGTTCCTCTCCGAAAGTGCTAGTTCGATTAAATTACGTAGATTGACGAAGCAGGTATCTTTCTTAAGTCGCCGCGATCTTTCAGGTCTCAGATAAGTCCGCGATCCCACCATCCATCGATTAATTTCTAGTCGCCGGTTGCGTCGAATGTCTTAATTAAGAGCGCGTCAATTTTCAGGTACTACGAAGGGTATCGAACTACCTCGTTCGTTAATCTCGAATTATTATTTATTCCTCCTGGATCCAGGAGCCGGGTGTCTTTCTTAAGTCGCCGCGATCTTTCAGGTTCTAGATGAGTCCGCGATCGGACCATCCATCGATTAATTTTTACTCGCCGGTTGCGTCGATTGTCTTAATTAAGAGCGCGTCAATTTTCAGGTACTACGAAGGGTATCGAACTACCTCGTTCGTTAATCTCGAATTATTATTTATTCCTCCTGGATCCAGGAGCCGGGTGTCTTTCTTAAGTCGCCGCGATCTTTCAGGTCTCAGATAAGTCCGCGATCGGACCATCCATCGATTAATTTCTAGTCGCCGGTTGCGTCGATTGTCTTAATTAAGAGCGCGTCAATTTTCAGGTACTACGACAGGCATCGAACTACCTCGTTCGTTAATCTCGAATTATTATCTATTCCTCCTGGATCCAGGAGCCGGGTGTCTTTCTTAAGTCGCCGCGATCTTTCAGGTTCTAGATGAGTCCGCGATCGGACCATCCATCGATTAATTTCTAGTCGCCGGTTGCGTCGAATGTCTTAATTAAGAGCGCGTCAATTTTCAGGTACTACGACAGGCATCGAACTACCTCGTTCGTTAATCTCGAATTATTATCTATTCCTCCTGGATCCAGGAGCCGGGTGTCTTTCTTAAGTCGCCGCGATCTTCCAGGTTCTACATGAGTCCGCGTTCGGATTATCGCTCGATTTATTTTTACTCGCCGGTTGCGTCGATTGTCTTAATTAAGAGCGCGTCAATTTTCAGGTACTACGACAGGCATCGAACTACCTCGTTCGTTAATCTCGAATTATTATTTATTCCTCCTGGATCCAGGAGTCGGGTGTCTTCCTTAAGTCGCCGCGATCTTCCAGGTTCTAGATGAGTCCGCCATCGGACCATCCATCGATTAATTTCTAGTCGCCGGTTGCGTCGATTGTCTTAATTAAGAGCGCGTCAATTTTCAGGTACTACGACAGGCATCGAACTACCTCGTTCGTTAATCTCGAATTATTATTTATTCCTCCTGGATCCAGGAGTCGGGTGTCTTCCTTAAGTCGCCGCGATCTTCCAGGTTCTAGATGAGTCCGCCATCGGACCATCCATCGATTAATTTCTAGTCGCCGGTTGCGTCGATTGTCTTAATTAAGAGCGCGTCAATTTTCAGGTACTACGACAGGCATCGAACTACCTCGTTCGTTAATCTCGAATTATTATTTATTCCTCCTGGATCCAGGAGCCGGGTGTCTTTCTTAAGTCGCCGCGATCTTTCAGGTTCTAGATGAGTCCGCGTTCGGATTATCGCTCGATTAATTTTTACTCGCCGGTTGCGTCGATTGTCTTAATTAAGAGCGCGTCAATTTTCAGGTACTACGACAGGCATCGAACTACCTCGTTCGTTAATCTCGAATTATTATTTATTCCTCCTGGATCCAGGAAGCGGGTATCTTTCTTAAGTCGCCGCGATTTTCCAGGTTCTAGATGAGTCCGCGATCGGACCATCCATCGATTAATTTTTACTCGCCGTCTGCGTCGAATGTCTTAATTAAGAGCGCGTCAATTTTCAGGTACTACGACAGGCATCGAACTACCTCGTTCGTTAATCTTAAATTATTATTTATTCCTCCTGGATCCAGGAGCCGGGTGTCTTTCTTAAGTCGCCGCGATCATTCAGGTTCTAGATGAGTCCGCGTTCGGATTATCGCTCGATTAATTTTTACTCGCCGGTTGCGTCGATTGTCTTAATTAAGAGCGCGTCAATTTTCAGGTACTACGACAGGCATCGGACTACCTCGTTCGATAATCTTAAATTATTATTTATTCCTCCTGGATCCAGGAGCCGGGTGTCTTTCTTAAGTCGCCGCGATCTTTCAGGTCTCAGATAAGTCCGCGATCCCACCATCCATCGATTAATTTCTAGTCGCCGGTTGCGTCGAATGTCTTAATTAAGAGCGCGTCAATTTTCAGGTACTACGACAGGCATCGAACTACCTCGTTCGTTAATCCTAAATTATTATTTATTCCTCCTGGATCCAGGAAGCGGGTATCTTTCTTAAGTCGCCGCGATGTTCCAGGTTCTAGATGAGTCCGCCATCGGACCATCCATCGATTAATTTCTAGTCGCCGGTTGCGTCGATTGTCTTAATTAAGAGCGCGTCAATTTTCAGGTACTACGACAGGCATCGAACTACCTCGTTCGTTAATCTCGAATTATTATCTATTCCTCCTGGATCCAGGAGCCGGGTGTCTTTCTTAAGTCGCCGCGATCTTTCAGGTTCTAGATGAGTCCGCGATCGGACCATCCATCGATTAATTTTTACTCGCCGGTTGCGTCGATTGTCTTAATTAAGAGCGCGTCAATTTTCAGGTACTACGACAGGCATCGAACTACCTCGTTCGTTAATCTCGAATTATTATCTATTCCTCCTGGATCCAGGAGCCGGGTGTCTTTCTTAAGTCGCCGCGATCTTTCAGGTTCTAGATGAGTCCGCGTTCGGATTATCGCTCGATTCATTTTTACTCGCCGTCTGCGTCGAATGTCTTAATTAAGAGCGCGTCAATTTTCAGGTACTACGACAGGCATCGAACTACCTCGTTCGTTAATCTCGAATTATTATTTATTCCTCCTGGATCCAGGAGTCGGGTGTCTTTCTTAAGTCGCCGCGATCTTTCAGGTTCTAGATGAGTCCGCGATCGGACCATCCATCGATTAATTTCTAGTCGCCGGTTGCGTCGAATGTCTGAATTAAGAGCGCGTCAATTTTCAGGTACTACGAAGGGTATCGAACTATTTCGTTCGTTAATCTCGAATTATTATCTATTCCTCCTGGATCCAGGAGCCGGGTGTCTTCCTTAAGTCGCCGCGATCTTCCAGGTTCTAGATGAGTCCGCGATCGGACCATCCATCGATTAATTTTTACTCGCCGGTTGCGTCGATTGTCTTAATTAAGAGCGCGTCAATTTTCAGGTACTACGACAGGCATCGAACTACCTCGTTCGTTAATCTCGAATTATTATTTATTCCTCCTGGATCCAGGAAGCGGGTATCTTTCTTAAGTCGCCGCGATCTTTCAGGTTCTAGATGAGTTCGTGACCCGTCAGTCAGTACATTCATTTTTCACCTTCGCATTTTTAGCCGATACCTTGAAAGTGATATGAAACACCCTTCAACGGTTTGCCATCGTCTTTGGGGCTGAAAAGCACCTTGTAAAGACGATACAACCGCTCGCAATGGTCTTTATATCCCTTGATAGGCCTCGGTTCTCTTTGAGTTTCTGCAAAATATTCTTCTCTTCCTTCCTTTTCATCATCGTCATCCTCGCCTCACGAATGTCTTTGGAAATGGCTGTCAGTAGATTCATTTTTCGCCTCTGCTTTGCTCGCCGACACCTTGAAAGTGCTATGAAACACCTTTCAACGGTTTGCAATCGTCTTTGGGGCTGAAAAACCCCTTGTAAAGACGTTAGAACCGATTGCAACGGTCTTCATAGCCCTGGATAGGCCTCGGTTCTCTGTGAGTTTCTGCAACATTTTCTTTCCTTCTTCCTCTTTCATCACCGTCATTCTCACCTCACGAATGTCTCTGAAAACGCTCTAGATCTTACTTGCTTAGTAAACACCTCAATTTGGGTAAGCCACCACGCAATGGGGTACAAGCAGCTTCGGGACTGAAAAATCCCTTGTGAAGAGGCATAAACAACTTGCAACGGTGATGGTACCCCTTGAGAGGTATTAGATTGCTTTTAAATACTGCATGGGCTGCTGGAACTGCTTCGCTTTATTCATTTGATCATTCATACATTCAGTCACCGGCATGAAGCGTTTGATCTGACGGGCTCGACTCACCCGCTTCACGGGTTCCTCTCCGAAAGTGCTAGTTCGATTAAATTACGTAGATTGACGAAGCAGGTATCTTTCTTAAGTCGCCGCGATCTTTCAGGTCTCAGATAAGTCCGCGATCGGACTATCCATCGATTAATTTCTAGTCGCCGGTTGCGTCGAATGTCTTAATTAAGAGCGCGTCAATTTTCAGGTACTACGAAGGGTATCGAACTACCTCGTTCGTTAATCTCGAATTATTATTTATTCCTCCTGGATCCAGGAGCCGGGTGTCTTTCTTAAGTCGCCGCGATCTTTCAGGTTCTAGATGAGTCCGTGTTCGGATTATCGCTCGATTAATTTTTACTCGCCGGTTGCGTCGATTGTCTTAATTAGGAGCGCGTCAATTTTCAGGTACTACGACAGGCATCGAACTACCTCGTTCGTTAATCTCGAATTATTATTTATTCCTCCTGGATCCAGGAGTCGGGTGTCTTCCTTAAGTCGCCGCGATCTTCCAGGTTCTAGATGAGTCCGCCATCGGACCATCCATCGATTAATTTCTAGTCGCCGGTTGCGTCGATTGTCTTAATTAAGAGCGCGTCAATTTTCAGGTACTACGACAGGCATCGAACTACCTCGTTCGTTAATCTCGAATCATTATTCATTCCTCCTGGATCCAGGAGCCGGGTGTCTTCCTTAAGTCGCCGCGATCTTCCAGGTTCTAGATGAGTCCGCCATCGGACCATCCATCGATTAATTTCTAGTCGCCGGTTGCGTCGATTGTCTTAATTAAGAGCGCGTCAATTTTCAGGTACTACGACAGGCATCGAACTACCTCGTTCGTTAATCTCGAATTATTATTTATTCCTCCTGGATCCAGGAGCCGGGTGTCTTTCTTAAGTCGCCGCGATCTTTCAGGTTCTAGATGAGTCCGCGTTCGGATTATCGCTCGATTAATTTTTACTCGCCGGTTGCGTCGATTGTCTTAATTAGGAGCGCGTCAATTTTCAGGTACTACGACAGGCATCGAACTACCTCGTTCGTTAATCTCGAATTATTATTTATTCCTCCTGGATCCAGGAGCCGGGTGTCTTTCTTAAGCCGCCGCGATCTTTCAGGTCTCAGATAAGTCCGCGATCGGACCATCCATCGATTAATTTCTAGTCGCCGGTTGCGTCGAATGTCTTAATTAAGAGCGCGTCAATTTTCAGGTACTACGACAGGCATCGAACTACCTCGTTCGTTAATCTTAAATTATTATTTATTCCTCCTGGATCCAGGAGCCGGGTGTCTTTCTTAAGTCGCCGCGATCATTCAGGTTCTAGATGAGTCCGCGTTCGGATTATCGCTCGATTAATTTTTACTCGCCGGTTGCGTCGATTGTCTTAATTAAAAGCGCGTCAATTTTCAGGTACTACGACAGGCATCGAACTACCTCGTTCGTTAATCTCGAATTATTATTTATTCCTCCTGGATCCAGGAGCCGGGTGTCTTTCTTAAGTCGCCGCGAGCTTTCAGGTTCTAGATGAGTCCGCGATCGGACCATCCATCGATTAATTTTTACTCGCCGGTTGCGTCGATTGTCTTAATTAAGAGCGCGTCAATTTTCAGGTACTACGACAGGCATCGGACTACCTCGTTCGATAATCTTAAATTATTATTTATTCCTCCTGGATCCAGGAGCCGGGTGTCTTTCTTAAGTCGCCGCGATCTTTCAGGTCTCAGATAAGTCCGCGATCCCACCATCCATCGATTAATTTCTAGTCGCCGGTTGCGTCGAATGTCTTAATTAAGAGCGCGTCAATTTTCAGGTACTACGACAGGCATCCGACTACCTCGTTCGTTAATCTTAAATTATTATTTATTCCTCCTGGATCCAGGAGTCGGGTGTCTTCCTTAAGTCGCCGCGATCTTCCAGGTTCTAGATGAGTCCGCCATCGGACCATCCATCGATTAATTTTTACTCGCCGGTTGCGTCGATTGTCTTAATTAAGAGCGCGTCAATTTTCAGGTACTACGACAGGCATCGAACTACCTCGTTCGTTAATCTCGAATTATTATTTTTCCCTCCTGGATCCAGGAGTCGCGTGTCTTCCTTAAGTCGCCGCGATCTTTCAGGTTCTAGATGAGTTCGTGACCCGTCAGTCAGTACATTCATTTTTCACCTTCGCATTTTTAGCCGATACCTTGAAAGTGATATGAAACACCCTTCAACGGTTTGCCATCGTCTTTGGGGCTGAAAAGCACCTTGTAAAGACGATACAACAGCTCGCAATGGTCTTTATATCCCTTGATAGGCCTCGGTTCTCTTTGAGTTTCTGCAAAATATTCTTCTCTTCCTTCCTTTTCATCATCGTCATCCTCGCCTCACGAATGTCTTTGGAAATGGCTGTCAGTAGATTCATTTTTCGCCTCTGCTTTGCTCGCCGACACCTTGAAAGTGCTATGAAACACCTTTCAACGGTTTGCAATCGTCTTTGGGGCTGAAAAACCCCTTGTAAAGACGTTAGAACCGATTGCAACGGTCTTCATAGCCCTGGATAGGCCTCGGTTCTCTGTGAGTTTCTGCAACATTTTCTTTCCTTCTTCCTCTTTCATCACCGTCATTCTCACCTCACGAATGTCTCTGAAAACGCTGTAGATCTTACTTGCTTAGTAAACACCTCAATTTGGGTAAGCCACCACGCAATGGGGTACAAGCAGCTTCGGGACTGAAAAATCCCTTGTGAAGAGGCATAAACAACTTGCAACGGTGATGGTACCCCTTGAGAGGTATTAGATTGCTTTTAAATACTGCATGGGCTGCTGGAACTGCTTCGCTTTATTCATTTGATCATTCATACATTCAGTCACCGGCATGAAGCGTTTGATCTGACGGGCTCGACTCACCCGCTTCACGGGTTCCTCTCCGAAAGTGCTAGTTCGATTAAATTACGTAGATTGACGAAGCAGGTATCTTTCTTAAGTCGCCGCGATCTTTCAGGTCTCAGATAAGTCCGCGATCCCACCATCCATCGATTAATTTCTAGTCGCCGGTTGCGTCGAATGTCTTAATTAAGAGCGCGTCAATTTTCAGGTACTACGACGGGTATCGAACTACCTTGTTCGTTCTTATATTATCATTCATTTCCCCCGGATTCAGGAAGCGGGTATCTTCCTTGAAACGTTGCGATCTTTCAGGTTTCGGATAATTCCGCGATCGGAATATCCCTCGATGTATTTCTAGTCGCCGGTTGCGCCGAATGTCTCACTTAGGAGCGCGTGAATTTCATGGTCCTGCTACAGGTATCGAACTACCTTGTTTGTTAATAATATATTATTAGTTATTTTTCTTGGATCCAGGAAGTAGGTATCTTTCTTAAGACCTCGCGATCTTTCAGGTTTCGGATAAGTCCGTGATCGAATCATCCCTCGATTTCTTTTTTGTCGCCGAATGTCTTATTACTCAAGAGCGCGTGAATTCCCAGGTCCTACGACAGGTGTCGAACTATCTCGTCCGTTATTATTATGTTATTATTCATCCTTCCTGGATACAAGAAGCGGGTATTTTTCTTTAGACGTCGCGATTTCTCAGGTATCGGATAATTTCGCGAATGGATTATCCCTCGATTTATTTTCAGTTGCCGATCGCGTCGAATATCTTACTGCGAATCTTTCTATCAATCATGTAGATCTCACTCCGTTGGTGAGTATCGATACGTGGATTAGGCCTACTGGGGATACCACATTAAAAAAAACGCGCCTGACACTCTACCCCCGTGGTGGTGTGGAAAAGAGTTTCATCTGATAAAAATACCCCGAATTTTGTTTCACAGAGATCTCTAGTTGTCAAATTGTTCGCGAGAAAATATTTCGACCGTTTTCTTCTTCTTTGCTTTTGAATTGCGACCCTTAATATTGCCTGCCGGAGAAAAAGGTTTTTCAAAAAAGGGTTACTCCAACTCGATTTTGATATTATTTAGAATCAACTTGCATAATGAGTTGAGAAAAATATCATCTGAACATATGATATCCTGCAACTGATCGCAATTCGCATTACCGATTCAGCAGCGATCTATTCAATTTTTGAATAGACCAAATTCGTAATTTCTTTCAGGTAGTAATCGTTGTGAACCTTTTGTTGAAATATTAAATAGAAATAAAAAAGACAGAAAAAATAGAATAAGTTGAAATAGTCAAAAAACGTTTCACATAATTTATTAATGGCCCCTTCTCTAAGATCTAGCGATTCTTCAGGTTTCAGAAAAGTTCAAGATCAGAAATCAGTCGATCAACGAGTAAATTAATCGAAGCAATTTTTGGAATCCAATTCGAAATTCCCGCTCGAGACGGTACAATCGGCCGGCATTCAACGCATCCTATGAACGCAATCGTGCTTTTGCTCAAATACGTATCCAAAATGGCCGATGTTCATTCGTTATGTTCGGATCACTGTTAACTATTACGATTTTAATATAATAACCATTAGAATATATCACTGAATTAAAAAACTTCAGACTTACAGAAAACAAACTACTCTTATCAGTCTGACACGCTACACTCATGCATATAACAATTAAAAAAGTAACAAAACACAAAATCATCCTTAAAAATACTAAAGTGAATTCAACGAATTGAAAGAAATGGATGAACTCCGTGAACAGGGCTGGTATGTTCGATTTCTTCATCCTCATTATTATTCAGCTTTTGGTGTGAAAATCATCCGTATAAATCAAACTCAACCTTATATTATTCCATCAATTTTACAACACGAGATAAAGTGTTCATCAAGTTTTATTTCTCAATCTCAATATAGGTACCTGTCAGACGAGGGTTACAACCTCTTAAGTGATTCCAGGGATGTTCAAAAAATAATCAAAAGGGCCTTAGATGTGAGTATTTATTTACCATTATGTATTTGCATAATAATCATTCAACATTTTTCTCCTTTTTTCATTACTTGATTCAATCTACACGATTCCTTGTTGACCAAAAAACAAATAGTTATTTTGATATTGATGCACATATTTGCTACGAGTCGATTAAATTGTTAAATAATTGCAGTATGATCTGAAAGAGATTGGCAATGGCCAAGGAGACTTAACTCAGGGAAATGTAGTATGGCAAATACAAAAATTACGGAATGTAGCTGCCCCTAAGGGAAACGAAGAGTCTAGATCAACTCCACGCATGTTAAAATTGTCTCTAACTGATGGACAAAATAATTTTCAAGCTATAGAGATTGAACCGATACCTTGGCTAAGGTAAACACGTCAATTGTTTATTGTGATTGAAATTTTAAAACTCTGATTTTTACTGAATGTGAATTATTTTCAGCATAAATACACCGCCGGGTACAAAACTGTTGATGAAGAAAGGAGTCTTGCCAATGTCGCACGGTATTATATTGTTGAAACCATCACACATATTGTCTGTACTTGGAGGCAGAGTTCCCAGTCTGGTGGAAAAATGGGAAATGAATAAAGTGGGTTCAGAATAAATATTCATTAAATTATGTTATCAAATTTTCATTTTCATTTCATTTTCACCGAATATTTTTATTTTCATTTTTTCTATAGAAATTAGCACAACATACAAGAGTCAGACCGGCAGAAGAAGGTGGACCCCCGCCATGGATACCATTTGGTAAAAAAATAGTTAAAATTAGCGAACAAGATAAGAACTTCAAAGCTCTTGCCGATAAAGAAAGGGCAACAAAAGAAAATGCCGAATTTGAAGCACAAAGGAAAGACGCTATTGCTGAGGCAGCTAAGCAAGGGAGCAAAAAAGTATTTGGAGGTGGAAACAAACAGGTAAATATATAGTGTGAAATTAAATCATTGACAGAATATATAATTATAAATTCCAATTGATTTTAAACATGATATGTATTCATTTTTTCTAGCTTTTGGACCATAGTGTACAGAGGATTGTTGACCAAGGATTTTCGATAGAACAGGCTGAATATGCTTTGAGAATTAGTCGTAACAACATTGATAGAGCGTTAAAAAGTCTACAACGTAATGATAACAGATACAGTAGAGAAACTGGGTGTGTTTATGATTCAGAGAATTATATGAAAATTTTCACTCCCAATTATTGTGGTATTTCATTATTATATCTTGTTACCAGGGATTCTAACAGCGCTAGAGAAGTTAGAGAACCAAAAGGAAAAAGATTTGACAAAAAAGTAGAAGATGGGAAGCCGAGTAGTGGCAGAGTCTCTTTGTTTGACTTTCTCGAAGACAAACTTCCTGCACAAACTGATTCACCGGAAGAAACTAAGGTGCAAGGAACTAATGATTTTTATAACAGCAAAGGAAGTTCGGATAGATTTGAATCAAGAAGTGCTGATCAAACAGGAAGAGGTGGAAGGTATTGACCAATAATTTCATTTGGTTATCCTAGTTAGTCAATTTTATTATTCATAACTTGACTGTATTGTATTCTAAACATGGAGTAATTTAGTAAATTGAAATGGATCATGTCATAGCTTCAATTTCTGAATAATTGGTATTGCTCAGAGTCTCTCATTTTATTGTGTGATGTATTAATATAACAGAAGAACAGAAGTGGGTTAAAATACTTGACAAACATAGTTTATACCTGTTTTTGATAATTATTCAAGAGTCAGAAAATGTTTCCGAATGGCCTGACTCTTCTTTAAAAGTTTAAACTTTGCAAATTATTTGGAATTGAATGAAATTTTGTTTTTAAATATTTCTTGACAATTATTTCTATAAAAAATTGAAGAGTAAGAACTTTTGCAACACATCTGGTATCTTGCTTCAGAAATCAAAGAGGAGGACGTCCTTATCAGCCTGCACCGCGACACTCAGAGGAAGTAAAAACTAACAAGCCGAGAACAGGAAAAGTGAATTATACTGCAAATTACGCTGCGAATCAGACTGTAAATTATTCCCAATATCCTCAATATAATTCATCGAATACATCTAATCAAAGAAAACCGCCTAGATTTCAAAAAAATCAAGATAATCCTACCAATTCGTATCAGCAGGAGAATAATTACAAGGGTGGTTTTAACAAGAATCCTCATTACACTGAAAATAAAAATGGTTTTGCTCCAGGACGTTTGGAAAGTGGTAGCGATAATGGTTACAATAGAAACCGACAAGAGCAAAATCAAGGAAACAGTGGCTATAATAATAATAGACAGCAAAATCATTATCAATCAGAGTCTAAACCGAGAGAAAAACAAGATTACAATTCATATAATAAATCTGAGACTAATTATCCAAGTCATAGAAATAATTCTGTAGATAATTATCAGCAAAATCCAATCATTAATTCGGGTGAACAAAATTTAAGAAATCGTCAGAATAGGAATCCACCTAATCCAACTAATGGGAGATATAATAGCAAAGAAACTGGCAGTTTTAATGAACAAAAGGGAAATTCTAATACGAATAATCAATTGGCTACACATCAAACTGAGGGAACATGGGTTTGGCAACCTGGCGACAAATGCATGGCTAAATATTGGGAGGACAACAGGGTAGGGAATTTAAGAAAATGTACTTTGCTACAAATAATTAATTGAACAGAAAAAATTATCATTTTTATTTCTAAATCTGATGCAGTATTATAACGCTGAGGTGACTGCAGTTTCTCAAAGGACATGCGTCGTGTTATTCAATAATTTCAACAACTTTGAAGAAGTCTTACAAGCCGACTGCATACCAATCACAGTCGAGGTATTTGTTCTTAACTCTGAATATCCTTTTTATATGTTTTATTTGATTAATAGCCTTGAATGATTTCTTATTAATAAATCACTCTTCAGGATGGACCAAACTTTCAAGACAGTAGCAGAGAATCAAAGCAGCAAGATCAACGTGGTGAAAATCGACAACAGCGCAACAATCAGGGCAATCATATAACTAGTGAGTAATAACTACGCTATTACAAAAAACTGTTTCTTTTTTTTTTCAATTTCTCAGATAAACTCTGATGTTTTCCTTGTTCAAATTATAATTATAACAATTTATCCCTTATTAATATATGGCCCATGTTACATAGCAGGAATGGAGTTTCGAAGAGGTGGAGGAGGCAGTGGAATTGGGACTAGAGGCTACAACAGACGTTCTCAACATCGCAGTACTAGGCCGATATATCAGCCTCCTGGTCAACGAACTTATTCTCCATCTAGGACGCAAAAAGAAATGAATTCTGAATCTTAACATGATTTTGTTTGCCACGATAAAACTACTGAAAAAAAAAAAAAAAAAAAAAAAACGAAAAAAAAAACTGATTAAAAATACTAAATATAATAATATTTAATTATAAAATCTTAGAAAAACGAAAATTATTTCAATGCTATCACATAGTTAAGCCAAAGACTGACTTCGCAACCAGCTGTCAATATCGTCTCACGATAGCGCTATAGAAGCGTTTAATAATGTGTATTAATTATTTAATATGTATTTATCTTGTTTAATTCAAGTTTGGAGGGTATGATAGGTTTTAAATGCCAGCAAATAGCGTATTAATTCTTAATCTAATATATTAATAATATTTAATAGTAACAATTATAATTATAATTATATGCCATATAACGCTCGTGGTATTATCGTAGAAAATTGTAAACCCGTGATAAAACTTGAAAAAAAGGATATTAATTATAAAATCATTATCGCTTAATTAGCAAGACTTACATTTATATATAATTATTGTAATAGAAAGAATATTAATTAATTCGTCAAAATATATTTCCTAAATAATAGTATAATTTATTGTTTTTAAAAAAAAACCGCAAGCGATTACATACTCTGTACCTTGTATACCTTCCTAAAACACTAATAAAATTTGTAATGTTAAAATCAATCTATAATTACGCTGTAATATGATTTTATAATTCCCTTTTTTATTCGTATAACTCTTTAAATTAGAAATGCTGTTTTCGAAAATTTCAATAAAACTTGTTTCAAAATTCTAACAAAATTAAATTTTTAAAATCTCAATCTGCATTGTACCTTACCCACCGAAACGATGATAGCAAAATTAGTTGATTAAAGGTGGCGCTAGTGACACTGTTGTAGTCATTTCGTAACGTAAAGGTATCTTTTCATGTGATGGCTGACGCTGGAAAGGTCACATGATTTGAGTTCGACCAATGGAATATCTAAGGGTGAAACGGTAGCAAACGATAGATAGATAAATTGACGCCAGTGAAAAAGAACCTCAACCCCTAAATTATTGCGTATCAAATGCGTAACCGGCGGTTCATTGAAACATTGAAACTGAACAATACAAATGGCGGGTACCTGCGATTGTTTATGTGGCTCAAACAGATATGAAATTTATATAAACAAAGTGTTAATGAGTGAATAAATGTTTATCGGTTTTCCTCAGTAGAAAAATTGATCTTATTGAATAATTTTATATAAAACTACGTTGTAATATATGCGAAAGCGGCATGCCACCGTTGTCTGGAGGATTCGGCGAGCAAATAGAGGTTAGAATTTCAAATTCTTGACGTTTATACACACATTTTGTTTCGCGAATATTTAATCTTTTTGTTCATAATTGCTTTAGGACTACGAAGTATTAAACGTACTAGGAAAAGGAGGCTTTGCCAGTGTATACAGAGCGAAATGTCTCCGGAGTGGAATGGAGGTTGCGATAAAAATGGTGAGCAGAAATATTTTGCCTAGTTCTTTGGACAGTAAAACTGAAAAATAACTATAATAAGTTATCATTTTTTGAATAAACGAATAATCACAGATCGACAAGAAGCTTATGCAGGCTGCAAATATGGTCGGAAGGGTCCGCCAAGAAGTTGCTATTCACTCACGATTAAAGCACCCTGCTGTACTTGAATTATACACATTTTTTGAGGATGCTAACTACGTCTATTTAGTATTGGAGTTGTGTCATAACGGAGAACTCCAACGATTCCTTAAATCGCAAAGGTCTCGTGCTCTTCCTGAGGAACATGGTAAGCATACAGCATATAAGATGACTAATAAATTCGAATCTTAGCTATTATTTTAATCATTATGATCTCGGACAATCTCCATCAATTCTAAGTTTCATTCAATTGACTTCAATTGAATTCACGGCTTGGCTTAATTAATTCTGATTTTTTTTCTAAATTATGTCTACTCCAAGATGTCTTCCAGGTATGCTCGAAATTCCTTTTCTTATACATACAATGTTTACAATTTATATTTTAAATAGAAAATTGTAGGACTTTAGTGTCTCAAAAGGTTTTAGATTAGTAAAAACTCTATTGAAGCACTAAAATGCAAAATTGTACAAAATATTCACTCATATTCAAGATATATTATTAATAATCATTGACCAGTTTGCAAATTTATAAACACTCTTTGATTTTAAGCTTTAGATAAATCTTGTTGAGTTATTTAAAGAATTAAAAGATGTCGAAAACTACCTAGTTTAAAATGTAGGAAAGCAAAAAGAGACACTAAATCAAGTATCACACAGAAATATCCTGGTTCTTTCAGCTCCATGAAAATAAACCACGGTTTCTTCTATTTGTTCTTATTATTTGCAGCCAGTCGTATATTGAGTCAAGTCGTCCAAGGACTTCTTTATTTGCATTCGCATCAGATACTTCACAGAGATATGTCCCTGTCTAATCTACTTTTGACCAGAGATATGCAGGTGGTAAGTATTCATGTAAAGTAACCCTTGATTCATAATAGCCTGAATAATCAAACAGTAGTTTCATGATCCAAGTTCGTTTGCCCTATGTTAATACATCCATTCATATGAAAAAAGCTTTGAATATTAGATTCAGATTAGATTTAGATAAGGTTTTAATATTAGAATCAGTTCATTGAAATATTCAATTAGGATAACGTATTACTTTTTTATTGCTTTGTGTATAAAATAATTACAATTCATTTGAAATAATATAATAATTTTTATTCTAGAAAATAGCAGATTTTGGGCTAGCTACGCAATTAACACGGCCAGATGAGAAGCATCTAACTATGTGTGGAACACCAAATTACATTTCTCCAGAGGTAAACAATTCATTTTACAAATTCGAAAAACAATGAATGGTATTGATAATATTCTACTAAATTGGTTGAATTTTTAATGTCTGTTTCAGGTTGCCACACGATCTTCTCACGGCTTAGAAGCCGACGTATGGGGTCTTGGTTGTATGCTGTATACTCTATTAGTAGGAAAGCCACCCTTTGATACGGATGCAGTTAAAAGTACTTTAACTCGTGTTGTAATGGCAGATTATGTTTTTCCAACAAATCTTTCTGAAACTGCTAAAGACTTGATAAATCGTCTGTTAAAAAAAAATCCTAGAGACAGAATTCGCCTTAGGGACATACTACATCATCCTTTTCTTGCTCTACGTGATAAAAATTATCTTAACAAGGTAATTAACATTTATAATATCAATAACATATATCCATATTGAACCATATTGATTTTAACATTATGTTTCATTGATTATCATTTTTAAAGGACAAGGGAGGCATGCCTAGAGGATTGTCTGGAGTTGAAGGTGGCGATTCTGGAGTAGGTCGAACAATGTCTTCATGCAGTCATCCTCGATTGCGTTCTAGATCAGAAGAAAGACTGCCAAATTTTCCTAGCAGTTTGGGACCGTGTCCTACTCCAACACCTACCGCAAGGAGCGAGCCTTATTACGATTACACAACAGATATTCAGCTGTCCTACAGAGCACAGCTTAACAATTATTCTCATAATAGTAATTCTGTGTTAGCTGGTATACCTCAACCACCTCAAAGTAGAGTATTTTCTCTGACAGAGCAACAGAGCAATTATGATGGACAATGGGGAGAAGATAATCAAAAGACAGATAAACAGCACAGAAAAAATAGAGATAAAAAATTAACTGATGGCGAAGATGAAGGCAGTAATAAACTATCTGTATCACCCCTGAATTCAATCAGATTGCAAGCCACCAGACATAGGACTAAAAATGCTGTCCTCACAATACTCGACAATGGTGAAGTTTGCATCGAATTTATTAAACGACGAAATGGCAAGGTGTGACTTTATCGAAATTAATTGTATTGCTGAAACAATTAGGAGTAGAGACTTTGAAAAAATAAATAGGCATTGCTTAAAAAATTCAATAATATTGAGAACAAATCTCAAATGTATAGGAAATATCAGAAAACGTCACATTATTCTTTAATTTCTTGTTATCATTCCGTGCTGCAGGAGAAGGTGAGCGAGGTGTGTCGTATATCTGGCGATGGTTTGAGAATTGTTCTTTATAAAGCTAGCGAAGGAACTAGTGTGGGTTCTGAACCTCCGCCTTTACCATCACGGGGAGCCGACAGTATCCATTCTTACGAAAGTCTTCCACAACGTCATCACCGAAAATACGTTTATGCAGCTCGATTTGTACGGCTGGTCAGAGCCAAGACTCCAAAATTAACTCTATATACACCTAAAGCAAAATGCCTCTTTATGGAAAATGGTCCTCATCCAGACTTTGAACTTCATTTTTACAGTGGAGCCAAGGTATACATAAGAACATACTCTGTGATTGATATCTTTCATATTGAATCTACAATTACAAGATGTATTCCAAATATGTTGAACAAGATTATCAGACTAATATTATTGAAATTTATAGATAACTCGGATCGAGGGAGTGGTAAAGGTGATTGAAGAACCTGGTGGACCTATATATTCAGAGAATGAACTACCCTCGAGATTAGAAGATCTTCACGAACATTATTCACAATGTTATCAACGTTGTTTGCTGCTAGAATCCACTCTAGCATCCCTGGAAACAGCTACAAGTCACTCATGTTTTCCAGCAATAATTGGACGGAGGCCAGCTACAGCCTCAAACGACGCACTCTGTTTAAGGGGAAAAGAAAATATTTCACAAGCTACAACTAGCCCTCCAATCGTAAGCCTTCACATAACCGTTGCATGTATTAGCTGTAAAGTAATCTATTTCTCAGAACTTATTAATGAAATCGGTTTTTATGATAAAATAAGTCCAGTGAATTATTCGATATTAATTTATTGTCATTCTTGTTACAGTTTATATTAAATCTCATTGATTATACATTTCAGATGCCGTCTTTCAACGCGAGCTGTTCCGTTGTTTCCACAGTGGCATCGCGTTCAAGGAGATCAAATTCGGTATGCGTTTCCACGAACATTACAAACAACAAGATATCGATACCAGGAGTTGGTGTAGCCACTCAACTATCAAGTGGAGATGTTAGGGTTGATTATGGAGATGGATCAACGCTCACCGTAAGAAACTTTATACTTTTTTTTCGGTTACTTCATGTAACAAAATTGCGTTAATAAATAATTACCTAATTGTTTTTTTTTTCTTTTATTAAAAAAATTACAGGTAAGCCCGCAGAGTATGGGAGGTGGATTGACATACGAAAGTAGTAGCGGTATAGTTACAAAGTATAATCAAAATTATCAACAAAATTCTGAGGTCCCTTCCGCCATTCGGGACAAGTTGAGACATCTGCCTACCATAATTAAACACCTAATGCAACCGAAACATAGAAACATACGTTGATTGTTAAGCCCCGTAATTTTGAACTCCTGATTTAATATAGACAATAATATTTAGATAGATTATATTAGTATATTATACAATTATGTAACATGTTCTTGCGAAATAAAGAGAAATGTATTTTGATATTAATCAAAGGGGGGTTGTAGTTTCTACTGATTTATACTGATTTATATTGTTGCGATAAATTAGCACGTTTTTATATAGACAACTTAGAGCAATATGCTCTAAGATCGACAATAACGATCCTTCTGAAGTGATTATTCTGTGGATTTCTGTTTGCAGCATATCATTTCTATTCAATGGTTCTTGAATAATTTGATAATCAAAAAATTAGCACATGAGGTACAGATGGTATCGCCATCTATTAGATAAAATAGGAATTACAATATGCTATGCAGGTTGCGTGTAAGGAAGAGCACTAAGTTTAGACGCGGACACTTGTTTTGGGGTCAGTATCTTTCGTAGCGTCAAAGGATTTGTATGGGGGTTACTTTACCGAGCTACGACTGTCGTGTGAAAAATACTCCTAATCGGTTAACCTGTATACTAGAAGCAAATAAAATGACTCGAGAGTTGCTATGGTCACACTTATTTTTAAGAAACAATTACAAATTGTAAACACTACTTCGACAACGAGTCATATTGTATAGATACTGCAGCAATAAATTACTGAAAAACATTCATAGTTGATAGCTTCGTTAATTTCCCCTTCCTGTGACTATTTATTTTAAATAAGTGAAAGGTGAAACAGCGTACGGCACACTGAAATAGTTGGAAATTAGAATTAATGCATTTTCAGCCTTTTCAAATCTTGCGACCAGCTTTTCAGAACAGATATTCTCTTGATGCCCAGACCCAAGAGGATTTCTTGACTTGATATTTTCGAAACTCTGAATAAGGTAAGTATACAGCAGCGTGATTGGAGCCAATTCGACAGGACTGCATACCTAGTTGCGTGTGCGTCGTTGGTTTCTTCCACCGAAAATTTCGGCACACCTCCTCGAGTCAGGTGTTCTCCTGATACCAGAAGCAATTTTCGACGTGAACTTTCGGAATTTCTAAGTAAGCTAAGCGAATGAGACATGCATAGAGACACGCATGTATGCGAATGCACGCTTGCTTAGACGCATGCTTCTGATTTTTCCCGCCACAAATTTCAGCACACCTCCTCGGGTCAGATGTTCTCCTGAGACCAGGAGCAATTTTTCGACTTAAACTTTCAAAAACTCTAAATTTTGTAAGCTAATGAGAGATGCAGAGAGACATATCTATACGAATGCATGCCTGCTTAGACACATGCTCCTGAGTTTTCCCGCCAAAAATTTCAGCACACCTCCTCGGGTCAGATGTTCTCCTGATACCAGGAGCAATTTTTCGACTTAAACTTTCAAAAACTCTAAATTTTGTAAGCTAATGAGAGATGCAGAGAGACACAACTATACGAATGCATGCCTGCTTGGACATACGCTCCCGATTTTTCCCGCCAAAAATTTCAGCACACCTCCTCGGGTCAGATGTTCTCCTGATACCAGGAGCAATTTTTCGACTTAAAATTTTAAAAACTCTAAATTTTGTAAGCTAATGAGAGATGCAGAGAGACACAACCATACGAATGCATGCCTGCTTAGACACATGCTCCTGATTTTTCCCGCCAAAAATTTCAGCACACCTCCTCGGGTCAGATGTTCTCCTGATACCAGGAGCAATTTTTCGACTTAAAATTTCAAAAACTCTAAATTTTGTAAGCTAATGAGAGATGCAGAGAGACACAACTATACGAATGCATGCCTGCTTAGACATACGCTCCCGATTTTTCCCGCCAAAAATTTCAGCACACCTCCTCGGGTCAGATGTTCTCCTGATACCAGGAGCAATTTTTCGACTTAAAATTTCAAAAACTCTCAATTTTGTAAGCTAATGAGAGATGCAGAGAGACATATCTATACGAATGCATGCCTGCTTAGACACATGCTCCTGATTTTTCCCGCCAAAAATTTCAGCACACCTCCTCGGGTCAGATGTTCTCCTGATACCAGGAGCAATTTTTCGACTTAAACTTTCAAAAACTCTAAATTTTGTAAGCTAATGAGAGATGCAGAGAGACATATCTATACGAATGCATGCCTGCTTAGACACATGCTCCTGATTTTTCCCGCCAAAAATTTCAGCACACCTCCTCGGGTCAGATGTTCTCCTGATACCAGGAGCAATTTTTCGACTTAAAATTTTAAAAACTCTAAATTTTGTAAGCTAATGAGAGATGCAGAGAGACACAACCATACGAATGCATGCCTGCTTAGACACATGCTCCTGATTTTTCCCGCCAAAAATTTCAGCACACCTCCTCGGGTCAGATGTTCTCCTGATACAAGGAGCAATTTTTCGACTTAAAATTTCAAAAACTCTAAATTTTGTAAGCTAATGAGAGATGCAGAGAGACATATCTATACGAATGCATGCCTGCTTAGACACATGCTCCTGATTTTTCCCGCCAAAAATTTCAGCACACCTCCTCGGGTCAGATGTTCTCCTGATACCAGGAGCAATTTTTCGACTTAAAATTTCAAAAACTCTAAATTTTGTAAGCTAATGAGAGATGCAGAGAGACACAACTATACGAATGCATGCCTGCTTGGACATACGCTCCCGATTTTTCCCGCCAAAAATTTCAGCACACCTCCTCGGGTCAGATGTTCTCCTGATACCAGGAGCAATTTTTCGACTTAAAATTTCAAAAACTCTCAATTTTGTAAGCTAATGAGAGATGCAGAGAGACATATCTATACGAATGCATGCCTGCTTAGACACATGCTCCTGATTTTTCCCGCCAAAAATTTCAGCACACCTCCTCGGGTCAGATGTTCTCCTGATACCAGGAGCAATTTTTCGACTTAAACTTTCAAAAACTCTAAATTTTGTAAGCTAATGAGAGATGCAGAGAGACACAACCATACGAATGCATGCCTGCTTAGACACATGCTCCTGATTTTTCCCGCCAAAAATTTCAGCACACCTCCTCGGGTCAGATGTTCTCCTGATACCAGGAGCAATTTTTCGACTTAAAATTTCAAAAACTCTAAATTTTGTAAGCTAATGAGAGATGCAGAGAGACACAACCATACGAATGCATGCCTGCTTAGACACATGCTCCTGATTTTTCCCGCCAAAAATTTCAGCACACCTCCTCGGGTCAGATGTTCTCCTGATACCAGGAGCAATTTTTCGACTTAAAATTTTAAAAACTCTAAATTTTGTAAGCTAATGAGAGATGCAGAGAGACACAACCATACGAATGCATGCCTGCTTAGACACATGCTCCTGATTTTTCCCGCCAAAAATTTCAGCACACCTCCTCGGGTCAGATGTTCTCCTGATACCAAGAGCAATTTTTCGACTTAAAATTTCAAAAACTCTAAATTTTGTAAGCTAATGAGAGATGCAGAGAGACACAACCATACGAATGCATGCCTGCTTAGACACATGCTCCTGATTTTTCCCGCCAAAAATTTCAGCACACCTCCTCGGGTCAGATGTTCTCCTGATACCAGGAGCAATTTTTCGACTTAAACTTTCAAAAACTCTAAATTTTGTAAGCTAATGAGAGATGCAGAGAGACACAACCATACGAATGCATGCCTGCTTAGACACATGCTCCTGATTTTTCCCGCCAAAAATTTCAGCACACCTCCTCGGGTCAGATGTTCTCCTGATACTAGGAGCAATTTTTCGACTTAAAATTTCAAAAACTCTAAATTTTGTAAGCTAATGAGAGATGCAGAGAGACACAACCATACGAATGCATGCCTGCTTAGACACATGCTCCTGATTTTTCCCGCCAAAAATTTCAGCACACCTCCTCGGGTCAGATGTTCTCCTGATACAAGGAGCAATTTTTCGACTTAAAATTTCAAAAACTCTAAATTTTGTAAGCTAATGAGAGATGCAGAGAGACATATCTATACGAATGCATGCCTGCTTAGACACATGCTCCTGATTTTTCCCGCCAAAAATTTCAGCACACCTCCTCGGGTCAGATGTTCTCCTGATACCAGGAGCAATTTTTCGACTTAAAATTTCAAAAACTCTAAATTTTGTAAGCTAATGAGAGATGCAGAGAGACACAACTATACGAATGCATGCCTGCTTAGACATACGCTCCCGATTTTTCCCGCCAAAAATTTCAGCACACCTCCTCGGGTCAGATGTTCTCCTGATACCAGGAGCAATTTTTCGACTTAAAATTTCAAAAACTCTCAATTTTGTAAGCTAATGAGAGATGCAGAGAGACATATCTATACGAATGCATGCCTGCTTAGACACATGCTCCTGATTTTTCCCGCCAAAAATTTCAGCACACCTCCTCGGGTCAGATGTTCTCCTGATACCAGGAGCAATTTTTCGACTTAAACTTTCAAAAACTCTAAATTTTGTAAGCTAATGAGAGATGCAGAGAGACACAACCATACGAATGCATGCCTGCTTAGACACATGCTCCTGATTTTTCCCGCCAAAAATTTCAGCACACCTCCTCGGGTCAGATGTTCTCCTGATACCAGGAGCAATTTTTCGACTTAAAATTTCAAAAACTCTAAATTTTGTAAGCTAATGAGAGATGCAGAGAGACACAACCATACGAATGCATGCCTGCTTAGACACATGCTCCTGATTTTTCCCGCCAAAAATTTCAGCACACCTCCTCGGGTCAGATGTTCTCCTGATACCAGGAGCAATTTTTCGACTTAAAATTTTAAAAACTCTAAATTTTGTAAGCTAATGAGAGATGCAGAGAGACACAACCATACGAATGCATGCCTGCTTAGACACATGCTCCTGATTTTTCCCGCCAAAAATTTCAGCACACCTCCTCGGGTCAGATGTTCTCCTGATACCAAGAGCAATTTTTCGACTTAAAATTTCAAAAACTCTAAATTTTGTAAGCTAATGAGAGATGCAGAGAGACACAACCATACGAATGCATGCCTGCTTAGACACATGCTCCTGATTTTTCCCGCCAAAAATTTCAGCACACCTCCTCGGGTCAGATGTTCTCCTGATACCAGGAGCAATTTTTCGACTTAAACTTTCAAAAACTCTAAATTTTGTAAGCTAATGAGAGATGCAGAGAGACACAACCATACGAATGCATGCCTGCTTAGACACATGCTCCTGATTTTTCCCGCCAAAAATTTCAGCACACCTCCTCGGGTCAGATGTTCTCCTGATACTAGGAGCAATTTTTCGACTTAAAATTTCAAAAACTCTAAATTTTGTAAGCTAATGAGAGATGCAGAGAGACACAACCATACGAATGCATGCCTGCTTAGACACATGCTCCTGATTTTTCCCGCCAAAAATTTCAGCACACCTCCTCGGGTCAGATGTTCTCCTGATACCAGGAGCAATTTTTCGACTTAAAATTTCAAAAACTCTAAATTTTGTAAGCTAATGAGAGATGCAGAGAGACACAACCATACGAATGCATGCCTGCTTAGACACATGCTCCTGATTTTTCCCGCCAAAAATTTCAGCACACCTCCTCGGGTCAGATGTTCTCCTGATACCAGGAGCAATTTTTCGACTTAAAATTTTAAAAACTCTAAATTTTGTAAGCTAATGAGAGATGCAGAGAGACACAACCATACGAATGCATGCCTGCTTAGACACATGCTCCTGATTTTTCCCGCCAAAAATTTCAGCACACCTCCTCGGGTCAGATGTTCTCCTGATACCAAGAGCAATTTTTCGACTTAAAATTTCAAAAACTCTAAATTTTGTAAGCTAATGAGAGATGCAGAGAGACACAACCATACGAATGCATGCCTGCTTAGACACATGCTCCTGATTTTTCCCGCCAAAAATTTCAGCACACCTCCTCGGGTCAGATGTTCTCCTGATACCAGGAGCAATTTTTCGACTTAAACTTTCAAAAACTCTAAATTTTGTAAGCTAATGAGAGATGCAGAGAGACACAACCATACGAATGCATGCCTGCTTAGACACATGCTCCTGATTTTTCCCGCCAAAAATTTCAGCACACCTCCTCGGGTCAGATGTTCTCCTGATACTAGGAGCAATTTTTCGACTTAAAATTTCAAAAACTCTAAATTTTGTAAGCTAATGAGAGATGCAGAGAGACACAACCATACGAATGCATGCCTGCTTAGACACATGCTCCTGATTTTTCCCGCCAAAAATTTCAGCACACCTCCTCGGGTCAGATGTTCTCCTGATACCAGGAGCAATTTTTCGACTTAAAATTTTAAAAACTCTAAATTTTGTAAGCTAATGAGAGATGCAGAGAGACACAATTATACGAATGCATGCCTGCTTAGATATACGCTCCTGATTTTTCCCGCCAAAAATTTCAGCACACCTCCTCGGGTCAGATGTTCTCCTGATACCAGGAGCAATTTTTCGACTTAAAATTTTAAAAACTCTAAATTTTGTAAGCTAATGAGAGATGCAGAGAGACACAATTATACGAATGCATGCCTGCTTAGATATACGCTCCTGATTTTTCCCGCCAAAAATTTCAGCACACCTCCTCGGGTCAGATGTTCTCCTGATACCAGAAGCAATTTTTCGACTTAAAATTTTAAAAACTCTAAATTTTGTAAGCTAATGAGAGATGCAGAGAGACACAATTATACGAATGCATGCCTGCTTAGACATACGCTCCCGATTTTTCCCGCCAAAAATTTCAGCACACCTCCTCGGGTCAGATGTTTTCCTGATACCAGGAGTAATTTTTCGACTTAAAATTTCAAAAACTCTAAATTTTGTAAGCTAATGAGAGATGCAGAGAGACACAACCATACGAATGCATGCCTGCTTAGACATACGCTCCTGATTTTTCCCGCCAAAAACTTCGGCACACCTCCTTGGGTCAGTTGTCCTCCTGATACCAGGAGCAATTTTTGACGCAAAATTCTCGTTTATTGGACAAAATGACTCGTGAGAGCATTTGTTTTATAGTGCGTAAGCTTACGAACCAATTAATGTCGCAATTTTTTCTAACATTCGTGAATTCTATTATTAGTTTCGGGATAAATTAAATAATCTTGATTGATGCAACAACCGGAGGAGTTAGCGTTGCGAACCTGAAACTTGGGAAATTGAGACTCAGGCAAATGAGATTTGGAGTCATAAGCATATGTGAATGGCTGGAAACTGTTAGAACTCGCTGAGAAATGAAATAATTTCCGAATGTACGAACTCGAAATCGATAATCTAAAAGGAAAAGGAAAGGAAACTGTATTGAATAAGGAGTATCAGTATTTTCGAATGTTTTTATTGACAATTGAAAATGACGTAAGAATTTCCATAGGTAAAAAATTGAAAACTACGTCCGCTATAAATGATGTACTCCAAGTAGAAAATGATTCCAGGTGGTATCCAAAATTCCAGATATCCTGCTAAAACAAATGAATATAGAAATTGTTTAATTGATATAAGCTTAACTGAACAAAGTAAGAAAAAAATCGAAATTTGCAGCGTGGCTATCTTCTAAGAAATTACTATCGATTTTAGGAGTTATCTTCTGTATCTTTCGACAAATTTAAAATAGCGATTTTTTCCCGGAAATATAGTTGGTCCATAAGACAGAAACATATTTACTAAAAGTGTGCGAATTTCTAGTCAACTGAACGATTAGTTCCTCAGATTGATACAAGTACTTTGGAGAAAAACGCATTGAAAGTTTTTCGTACCGTTTTAATGAGGATTTTATAGAAGTCCAATTGAAATGTGATACTGACCGTTGATCAGCTATTCCACTGCTATGGACCGGACTCTTTTTTGCTCGCAGAGAAGCTGATCTTTGTAGCCTGCGAGGAGTCCAGGCTTCTTCACGTCTATCTGGCCGCTGTCCATTCTTTCGAGTGTATTGTATGCCACGTACTCCGAACTTCTACAACTTCGTCAATATTGGGAATTCATATGTAGGGTTCTGAGGGCACATATCTGAAACCCTAATCTCAATAAATCTGCAATAAACAAAAAAAAAATCGATTCTCCAAATTTCTGGATCAGTATTTCACGCGTGAATCTGATCAGAGGCGAATTCCAGCTCGGGTTGGGAAAGTAATTAATTTCGCGCAAGATAGAGAATGCTGCCAAAAATCAGAGAATATGAAAAACAAAACCAGAGTCTGATTGCCATTGAGAGTTAAACGGTTTAGAATTGATGGTGGTGAATTTTTGGCAGATTTCTCACAGGACACGATCATGGAATGTTAAGACGTAAGTTCTGCTATATTTGTTATAAAGGACGAACAGTTAGTGTGTGGGGGTGCTTTACACAGGCTGAAAATGAGCAATGTAATCGGGATTTAAAATTATCGTAGTTTGATTATGATTAAAAATTGTGTTCGGTATTTAAAACAAGCATTATAAAAAATACTATGTGACACTTTCGGGGAATTGCATTATGCCATTTGGCAAGTATAGGTATGTATGGATATTGCCGAGAAGTACGTATAGATAAATGATTCATAGATTCATTTGCTTTATTAGCAAGAGAAATTCATTCAAATATCGCACGGCATGACTGCGACGGTTTGTCGATTCGACATATATAGGTATATATCAACGAAAGTATCACCCTACGATGTATTTTTAATAACTAATCAGATTTTCTGTCAAAGAATACTTCGTTACTTTTGTACGTTGTTGTGCTCGCGTTAAAAGAGATTAAACGTTTTTATTTAAAAAAGAAAAGATAAATCAATAGAGACTAACACCATTCCTTAAATAACATGATTTCGTTGTATCGCAATGTAATATAATTACTTTTTCACGTATAAGATGCGCTTACTATATTCAATGAATCGAAATAATTATTGAAATGATTTTTTTTATTTATATTTTTTTTTTTTTATTACTGAATGCACTTTACGAGTCTCTATAGAAACAATAAAACGTCTAAGGACATCAAAGACAAATTTGATTTAAGTCTATAATCTATTACCATAGATGTAATGTAGTAGCTCCACAATTTTACTTCGAAATGGTCAACTTCATCGATAAACTGTGTAAAAGGCAGAAAACTCATCTCTGTAATGATATTTCAAGAATTAAAAATAGAAGTATTATAGGTATACGAAAACCCTCGGCCGATATAACTTCAAACGATCTCCCATGGCCAACGTTCCATTTACTGAGTAATCAATTTTAAATTTCTCGGACACTGTAAAGAATTTACCTTATTATTCTTTCGTGAAATAAAATGCTATTGCAATACACAATACTGCCAGTAGACAGACACGTCTTTGAACTGAGTTTAGTAGGTATAAATACCTAAGTTAATACCACCCAAATAGTTTATGTACTACCTTATTGGCACGCTGGATAATTTGCGCGGTTTATTGCGTCGACACGAGAATTGTACAAAAATTTTCTTGACCGTTTCGTTATAGAACTGTTGAGCTATGGTTGTTTCTATGCTATTACCATTGCTACGTTTATGTTTAGTAATTCCTAATATTAATAATCTTTATTTTGTGTTATATTTAATAAATCTTGTATATAGTTAATCTATTGCACTTTACATCCGCATTCGAAATACGGTACAGTGATTCGTATTTTATGTTTGAAAATATTATTCTCATCGTGAGGGCGAGTGTTAAAAGTTACAGACAATAATTAATTACTATCTATTATTTAAAATTGTTCAATACGCTGCATTGAGAGTTATTTTTTCTTTTCAATTTTTTTTTTTTTTTTTGTTTTTTGTTCTTTTTTTTATGAAACATTTAGTATTTTACAAATAGGAAACGATCAGACACTGAGCTTTTATTAATTCGGAGAGTACAGGCTCTTCGTGAAATTTATACGCCATAAAATTCGAAGTATTTATTATACATCCATATATTATACAACGTATTAATCACGTATGGTGGTTTTAAAACGTTGCCTTTATACGCGAATAAAGACGGACGAGAATATATAATCTAATTATTGATCTGACAAAAGTGTCTTTGCGATCTATGATCTTTTTAATTATGAGGAAAGATAAAAAGTAGTTAAAATTGTAAAACGCGTGGTCAAAATAATGTTCTCAAAAAGCCTGTATGCTGTTTATAGATTTTCTTAATCACTCCGAAGATCCGATTTTGTAAAATACATCAACCATCCATCCTCCACTTCTACATAGTTTTAATATTGTGTGTTATTTTTTTTTTCTTTTTTTTTTTTTTTTAATTTATACAATAAAATATCACAGTTCTGTTCGTACCATCGCCATGCAATATTGTGCTTACATTGCATCGTCTATAAATAATAATCATTTCATACACTCTTTCTTTCTCTCTTTCTCACTACTTTCTTTCTCTTTCTGTTTCTCTCGGTTAATTGTTATCAATAGTATAATAGTATATTTTTTTTAAATCTATTTAAACATTTAAAATGACTTTTTGCAAACATACAGTTTCATGAAAACCTTCGTTATTTCCAAGCGATTAAAAACGTTAAATATTATAACCGGTAGAAACTTTTTCAACTAGCCTTAAGTCTAGTCCAAATAGTAGATATATAGATACTTGAGTATTGCTAATATTTTGTAAAATTCATCTCATCTGAAAACTATACGTTAAATTAAAAACTTTTTCATTACATTATACGAATTATTATTCTCAATTGTAAAACATTTTGCTCTGGTAGAGCCGATGAGTTTTCTTTCTTTTTTTTTCATCTTTTACACGGAAATAAAAGTAATAAACATAAGTTATTTTTATTGATAAATTTAAATTAGTGGGTTTTGGAATTTGGTCCTGCAGTATGAAAAAAATTTTCTAATGGAAGTTTCTTTCTTTACCGAACGAACAGCAGGTTGTGTTATACTTTCCTGCAATGTCTGTTAGATGGCGATCAATACATCTAGCCTTGATGTAAGATGGGTTGCGTGTCCGCAGGCGGAATTATACGAAATTTATTTAGAATTTTATAAATTATAAGGAAACCGAAAGACTATTTTTACGGTCTTTTTTTTTACACCTTGACTTTGGCTCCGTGTTACGTTTAATAAAACTGTATTTTACAATTCAATCAATAATTAATAAGCAAACTAAATATGCTTGGACGGTATATCTGAACGTCTGGAACTCGCGTTACTTGTTATGTAGTTAATCAATTATATATAATCGTTTTCCCGCGGGTCTTGGGGTAGGTAAATTTATGAACAACCAAAAAGGAAAATACAGGACAGGTAATAAAATAGATGGATAGAAAATCCTTGGAAAATTATGCAATCTAATTAAAAAGCAATCTTCCTCCTGCTTTACAAAGATAAAAATTAACTACGTAAAAATTACTGAATGAAAATAAATAAATAAATAAATAATTATAAATAAACTAAGTAAA
Source organism: Macrophya annulata (assembly GCA_963924015.1). Lineage (NCBI taxonomy): Eukaryota > Metazoa > Arthropoda > Insecta > Hymenoptera > Tenthredinidae > Macrophya > Macrophya annulata. Next base: position 24,653,237 of record OZ001260.1, read on the forward strand.
AGGAAATATTAAAAGTACGATTAGACGCTACTTAGTCAGCAAAGTTTTTACGAAAGCTTGTAGGTAGATGGAGGAAGAATGATAAGAATAACTAAAAATAAGAATAAAAAGAAAACAAACTCAGGTATAAAAGGGATAAAAAAATTTCTTTTAACGTAATAGTTTATTAAACGAAATAATAATTATAATAATTAATGAAACTAAAAATAATTAGACAGAAAAAATCACAATTAAAGCATAGGGGTTCCTGGTCCCCCCCTCCCCGTGGGACGTAACAAAAATACGCTATTTTATTTATTTGTTATTATTATTATTATTATTATTATTTTTTGTTCTTCTTTCTTATTCTTCTTTATTCATCTTCTTTTGTTTCGCAGTTCATTTGTTTCTCCTGTTATATTATATATTTAAATAATCAATTGTCTTGTCTTTAAACTCCAACAATATATAGAAGAAAAAAAAAAAAAAAAAAAAACCAGTTAATTTGCAGGCACGCTGCAAATGTGTGTGGGCGACATGCTATGCGATACAATATGCTCGGCGTGCTTTTCGGAAAATAATTAATAGGAAACCCAAAAAGTGATTATACAATAATATGTTTCGTAATAAGTAGTAGATATTATACCTTTCTTAATAACAAACTAATAATAAACAACTTGAGCACAGGTGAGGCGCGACACGATGGACATTAAAACGAAGAGGATACTGAATTTATTTTCATAAAATGTAATTCAGGTTCCTCGTCTAACAAGACCACCGTACATAATGCACCATAACAAGAAACTATCTACAGTGTTTTTGTCTTCACTTAATTCTCTACACGTGTGTCTATGTGTGTGTCTGTGTCTGTGTACGTGTATGTGTGTGTGTGTGTGTGTGTTACTTGATTTTGCCTAAGTTTTGTGTACTGTTTTACCGTTTACTTATCCGAGCAGCCGACTTTGGCGTGCTTTGGTGGACATTAGCAAAAAAAAAAAAATCGAAAATAAATTAATTAAAAACAAAAAATAAAAAATAAAATCCAAAAGAAAAAATAAAAAAAAATTATCGCGTCCAAGTGGTTTTACCCAGCGATTACTTCTCACATCGAATACATGAGTTTAAAAAGATATGAAAAGTATAAATAAAAAATTTGACAAATAAACAGAAGGAAATCAAAAAATAAAGAAGTAACATGATCAAATCATTGTTAGGATGTTTTTTTTTCTTTCTTTTTTTAGAAAATATAATTAATCACCAAAATGACCGCCGGATTTTCTACTGTCTTTTTCATCTAAGTCTTTCAGCTTTGTAAGAATGGACATTTTCCCTTATACGGTAGGTACTTATAGATAATAATTATACGTCTATACCTTACACACCTATTAATATAATTAATAATATATAATATTTATTTATATATTTATATAATAGCTATTTACAAGAGGTCTTGCATACCACTTTGTGTTCAACACCACTTTTTTTTTTCGTTTTTTTCTTTTGTTTTTTTTTTAAGTTTTAAGTTTTTTTTATTTATTTAGTTTTTTGTTTTTTAATCCTCATTTTTTTTTTTTTCTCTTATCCCGTGGCACTGCAGCAGTCGGTTCTAAGCTACGTATTATTCATTTTGTTAATTTTTCATTCCTTATTTTCTGTTTGTTTCTTTGTTTCTTTAACCTGCGGATTATTATTTCTCTTCTTTTTTACAACAGCGATTGAAATTTTTATTATTCTTTTTCATATTTGTGCCCTTATTTTTATAAGATACCAAAATTTTCATTGGTAATACAATTAATTAGTTATTTTAGGTACACCCGACGTATGTACCTTCCAGTATATTATTACTCCTATATATGTATTCACAATCGGCTCTAATACCCGCCAATTAAATCCTCAATTATCTATTATTCTTTTTCTTTTTCTTCTTATTCTCACCCTTCTCCTTCTACATACTCTTTATCTTCTTCTTCTTTTAACATCATCTCAAAACTTTCAAACTATCTACTGTATTTAGCTACATATTTTTTCCTCCTTAATCAAACCGGGAAGATCTACCTATATATCCTGTCTCCTGTGATACTTTCTTGGTATTTCTAAGTACTGTTGCACGATGTCCTTTAGTGAAATTCTACAACCGAGATCTCTGATACATTTTATATACCTATGTATATTTATATGCATGTATTTATATATACGTAATTAAATTATTTTTTTATTTTTATTTTTCTTTTTTTTCTTCATCGTTTTCTTTTTTTTTTTTTGTCTTTATTTTAAATGATGTACAGATTGATTTCGTATAAACAGCGAATCTAATTCTGGAATGGCAAGAAAAAAATAGTAATAAAAACAAAATGAAAAAGAAGGAAAAAAAAAAAAAAAAAATTCATACAAAATATCTCTCCCTTTCGCTTTGAGTGGAAAAAAATATATAAAATAATAATAATAAGTGTTCTACGACGACGATACATTTGTAGTTGTTTTTTTTTTTTTTTTTTTCTAATCTACGACGATTCCGGAAGTTACTGTTTTTCCTTAAGCCCACCTAACAGGGCGTGGTTCTCCATAGTCGCGCTAAGGTTACTAAGGTTGCTGAGATTACTTAGGTTTCCCAGATTCCCTAAATTACCAAGATTAGGTTGGTGAGCGTAATTCCTTATCTGATGTAAGCTTATCAATTGATTTGGAAAGGAAGTCGCGTTCTGGTTACTCGTTGTACCGGAAGTTACACCGGCTGACGATGTTGGCGATGATTTCTGCGAGTTGAATGCCTCGTATAGGTACGGCCGTGATGCCGGATGATGACTTCCAGGATAATGAAGGTGATTCAAAGGATTTAGAGGGTGTTGCATCGATGAAATTGAATTTATAGAAATTGAAGATATCGGAGTAAACGCCGACGAGCTATTCGGGTGGTTACCAGGCTGTGGGGTCTGTTGTCGGGAGTCATTTTCAATCGACTCCCTATGACCGTGAGGTAGAATCATCTCCGAGTTTTGATTCTGATGATAATCCGTGTGATGGTGAGGAAGCCTTTCATGTAGATCCGATATCATAGAGTCTGGACTTACTTTCGGCCAATAATGATCCTGATGATGTGACATTGCATGAATCGACGGCCTCAAACCACTCCCTATAATAGGAGGACGTTTGTCCGTCCGTTCAGCATGTTTTTGCATATGTTTAGCCAGATAAGTTTCCTGCGTATAACTTTTGCCACAATACTGGCATATGTGAGTTTTTAGGTGTTTCGACTCCTTGTGCTTAGGGATGTGCTCGAGGAGACTTGGCTCGTCGGAAAAGCACTTGTAGCACGAGTTGCACTTGTAGGGTTTATCGGTCTGATGACACCTCGAGTGGCTCTGTAGGTTACTAAGTTGGCTAAACGCCTTTGTGCATCCAGGGTGCCTGCATTTGTACGGTTTGTCACCAGTGTGCGTCCTGATGTGCTGTTGTAAATGGCTAAGCTGGGTAAATTTACGCTGGCATATTTCACACCTGTACGGTTTTATACCAAGATGAATTCTCGTGTGCTGTGATAGGTATGACGAGTTGGCAAACGCTTTTGAACATTGCGTACATTTGTAAGGTTTTGCCTCTCGCATATGGATCTGTGTGTGAAGTTGCAGGTCCGCCTTGCTACCAAATATCTGAAATTCGAAATAGAAAAAAATCTTTCATTATTTACAATCTTAAAATAAAATGACACACAGAAAATTGACATTAAAACAATACGCGATTAAAATCTCCACATTTGTAACAACAAGTTTCTTTTCTGATTCTGGTTCTAGTTCTAGTTCTGCTTATGCCCCAGCTCCTTTACCACGATTTCGTATGTCTCCTATCCAAAGTCAGACGTGAGTTGTTCCCCCGGCCCATCAACCGTACGTACTCGCTACCTGCTTGGTTATAAATAAATTCCAAGGAGGAACGCGCAGCAGCCCAGCACATACGAGAGAGGCTGGCCTTGTCTATCATGGAATCGCCCCGGGGGCTACCTGACTGGCCGCACAGCTACCGCATAGAGACGCCTCTGCTCATAAACCACAGACGCACAAATAATTCATCTTCGTCACGAGATTCTGAGATATTAGGGATATCCTTTGCTCTTTGTAGGTACGTACCTACGGTTGGGCAAAGCCACGCAGTATCATGCCTACCGAATCCCCCATCCTTATAAACTCATACTTTCGAACGAACGAATGCCACGATTTTCTTCTTTTTTATTTTTTTTTTCTTTTTATTTTTTTCGTGCAATAAAAACGGCCGCATAATGTGCTCATGCGAGCATATTAGCACGGTACAGAGATTCGTATGTTCTATATGGGTATTATATGAGTATATTTGATGAAAGATTTTTATACAGTGAGTATATATATATATATATATATATACCATTATAGTAGGTAGAAATACGTTAACGTGTGCACACATATGTGCCCTGTAAACTAGCCCGGGCAAGGATAATTTAACAGCTGACGGCTCACGTCCTTTCGAATGTTCGCTATTTTTTATTTCCTCCTTTCGAAATTTGTCCTTGCAAAAGTCAAGTTCGCGCGCTGCTTACGCGGCCCACGTAATCGCCTTTAGACAGTGTAGTGCCGCGTAAGACTATTGCCAGTTCGTAGACGATGCCCATACCTATCGTCTAGAGATAGAAGGAGCGAGAGAGAGGAAACGAGAGAGATATATATGTTATATGTATATCCGTATATATATACGTGTGTGTTGAAACGATCGTAAGTTCGTGATGAAAAACTTGGGCATAGGTTTACTTTTATATATGAGTATGCGTGTACGTATACCTAGTTTAAAGTATGTGTACCACATGTTTGTACGCGAAACCTAGATACGTTGATTCATATTTATCAAAGCAGGTGTATATTACGTTTAACTAAGTAAACTCACGCCTGTTTCTATATATCTTTATGTAGGATTAGTTTAGTTGACCGTTTCACCAGCCCTGACCTGCGCGTTTAAAAATTCTCTAGCGTATTACTCGTGTCTTGTCAATATAATTATCCAACGTAACTTTGAAACTCATAACCGCTGACGCGACTGTAAAAAAAAAAAAAAAAAAAAAAAAAAACAGAGTAAAAAGAAAGGAAAGAAGATAAAAACAAAAAATAAAATAAAACAAGGTTGTGCGATTAACAAATGGATAGTTTGAGATTAGGAGGATCGTCCTATTCCATATAGACTAAATGCATTAATTTGTTATAGTCTTCCGCAAACCGGAGATTGACCAGTTTTTCTTTCTATTTCCCTTTTTTTTTTCTCTCCATTTGTTTTTTGTTTTTTTTTTTTTCTTTTTTTATTCTTCGACTGGGCGAACTCAGCATATAATTGCTCAGTTGAGTCGTTCGGAACTTCCGCCTAACTAAACCTTGCCTTTCCGCTGTGAAAATTACGTCGTTATAAGGAGAGCCAGTTCTGAGTGCAACTACTCTACCTACCTTCCTCAATCCCTATCTCTTTCTCGCTGAAGATATTGTATACAAGTATATAAGACCGTCGAGAAGCCGCGAGCATGAAGAATTGTAACAGTATCTATTTGTTGCCCAAGTGTTATCTATAGGCTGACTGACACTTGGCTTTATGGGTTAGACTTTGCTGGAATATTGTACTTTGCGTTTTCAAAGAACTCGATGGAATGCTCCGGACTACAACAATTACCTGTCGTAAACGAACCACGGTTTACCAAGATTGAAATATAAAAGATTTTCTGCGTTTTCTTTTTCTTAAACCTTCTTCGCAATTTACAATTGATCCTTGGGGGCTTTTCAGTTTTGTGGCCAAATGAAATATCTATAGAGTAAAAGAGTTGTTGCTGGAACTAATACGTCTTCAGTTTATACCAAAGCACTTCTTCATCTTCTTATTCTTCGACGAACGATTTCAACTGGAAGCTATTCTACCTAATGTAATATAATTAAAAAAAAAAACTTTTACAGTGAAATTTCTGGTTTATTATATTTAAACGAAACTTATTTTTTTTTTCTTTTTTTTCTTCATTTATTTCATCATTAACAACATTTCGACTTTTTTTTTTAGTAGTAATTATTTCGCGTTTATTTACACATTGTAATTATTTATGTTAGTGTAGGGTAATTGACAGGACTAATTATATATGCAGAGGAGAAATCGCTTCAGTGAGATTCGAAAATTTAGTATAAATTTAATACGAAATGATGGTTAATTTCATGTGAGAAAATAGAATAATACAAACTATACGGACATATATACATACATGTATGTACATACGTAGTACTGAAGTAATCACTCGCGATATTAAGAGTCAATTTGACCGTGACTACACTTGAAATTTATTTATTTATTTATTTTATTCTTCTTTTAAATCTCTTTAGATTCACTCATAATTATCGAGATGGTGAATAATAATTTAAATTTAATTTTTGAACTCTTAGCCCAAGGCTATATCTTCAATTCGCAGCTCACTCTCCAAAGGACATAATTTATAATAAATTTTTGTACAGTCGTCAAAGAATAAAAGAAAATGAAGTAGGTATATCGTTAAATAATTTTTCAAATTTCCCAACAAAACGAAATCTAAAAATAAAAAAAAAATCATCTTATTATATAACTGTTCGTAACAAACTAGGGTCATAAAATTTATCGCACGGGAATAATATTTCTCTAATTACGTATTCGGAGTTTGGACCGGGTCGGAGACGGTTGATTGGTCATTAATTTGATACAATGTGTAGACAGCAAAACTCTGGTAAGAATGTCTGAATTTTTAATTAGTATAATATCTCAAGTACTGGCCTTGGCTGGAATTTTAGCTCACCTATGTAAATCGCTAATTTTAATAAATTATAATGTTGAATATATTTCACTGTGTAACTTTATAACGCACTAGTCTCTAAAATAGTGTGCGTACAGATAGATAGATTGATAGATAGATAGATAGATAGATAGATACTCCAAAGCTTGGTCAAGTTGATTTTTTTTTTTATATCATTTTGGTCCTTAGCTCGAGTGTCACCAGTAAGAAGAATCTAAATCTAAATCACGTCTTCTTCATTCGTATGAATACCTTAAATGTGAAAAAGACGTCACAGATTTGGATATAACAGCTCCTTGACATAATATACGCGAGTAAAAGACGTTGATTAAAATGACGAGAAGCAAAAGAAAAAAATATAGAAAGAAATGTCATTCATATACCGAGACGGCTACCAGGTAGCAATTCTTACTTAAAAGAATTCATCAAAACAGGTAGCAAGATTTGAGGATAGGCGAGCGAGAGGGCTACACGATATGCGAAAGATCAAATCGTCATCAAGCCATTAAGAACCAAAAAAGAAAAAAAAAACAGTTTTTGCTGATAGAGATTAACCAGAGTATTGAGAAAGACAGAAAAAAAAGAAAGAGTTAGAAAAAAAACACGAAACTAAATGTCCGATCGTTTGTTTAATAACAGCGTCTCGATTTTCAAATACCTACAACGTAATTAATTATTCTCGAACTGATTCACCTAACAGTTTTATTTCCGTGATTGTTTTTTTACTAGTTCCGATTTTTTTTTTTGTTTTCTCTTGTTTTTGTCTTATTTTTTCTTCTTCTTTGATTATCACATCCAACCTTAAATACCATAGCGATCTAGTCATGGTTAGAGAAGTTATTATATAGCAAGGTGTATGCCCGCAAGGTATTGCCAAAACGAACTGCTACTGCTTTTGTGTTATTACAATATTACTTGACCATAGTATAAACACACATCATTTTATTACGGCGATATATACCTACCTACCTATTGACGTCATCACACACGAGATTACGAAGATCGGTTATATAAGCGGTTAAAATTTAGTAGTAAAAAAAATTTTATGATTCCGGAAACGGACAGATCTATATAAATTTTTCTTGATTCTCTCTGATTTTTTTTTCTTTTTTTTTTAAATATTTTTCTTTTAAAAATCGGATCACAACCACCGATCCCTCATCACACTCAAAGTTGCCGCAAAATCATCCATAATACTACTGTTTACTTGGGCCCTTTTTTCCTTTCGTCAACCCTTCCTTTTTTATCCTTTCTTTCTTTTTTTGTTACTCCTCCGTTTTTTTTTTTTTTTTTTTTTTTTTTTTTTATTATTATTTCACCATACGAGCTGCACGCGTCTATCCGCACGTTTGCCTCGTGATCTTTATCCCCTTTTCGTAGGTAGGTATATATTCGTAGGTATTGCCACCCCACGGGTTGTGTTGGTATATAGTACAAGGAATATATATATATATATATACATATATTAACGAATGTGAAAAATGGGGCTGAATTTTTGCCAGATTTTGATCCACGTCGCATCTTGCTTCGGGGGTCTGCATCCTGTCGAGGAGAAGGCGGCGGCGTTGAAAGAAAGGTAAAAAAAATAGAAAGAGAAAAACCGAGAGAAAATATACAAAAAAAGAGAGAAAAAAAAAGGAAAACTTCAAGATCACCTCGTATATACGCATTGAGATTTCGAGTTTTTCGGCAAACAAGCCGATGACGGATGGGGGCACCATATATACGAACACTTGCGAAGGGGAAACGGTTTAAGTGCCTTTTTGAATTTCTGCCTCTATCCCCGTATTACAGATATACAGCCAGTTTGAAAAGAACTATAATCTCTATGCGATTCTTTGCCCTGCAGTTAGATATATTCGGGATCCGCAAATTTTTCGGATATATTATAAGTATAGGGATTTTTCATGGTACTTGGTAACGTTCTCTGGGATCCCTCTCTTAATCCGTTTTGACGCGTGTGGTGTCTGCAGCGGGTCTCAAAATTTCTTAGTAAAAATAAATATGAAAATGAAAAAAAAAAGAGAGAATCTAAATAAAAAATAAAAATAGTCATGGGGTACCGAACGTCCCGTTATTATACGATTATAACTATATAAGATGAAATCGTCAGTGTTCGGTATACGTCTGTTCCTAGATACCTATACCTATCTATACTTGCAGTATAATAATCTGACGTACCCGTACGTCTTGTAGTCTTCGTCGGGGCCCGGATATCGATGTCTACTCTTTACCGATATTTATAACCACACAGCGACGTGACACGCGCAAAATCTATACCTATATAGAAATTTATATAATACGGGTGGCTGTTGCGGCCGCAGTTGCTTCTCCGGACCCGCAACCAGCGAAATTGATCTATTCCCCCGGATGTTCACAGTTAGACGCGGTGGGATATTCACAAAAAAATCAAATATTCGACACGTATAAGCCTCAAAGATTTTTCTATTGAAAAAAAAAAAAAAAAAAAAAAGAAAGAAGAAGAAACAGAAAAACTACATATATATGTATACATAGAAAAGATCTATAGGTGTTGTAACGACGATAATGAGTATGAGAGAAACGTCAATATGGTGGAACGTAAAAAATACTTATATACACATACGACAGTATACTTTGAGTGTATAAGATGAGCGGAACTCGGCAACGAGCCCTTAATGAAAGGCAACTGCATCGGACTGGGGTAAAGAGGGGATTTTTTTTTATACATCACGTATGACGGTTAAGCACAGACTTAGTACCAACCACCCTCGAATATGGTAAGCGAACGGGCGTGCGTGCGTGCGTGCATGCATGCTGCGATGATGTTGTATACGTAAGAGTGTATATATGGTATATATAAGTAGAATATATATAAGGAGGAAGAAAAATCTTCTTTTTTTTCTATAAAGTTTGAACAAAAATAGAATAGTAGAAACGCGGAGGGAGAAGTAGAGAAATTTTTTATTTTTACTATTTCTTTCGTTTTTTTTTTTTTTTTTTTTTCTTCTTTTTTTTTCTATCTCTTGCCTTTGCGACTGTAAAGGTTTTTTTCATCCAACGAAGAAATATGGTATCCTGTCCGCTCCGCGGTACCCTTACTACTCTACTCTATACTCTTATATCTACCTACTACTTCAGCCAGTTAATATGTCTGCTGTTTTATTTTAAGTCCCACATCCTATAAGCCGAAAAAAAACCCTCATTGCATTTCTGGTTATTTCATATTCTACTATTTGAAATTGTACATTACTTATATTTATATCACTGTTGTGAAGTTCGATTATATACAAAAAAAAATAATTTTTTTTTCTTTATAGATTTTTCAGATCTCTGTATCCCCGGAGTATGATCACGTTTTCGTATTTCGTCGCGATCAAACCGCGGATAACTCTCCTCTTCTCATTCTCCTCCACGTCCCTATCACACGTTTTTACTACAACGTTTCGAGACGAACTCAATTCATCCCTCGTGTCTAACACGTTTATTTGATGAGACCAAATTCAGACAAACTGAGTAACATAATTCAACTTCTGGAATACGCGATAATTTCACTCTTTTGTATTACGTTTTTTACGAGTTGAAAAAAGAGAAAAAAAAGAGTACCAAGAATGTAAAAAAAAAAAAAAAAAAAACAGAAACAAGTTCAATTGATATCGATAAAATATGACTCAGGCAATGATTATTAGCGAAATAAATTTTGGAAGAACGAAAAAAAGAAGAAAAAATAATTAAAAAAAAAAAAAAGTAATGGTGAGAAAGAAGTTGAAAAAAAAAAAATGGAAAAAAATTAAAAATTATAACACACACTGGGTAAAAGGATTAACCTGTCGCGAAGCGTCAGTGAGCCGGCATAAACTGTATACTGTAGCCCGCGTAACATTATACATATAGGCATACATATATACCTACATATACCGAGCATACAAATAGTTGACTGCTTTTTGCGACGTGTTCCCCTGTTTTTACGACTCACGAGGCGACAAATGAAATGAATGAACGCGGTGGGGTACACCGAGTTTGTTCTTTCCGGAGTGTCGCGATGTATAGGTATGTATGTATGTACAAGTGCCGTGTGTATTATACGATGCATGCGCGCATTCATTCGGGACTTTGTCAATGAAAAATTAACCTATCTATTTTTTGGAAAAAAAAAAAAAACTATTCAAAAACCCCTCCGAATTAGAGAGAGTTGATCAGAATTGATCTTCATCGATAGTAGAAAGTAGATAAACTTTTTCTGCTGTTTTTTTTTTTGTTTTTTTTGTTTTGGTCATTCTTTTTATTATTTTATGGAATATTATAGAGATGAAAAAAATCTTTGCCCTATTATTACATCGAATTTAAATTTGACCAGATCGGACTTCTAATTGCCAAATAATGTACCAAGACACTGCGAAACGGTTTCATTTACTTTATACAGTACATATATGCATATACCTACGAGCTTTTGGTAAAGGTAACGCGTACCTACCCCCTACCCGGTTCAAAAACCATGGCTTTTTGTCATTCAATAACGTACTATGTACTCATAGATTTGCTAGTGTTGGTTTGTAAGTTAAATGAAAAGTTTTTTCTTTTTCTTTCTTTTTATTTCTTTTTTTTTTTTTTAAGGACTCATTGTGACCTGTGACTACAATAAGGTCTTTAGAATCGATTGAGCACGCGGCTAAGAGAGGAGTTAGATACACGTGTGACTACCGTCGTGTAACTATGGCCAGAGAGTTTAGTACAACGGGGTACGAATTTCTAGTTCTGTTCTTTCTGGCTACTAGCAATTCACGCGTAACATGTTTTGCATTGTTGCAGCCATAGGACAGAAGCGATAAGAAGAAATATGAATATATGTCTTACACCTATGTAAAAAAAAAAAAAGATAAAAAATAAAAAAAAAGGAATAAGAACGAAAGGACTTTTTAACAGGTCAAGTTTCAAAATCTTTAGAGAACATAGTTCAGGCATTACCTGGATAAAAGACGAAGGGACATCGGGAGCTAGATAGAGAAAGAGAGAGAAGTTTTTCGAACAGTATAGGTGGGTACAATGCACGCGCCTCTCTCGTAAGCCATTCAGCAATGTACAATGTATTGACAACTGACGATTGTCATTTATTTTGTTACCGGATTCTCGATTATTATTATCATTATTATTATTACTATTTTTCGTTTTTTCGTTTTTTTTTTTTTTTCTCATTCACGTTATTGTGACGTCTCTTTGTTAAATTTTTCTGCAAAATTGATCACGGATAATACGGCCAAAGTGGACTCTTTTCTCTATGTATACATACAATGCCAAAGGATCTTAGAATTTACGGTTAGTATAATAAGGCTTTTCGGAAAATTACATTATAACAAGTTAGCTAAGCTCTGTCGCCTGCAGTAAAATACATACGTATGTACTATGGATCATCTTAACTACATCTACATCGAAATCTGTTAAATCGAATAGTTGCCAATACGATTTCTGGATATCTATTCGTTCAAATATTAATATCAACGATAGTATAGTGTGTCATAATTAATCTTTATAAAAAAAAAATTAAAAAAAATAATATATATATGTATATGTATATGAAGTATGATTACCGAATCTGAATACTTGGAAATCGTTAAATTAATTTGTTAAATTGACTCCATCATTTGAGTTATATTTCTTAAATTTCTACTTAACTTTAAAAAAAATAAAAAGAAAGAAAAAAAGAAAGAAAAATAACTCGTGTACTAAATGATCAAAGAGTACATATAGGACCACACGATATCGATAATCATGTAATATGTTTACGAGTAGTACAGATATATAGTTTACTGCCAATAAGAGATAATGAGAGTAACGTTGGATAATAAAAGTTATTTAAACTAGTATATTATCATGACACGCGAAAAACTGCGTGAATGAATTCAAATTTATCATTTCCGAAGTGATAATGATAAAAGATAAAAAAAAAAAAAAAAATACAACAAAAAATTTATTAATATAACTCGGTATTTGATTATTTGAATACCTACATCCATTTTCTATACATATAAATACTTCTGTTATTATTATAATTTCTTTTTTTACAACTTCTTTCTATCGTCTCAATTAAATTTCTACGAGAGTTCAGTAAATTCTCGAAGGAAAACTATAACCACGTGGTTTCATTATATACTTTGTACAAAAAGTTTTCAAAAATCAAAGATCATACTATATAATTTTAGTTGAATATTGCGATTTCGATTATTCTCAAAGATCGCTATGTATACGATTCGGTTTTTTTTTTCTTAATTTTTTTATTTTCACTCATTCTTTCTCTCTTTACCTTCTCGTCTTCGTGGGGGGTTGGTGGTGTCGGAGGAGTATACATGCGTGGCGCGTAGTCGCCAAGCAAGGACGCGCCACCAGCCGACGACCCTTGGCTCCTGGGTGGACTAAGGTCGGGAATTGTAGCATGATAGTCCTGCAGACCTGCGACACCCGTGGGTACCACTGGCCGGTATTCCATAGCACGAACCTCCATTTTGGTTCCGATTGAAAAACCCGAGTAAACCAGTTTGAAGCTTTTTTTTTTCCTTTTTTTTTTGATTTTTATTTATTTATTTATTTATTTTTTTCTAATTTAATTTAACGAAGAATAAATGTATATGTATATATTATTTTAAAAAAAGTTTTCACCATATATTTTAATCCTTCATTTACTATTATTTATAATATTCTTGATTATAGTTTCACGCACACAGGGAGCCACCCACTTCTAATTCTTTCTATATATAACTGTCCCTCTTTTCTATCCTTCTCTGAATCTTGACAACATATAACGCTAAAGTGTCAGTTGCAAAAACACGAATAAAGATTAAAGAAAATTAAATTATAAAGAAATATGCTAAAACAAAGTTTACTCTTGTGTAGATGTAAGTTTTCATATTTGGTGATTAGTGTCCTTGATAAACTTGACACACGATCTAAACCACGCGGTTTCAGAGAGTAAAAAAGATAATATCGTCTAAGTTTTATACAGGTATATAAATGTATAAGTGTGTATATATATATACATACATATATCTATACACTTATATACCATGTATACTTATACGAGGAGGTTTTATATTCACGAAACGTTTTTTGTACCTGTTTTAATTATTTGCATTTAATTAAAATTATTTATTTATATATATATATATATTTATTTACTTTAATTTAGTTTAGTTTATTTATTTCGTTTTATTTATATATTGTATATATAGTATATATCTATGTATATAATATATAATATATATATTATTTGTATACATATATATATAATATATATATATATATAGTAGATATATAGCCTACTTTTTGTTAGGCAGCTTTGGAATATGTCACAGACGAGTTCTAATCGAGACTTGAATTTTATCCACCGAATATGAAATAGTTTTTATCTAAGACAAAGTTTAGCCAAACTGATGATATATATGCATATATTGTATTAGAAAAAAAAACCTTCACAAACGATATTATTAATGATAATAATAATAATAATAATAACAATGATTATTAACGTGATTAAAATTTGTCGAAAAACCGTTGTTGTAATTTTTGTTTTTTGTTTGTTTTTTTTCTCACAATAATTTTCTGAGTTCAGAGTCTTCTAATCACTGATAGTTGTTTTGTTTGTTCGTTTTTTTTTTTTTTTTTTTTTTTCGTTAAAATTTTGTTTATTGAAATCGTTTAATTTTTTTGTACTATTTTTTTCTTTTTTTTTTTTAATTTTTTTTTTTTTTTTTTACTACAAAAAAAAAAAAATTGAATTTTTCGTTCTAGTTTTTGCTTGGTGTTTATAGTTTTTCAACGAGGCTACTACCTTGGGGTAACGCGCACCCCTTGGCTACTTTTTGCCGACTGAATGTTTTGCGCCGTGGCCCTAGCTTCGTTCGAACAGAGCGCGAAGCTCCCCACCCCAGGACCTTCCCCCACCTTAAGTTTCGGTTTCCCCCACCCCATAACCAGCTACACCGACGGTTGCCCCACACCCTAAGCAGCTAGGACGCGCGGTGGTAAATGTATAGTAGTAGTAGTACAAAAAGAGTGAGATGGGCATAGAATCCCGTGAATACGAAGAGGGGATAATTAACCGAGTGTACAACGTACCGTGCGTCCGCTGTCTCGAGATTTATCCAAAAAGATATTATAATATACTATATTATAAAATATTATATTATATTATATAATATCATATCATATCATATCATATCATATCATACTAAATTGTATGAGGGGAAGGGGGTTGAGTTCGAGATAGAAATAATTTGTTTATAACGAAAGAAAAGAAAAAATAAATAAAATAGAGAAAATTTCGTCTACTTCTCATCATTTTCACATTGACATATGACGAGGTATCTATGTTAATAGATACAAGGCATTGAATTATAATTAGATTTTTTTAAAACCGCAGACTTTGAATTAATTATACGAATGAAAAAAAAAAAATAAAAAAATAAAAAACCGGTAGACTTCCGTATTGTCGTATAATAATAATACCGTTTATTTGAAGTAAGTTTTTAGGTTATCAAAATTATCGGATAATGCTATGATTTTTTATCTATTTATTTTTATTCATTTTATTATTTTCCTTCTTTCTTTCTTTCTTTCTTTCTGGTTAGTTCTTCTTTTAATCAGAAGCATGTTTCCTAAGGATGGGTTATCGCTGTTATAGACCGACTGATTAAGAAATACGATTTCGAGTAAACATAGTTCTATAACGTCTAATATTCGACCGAGAAGCTTGTTTATAACAGTTATAATGTCCAACTGTTCTATGCAGACACGTATTCATCAAGGGAGTGAAAATTACTTGTATCTATAATTACACATATACATGTATATGTATTACAGAAAAATCTAATTTTATATTTTATAAATTGTACATTATATAGGTATACATACCTATATGCACCTGCATATATGTATATAGCCGTATATGATACTCTACTCAGATATATAAGTGAAAGTATGTGTATAAATGATATTTGTATATCATACGGTGAAGAGGTGTCGTTGACCCGAATCCGATAAAAAAGATTTACAAAAAAAAAAAAAAAAAACGCTTATGTAAAAATGATGAGAGAAAAAAAGTTTTGAAAAAATGAGAAGGTAAAAGATAAAAAAAACCGAAAAAAAAATGCCGATCGCAAAAAGCAGAAACATTATTGAAAAAAGAAAATAAAAAATCGGTTAACCACTACTGTAATATAATGGAGATATTATCTCTAGTAGAAAAAGCGCCTCCCCCCCCCCCCCCCCCCCCCCCCTTCCCCTCTTTCCCGACGTTTGAACTTTTTCTCCATGGCGCTAGAAATAAGTTTTTATGCCCCTGAAAAGCGTGCGCCGTGTCGGCAAAAACATGCGCGCTTGCGCAAAAAAGAGCAAAAAAAAAAAATAAATAAAAAAAAAAACGGCATACAATTCGAACTATACGGGTTATATACGAACGTAAGACTGGCGCTATGATATATCTATATACTAGCCCGTAAATGAAAAAGAAAATGATAGAAGAAAGAAAAAAAAATCGGTGCTTGCCCTATATGTATACATGTATGGTATGATATAGAGAAAACTCTGCGAAGTATGAATTTGACAAAGAGACATAGTGTAGGATATTTTTATGGAGACGTTATACAAGCCGGTGGTGGGCATTTGACAAATTTTCATTTTTCACCGCAAGTTAAGTATAAAAGTGATAGATCGTGGAACTGAGCGGTATAAAAATTTTTGTTGTTAAAGATATGTTGTAATAGGTACCGACTATCCATAAAAGGGAACCGATTTTTGTAAGGAAACGATGCGTCACTTCTTCTTCCCGGTTGCTATAGTTTACTGCGGCAGGGTGTTGAAAACGATTTTCATCTATCGACGCGATATATACACGGTTGAACAGAAGGCCGGGACCCTCAGGTATGATGATGCATTTTTTCGCTAAACTAAACTCAAACGTCAAGAGGTAGACTCGTGATCGTATTTTCACATCCTGTTTCAATTTCCTACTTCAGGGTCACCCTGACCGCCGTTTAACATTATACAAAAATGCGTAAAATCGTTCGTCATTTAAATTAATAATAAAAAAAAGAAAGAAATAAAACGAGAGAGAAAAAAAATCGTAATATGATTGAAAAATTACGCAAATCGATTTCTATCATTATCACAGGGACACTGCAGTTGACCAAGAAAATGGTCCCATTTATACAGATAAATGTACGTGCGTGTATACCTAGATGGATACCTTGGCGGTATAAGTACTGCTCTGCTTCGCACCATTGGTGGGTAATCACGCTCGAATGAATTTCAGGACGAAGTGTCAGGGCTTGGTGTAGCATGGCCACGGTTGGTCGGTTGCAATGATAATAAAGGTGCCAAGGTAGTTGTTTGCGCGTGTTATACTACCTAAAACCGATTTCTTGCCGATTTCATACCGATTTCTATCTCAAAAACATCTTACGAGCTTCGAATAGTCGGTAGCAACGTGCGCGTAGCGATCTAATAACGTTTCAAGACTAATAATAAGAAAAAAAAATAATAAGTAATAATAATTCGGTGTAATACTTCCGAACAAAGATCGCGTGAACGTTTACTATATACCGAATTGGGTTGCCTCGCTTTTTTCGTATACCGATTTTCACGCTGATCGCGAGACTTGGGTTTCTATAGATTCTAAAATCGAGCTGATGAGACAGTACGATGCTTTCCAATCCTCGCCATTTACCTTACCTATTCCATTCTGTACCGACTCCATATTTTCTTTTTCTTTTTTTTTTTTTTTTTCTTCTTTTTTTATCTTTAGAGACAAATATTGTAGGTACACAATTTTTCAGAGAACTTTCAAGCAAGTGAAAAGATTTGTGCTAAAGATTGCTTTTCTGGTATATACTCAGACGAAATTCGCTCGGTTTCTGCACCCAAATAAAACCCTATGATATACTTTGGCGTAATGTTGTGCGATCTCAGTATCGATCATCGATATTTTTTATATTTTTCTTTTTTCTTTCACGGTTCTTAAAACACGTTCATCTTTGAAGATTTTCATGACAGATAGTCCCTGCTAAGAAAAGAATAGACTTTTGCGCGGTGTGAAAATTAGGCACAGTTTGCAAACAGCAGGCTTTCTATAGATAGAAATCGGCATATGGTCAACGTCGAAAGAAAATTTTCCATTTTTCTTCATGATCGTCACTTCCGAAAACAATATTTCCCGAAATTTAGACACTTCTTTTTTTTTAACTCTCACATCCGTACTGTCGTATGTGGTAAGATTATTTGAAATTTGGAGATTATTAATAAAAAATTAAAACAGACGAAAATTATATAGATTTTCGTCAAGTCTGTCTCACTACGATATTCGACGAGAATATGTTATAATAAGAACGTCGTTATCTGTATTATGAAATTGAACTATAGGTCATGGATATATAGTATACACATTTTGTTAGAAACATCGTTTCTAGTTAGATTAAGAAAAATAAATATAGATTTAACCTGCACACTGTCTTATACTTGGTCTAAAAGTTTGAAGGACAGATTTAGTAAACAGAAATTTTGTATTAGATCGAGTGATGGACGTAGATGATCGTTTGTTTGGAAACACAAATGTACTCTGCGACGGTTAATCGGTTACAAGAGAATTTCAAAACCTATACAAAATAGACATAGATGTACACATCCTACGGTAAGCAATCAAGATAGAGAGAGATAGAAATTTAATTGAAACGTGATTTGATAGAAAAAAAAGAAACGAAAAGAAGAAAAAAAAAAAAAAGAAAACTAGGGGGGAGGTAGATCTGATTCGACAAAAACGTCAGAAGATATTTTTATTTTTCAACAATAAGAGACGGAATCGAAGAGATACACGCATGACGCGACTCACAACTGGGTCGTGAGCCGTCAGGCTAGACCAACTAAGTTCCAGGCATTAATACTCCGTCTAAAAGTCTGAAAGTTAAATTTTTGGTCTCGCATGAACTCTGTTACGGTCACGGCTTGACACCCCCTCAGACCGTGCGCGAGTAACCGAGTCTCGTTCGGTCGTTCACACACACCCACTCAAATCTGTTGGGCCTTTTCTTTATTTTTTTTCTTGTTTTATTTATTTTTTTTTTTCTTCATTTTTTGGGGACTTCGGGCCCCCGGACGAATTAGGGACGCGCGTTAGGCCATGCCGATCGCCTCTTTTCAAACCAAGACACCCAGTAGCACTGCAAGTTTATTTCAGTTCCTTCTGACTCGATTAGATCATAGTAGGAGAATGTCAAACATGTTTTTTATTTTTTTATTTTCCTAGGTATAAGATTTATGTTATTAATAAATGGAAAGCTAAAAATAAAATTTAATCAAAAATTTATAATCGTTAACGGAGTTTTTATTCTTCTTCATTTGATCATTGAATCAGAAATTTTGATCTTTATATTATTCAACCCCCCTTATAAGTTATACCCGATTTTCTCTTTCAATCAAAAACGGTTGTCCGATCTTTTAAGTGCATAGGAACGCACGCGCTGGTATACTGTAGTGGACAATGGTGGTCATCACCGCAATTTTTATTTTTATTTTTTTGCCCCCTTATTTTTTTTTTTTTTTGTTCGTAGTTGAAAAAAACCGGATTTTTTGGACGTTACCTAGAGGAGCCCCGGAGTAGGGAGGCATCTGTATACCTAATATGCATATGGTCCAGGTCACAGCATCCCTTGCTAGATCGTTTTTTGTTTAATTCTGTCCCCTCCGGTTCGCGTAGCGCCCTAATTTCAACCGTCCATATTGCTGCAAAGAACGGTGCAGAGATTCGTTTGAATGACAATAACCGAAAAGCCAGGCCCAAGCCTAAGGAGATCGAGGAATGATCGATCAGAACCGACAAAAATGACCCGGAAGAAAATCTCGACAGGGGAACCCGATATGCAAATATTTTGCCTACTTAACCATCTAGGTCCTAGATAAATGATGTTTTATTCGTACCGTCGACACTTGACGATTTTCGCGCGATCCTTCATCTATTTTTATTTTTATTACTTACGTTCACGATTAGATTTAATTTTCGATTTTTCTTTAGCTCCTCTGTTACTGTACCTAATGTCCCTATCCGAAACCGTGAGAGAGTTCAAATTTTCTTATTCCTTTGCCATTTGATTTCTTTTGACAAGGCTAAGTATGGGTTTAAAAAATGAGCTTGTTTCTTGAGATTAATTGACGCCAAATATATAAAAAATAGACGAGATTTTTATTCACGCGGTTTATATAGACGCATGGAAATATTTGACGATTGCTATTTATAGATTTTTTTTCTTACCTATTATCTTGTAATTGGATGAAAAGAAACAAAAAAAAAAACAAAAAACTTGAAATTTATCAAGCGATCAATCCCCTCCTTTCGGAATAACTTTGACTAAATAAGGATTTACGCTTTTTGGGTAAAAGAAGAGAGTAAAAAAAAAAATTACTTTCTTCAATTTAACCACGGGTGCCGTTGGCCTTTAACAATGCAGTTACGTTAGATGAGCAGTCAGAGAATGACCCAAACAATAAAAGTTTATTATTTTTGAAATATTCTTAAAACCCTTTCCTCTGGCTTACGGGCTTATTACTGCTTTAAGCCGTGCTTAACACTCTAGCTCTCTCTGTTTCTCTCTCGCTATTTCTTGACCGGTCTCTCGAGGTTAAAGGATTAAAAAAAATGAGCTTAACCCTTCCCTGTATTACATTATAAAGCAAAATTCACCAAGTAATAAAATACGCAACCTTTCCAGCTCCCACTGCTTCAATATATTCATTTGTTTATTTTCCTTTCCCAACCCTTTCGGCTTTAAGGATTTGTCCACTGATTTTTTCATCCGTTTTTTTATCTCTCTTTTTTTTTTTTTGAATTTTTTTTTCTGTTACTCCGCTCTCAACACTTTGAATATACACTAAGCAAAGTACCCAAAAGTATTGAAAAACCCGTCCTTATATTTAGCATGCCCATTTTTTTCTAGGGCAATACTTCAGGTCAACTTGTCGCTTTGTAAGTCTTGAGACATTTCCAGAAGAAAAAAAAAAAATTTTTTTCTTACCCCCGCACTTTTTTTTATACTTTATTATACTACGGTTAAATATAGTTGGCTATGCTTCCTGCAGGAGTTTACAGGAAATATGGTTCCTGCGCTACTAATTCCTTCCAGAGATGAAACAGCCGGTAATAAGTGTAATTGCTACAGTATATAGATTTTGATAAAAATGACTAAATATTTTTTAATTGTGGCAAATCGATTCACACGTTAATCGTTTTCGCGCATTAAATAATTTTTAAGAAACGCGATTATTATTGTAAAGCTAGGTAAAAATCTAGTCTGTCACCTGGTGCGTGTGAGCGTGACGTCATCCACCAACCACTAGTACGTCATCGAAAGTGGCCAAATTCAGTCTTAGACCCCCATGGGTTCCCATGACCTCGACTGACCCGGGTGAAGGTGCTCCGTCCAAGGGGGAGACTTGGAGTTCAAGCCGGTCAGAGGTCGCGCATATGGTCTTAGCCGTTGCCTCACGCAAAATAGCCAAAAATGAGAAAATCTCGCGAGGGGTAAAAACGAATGAGAAGAGAAAACTGTCAGATAGTAAGGCAAAGCTTACAATGAGCTGTTCACTTTCGGAGTGGGGGTTGTTTTTGAGAAAAAAAATCAGTTGAAAATCGGCTAACCGTTTAAAGAAATATTGCAAAAGGAAAGTGAGACGTTTAAAACATTTTATAACCATTAATAAGAAATTGAATCGAAAAAAAAAAAATTGATAAATAATTTTTAATAAAAATTTGTAGCAGTGAGATGATTTTTGAAAAGTTTCGTCTATTCGCAACTCGTTAATTTTTACGTTTGTTACTTGATACGGAGTTATGTTATATGTTGTGTTGTAATAATGGGAATCAATGGAAGAGCTAACAAGGTGTTAACCTATTGACAGGAGTACAGAAGACAGAAACCACAATAAAGCAAGGAGCTAACCCGAGAATCAAAGTACCTGCGAGGGGTAACCCTTAATATTTTGATAGCTCAATGCATAGTACAATACTATCGAAGAATCTATACTGCGGGGTATACCCTTTCAATTGAAGTTCAATACCCAAATTGGTTCGTTCACAATAGTGGAGGGAGGGAGTGCGGTATTAACCCCTTTAGAAACGGGCGTGTGCCCTGTTCGACGTGGAGCTTAGGGAAGGTGTTACAGATCGGAAATATCAAAGGATTTTCATCGTCAAAGAACTAGATCGGCAATGAAAAAAAAGAAAAAAAAAAAGGACTTATTGGTGGTATCCCAAAAGGGGTTGGCACCGATCTTTCTCACTCTTTTTCTATGCAGTGTAACAGCCGATTATGCCTTTTTCAACAGCGCACGTGATCGCTCATTGGTAGTTTTTGGGGACCTTGATTTTTCCTTTCTGTACCCTATCCCCGCTTCACCTATATATCGCATTATGATCAATATGTATGTTTCAAAAGAATATAATGCTTATATGTAAAAGTCACTTCGATAAAAAAAAAAAAAAAGAAAAGAATAGAAAGAAAGAAAAAAATAGATTCAATCAAAAATCGAATCCCACACCTTGTTTACCCTTCAGTATTACAGGAATAATTGACAAGTGTATAAAGTATGATGAGGAAAAAAAATTATAGTATGCAAAAAATGAAGAGGGTTTGAGTGAATTTTTTTGATTTTTTTTTTCTAATATTTTTTTAAAATCATATTATTACCTGACACACGCCCGATTGACTTGTTTGATTTTTTTACCTTATCTTCTTCGTCTCGTATTCACCCCAAATGGTTTTAACCAGATATTTTGTGTGTATTATAGATCTAGGCACGCGCAACTTTTTTATAGACTAGCTTTTTTTTTTCTCTTAAATTAGGAAAAAACCTGCGACTCGCTGCACGCGTAACCGATTTTTTCGACATTGATACACGATGAGGCTCTGCCGCAGGGGCACAGGGGATGCGTTACCGGTTTTTATACGTTGCAATTTATGTGCCGGATTTTTGGAAATTTAAGGGGAAAGATTTTTTTTTTTATTCCCCCTCGTTGTTATAGTTGGCACCCCTCATACTGCATACGCTTACGATTAGGGGAGTTTTTTTCTTTATTTTCCGTTTTTTTTTTTTTTGTTTTTTTTTTTATCTGGGCGCGTTTCGTACGTTTTCACCCCAAAATGGGAAACGAGAAGAGAGGAGAAAGGAACAAAAAAAAAAATGAAGAAGAAAAAAATGCTCCTCCTGGCAACGCGTATACCACGCGCCACATGGCAGAGTATGGGGCAGCTTTGTTTGTTTTTTTGCCATTTTTTTAGCACTCACAATTTTATACCAAAATGAATATAGCTTTTCTCCCCTCTCGGTTCTCGTCTCGAACGGGCAGCCCTGCCCAGCGTCCGGCAGACCCTTAATTTTTTTTCACGATCGAAAGAAGAAAAAAAATCTTATTCAAAATTTGCCTAACCGTATACGATCCGAGCATAGGTATAGGGTACGCGTTGCTCCTGGAGCCAATGCACAATAGATTTTTAGGTATAGGAATGGTAGTGAAAAAAAAAAAGAAATAAATGAAAATGAAAAAAAATTTTTTCATTTTTCGAGGCACGCTTCCTCATATTTTTTCTATGAAAGGAATAAAACCCGGCTAAAATTTTTGACGGTTGTATTCTCGTAGCTCAATAAGAAATTTGCACACTTAAACGGATTACAGATGTTTGCGGGTGTTTACAATGCTCAACCGATTTCTCGATTTGTGTCAAAAAAATAATGTTTCAAAAACTTTCTGAGTGACAACCATCGAATCTTACCAACAAAATTTTTCATAATCTAAGGCTTTGCGACGATTTGCAATTGTTGCTATGGGTATGTACCACATGCCGCTTTAGCTTGCCACTCACGGGCCTCCCTTTATAACGCCGTTCGGTTCAACTTCCATCGTAACTCCACATTTCGCGAGATTGAAAAAAAACATACCGAGTCTTTTCGAGAGGATTTTATATACGTGTATATATCTATAATATATAACAGACGTAGAAGGGACGCCTTAATTTCTGCTACATCGTTTCCGAGCTACATCTAAATTGGGGATGAAATTGCGAAAAATTTGATTACAAAGAAAAAAAATAAAATAAAATAAAAAAAAAAAAAACGTTGCGAAATCAGGAGAGCAATGTGTCATTCGTATAGAGCAACTCGAGTTGGCGACGTAAAGTTATTTAAGCTTATTTACGCGTGGACGTGGAATTTCATTGTTTGCGAAATATCCATGACAGACAAATCCGGCCTGTCCAAACAGCAAGGGATTTTTGCCACCCACACTAAATCGCTCGTTCGTTTCGGTATGACCGATCGCTGGTTCCGCTGTAGTAAAGACGTCTAAGAAAGACATACGCTAGAACGTCCGGAGTAAAACCTCCAGCATAGTAGTCTAAAAGTGACCAGGAGGCACTTGTTCGAGCCACTTGGGACCGTCCGTTCCTTCGTCTATCTGTTGGGCCCATCCCCAGAAATACAACAACATACATAAGATCAAAAGTGCCGAAAACAGTTTTTTTTCTTCTTCCTCCTCTCCTTCGTCTTTTCTTTTTATTTTACCCCCGATTTTCTGTTTGTTTGCAAGATCGAATACTTAACCATCCGAAAACGATTTAAGAGCAACGGCTAAAAACGAATGCAATTTTTTCGAGGATTGATCTCGCATACAATTTATCTAATTTTATGGAAAAATTGAATCCAAAGATTGCACCCCTTTAATAAAATGACACGAATTTGAATCCAAAATAAAAATGAAAAAAAAAAATAAAAAAATGAAAATCGATCGACTGAAAGATGCTAGGAATTTGCAAAAGAATTTTTTCTACCACATAGCGATATTTCGAGAGCAATCGGTCAAAAACTCGTCGTACAAATTACTTAATTCGTCCGGAAATGCGGGGAATTTGAAAATTGCCCTTCCGTCCTGCAAGCGGTGGTTAAGGACGTCGGCAGCACGACAGAATCCGTCTTCCGGGCATGAGATATTATGTTGTGAAGTTTGAAAATTCAACGGTTTTTGATCGGGATTGAAGAGAAGAGGGGTGGTTCGTCATTTGTTTGTATGCATATCACATGCCCTGATGACTTTACAGATTTTTGTAAAAATCGTTATGTAGTTCTATTGGTTGATGTGTATTTAAGTCTTTGATCTTCCGTCTTCCTCCTAAGCTGTCTTTTTCTATTTCTCATTTTCTTCCCGTCGCGTCGGGTCTCTACCGCTGAGGGGAGCTCGCTTCACTTCCTAGGGATGCTGCCCCTTGAAGTCAGGTTCCCATGCCCCCTGTATCTCCTCTCTTTCTCTGACGAGGGGTACCCTCTTCGTCTAAGGCCCAGTCTGCCACCTGTCCCTACGTCTGGACCCTATGCGATGTCTTCCTACATGTAGAACAAGCCGGAGGCCCATTGTCTCTTGATTGCAGGTTTTTCAACCGATTTTTTCAAACTCAAAACCCACAACTGACCAGTTAAAATCAAAAAACAAACACTGTAAGGTTTTGGTTTATTATAATTTGCGATCAACGGTTAAAGTGTACCGCATACTCATTAGGTATCCATTTTTTTTCTCTCCAAATTTAGTATAAGTTTAAGTTATTAGTTTTAAATTCTGATGTAGATCGTGTCTCTTTATAGAAAAGCTTGTGAATTAATTAGCCGAGTTGGAGCGGTAAGAATATAAGATATTAGTCGTGGGAAAAAAAAAAAAGAAATATAAAAAAATGAAGAAAGGGCAAAAAAAGAAAATAAAAAGAAATGGTGTGTATGGTGTATATATGGTTTGAAGAATTATAATTATATATGGGTAGCTGTTGATAATTAATTGTACCAAACACGCGCAAAGATTCGTATATTAAGTGCATGGTAACTTCCTCTTAAAAAAGCCTCCGAGGCATTGACTTCTAAACTTCCTATAAAATTTTTTTATTTATTTTATTTTATTTTTTTTCTCTTCTACCGTCAGAGATTGATTTAGTGGGCTAATGATGAACCACCTTTCCCCCTGCCCTATACTCTTTCTCCTCTATCCTACGTTCTCCATCCTCTCTACCCCACCCACATGCACGAATTAAGGTTCGGGGTTCTCGTGAAGGTATTTTTTACCTGAGCGCCGCCATCTGGTCAGATTTTGTTTCACAAAAAAATGCATCGGCTTATCAAATATAGGCTGGTAGACTTTAGGGGTCTCTCTCTCGAATAGTGTGGGAAACCCACCCTCGAAATAAATTTCATTACATAATAATAAACTGGAAGTCAATTCGGTGGTTTGCTATCCTATATGTGGCATTAGTACGATTTTGACAAATCTGTATAATAAAAAAACGCAAAAAAATTAAAAAAAATCAATTTGTGTTTATAATTAGTTGGTTCATTTTATTTTTTTTCTGACCGTTAGTTTTCAAAAGATTAAGACCCACATATTCACTTTCTAAGCTAAACTTTATTCCATGTTTTACATTTTATCTACATTAGGTCGTTATTTTTTTTACCTTCCTTTTTTTTATTATATTTACTACGAATTTACATAGGCTGAGGATAGTAGTTGGTAAGTCACGAGCAAACTACGCGCGCGATAAAGTATACTGATAATTAATTTTATTACTCTTCAATTTTCTGAGGGGTCGGTAGCTACCGGATTATGGCAGTAAGACCCATTTTCGTTAGTCGCGCCAATGAAAACGAAGAAAAAAAAATAAAAAGAAAGAAAGAAAAAAAAAAGAAACTGTAGTATAAAACATCGAGCACCATCTCACGTCAGGCAAAATAATATTCCGTGATGAGACCCGCGCCGCCACGAGTTTACGACCCAATTCCACTTTTAGTTTTTATTTACTTATTTCCCTTATACCAACCAACATTCGTACCTACAACGACTGAACCGCGTCCTTCTGACTTTTTTTTTCATTTTTTTTTTTTTTTTTTATATTCTTCTTTCTATACCTATTCAGGTTTTTAACCCCAAAAACTGCCACGCGACTGTACCAGGAAAAAAAGAAACGGGAAAAAAAAACTATCGGCTGCAACACACGTGAGAGTTCCCCGCAAAGTAGAAAAAAATCATAAACAAAAGAGAGAAAAAAAAAAAAAAAAATGCAAAATATGGGTTACACACTACCGTCGTTTCATTCGGATACATTTTTCATCTCAATTTTTGTGTAATAATTGGTTCAACCTGAGGTAAGGCAATGGCTGTTAAGTCCGTTCGGTGTAAAATCGGCATTCGTTTCTACGCGTATTTAGGTTAGTTTTTTTTTTCTATTTATTTATTTTTGTCTTTTTTTTTTGTTAGCCACTGCGGATGGAAAGCAGTTTTTAAGTAATACCGTGTGTATTAGTAGCGTAAATGATCCTCAGGCGGTAGTTAACCGGTTCCAATTCGTCCTTGATTATTTTTTCAAAAATATCTCTTCACGTGTCTCGGTACTAGAAGCTATGGGTATTATATCGTGTATACACGCATACACTGTACGTATATACCTAGAGAGGAACTCGCGTGACGACGAGAAACGAGATGTGAAGTGAATAGCTTTTGGATCAGGTGCCCGGGTGCCCGGGTGCCCGGGCAGTGCAGCAGCAGCTAGCCTCCCACGCCAGACAATAGTCTTTAAGCCTTAGACTGAACATGATACCCTATTTACTCCCTATATACTAAATTTCTAAGTCCTATATACCACATACATTATACATGTAGATATGTATTATATAGATATACCACGACGGAGTACAATAAGCGGAATTATGTAACCCTGAATGCCTTACAAAGATAGAGCTCTAGCTTTTCAATACCAGTGTGTATACACGATCGAAAATCTCGATAACTTTA
Organism: Macrophya annulata; assembly: GCA_963924015.1. Classification (NCBI taxonomy): domain Eukaryota; kingdom Metazoa; phylum Arthropoda; class Insecta; order Hymenoptera; family Tenthredinidae; genus Macrophya; species Macrophya annulata. Next base: position 24,680,848 of record OZ001260.1, read on the forward strand.
CTCGTCGAGTGGTGTGAACTTGCATCTTCGATTAGATCAAAAATCTCGATTTTTCTCTCTCTCTCTCTCTCTCTCTCTCTCTCTCTCTCTCTCTCTCTATGTATATATATATATTTTAACACAAAGATTGATAGATCTTTGAGTGGGTAAATCTATGAGAAAATCTTCCTCCAGATGTATGATGAGATATTCATTAATGAACAACGAAAAACGAAACCGTAAATTAATATCTATTTTATAAACTCACAAATCTCTCCATTTACATTTACTAACAAAATTTTGTATAAAATAAAGAAAAATGAAAAATTATAAACGAATAGTGAGGTGACATGACGTGCCTTCGTCTATGTGTCTATTGAAAAGTGAAACGAATCGGATATTTGTGTGTATATCTACGTACATGATGAAATTTATAGTAAGAGGTGGGTATTCGATTAGAATTAGATCTGAGCCCGATGTTTTTAGAATAGAAGTGGCCCCGATGCCTTCACGAGAGGGGATGCTGCCCACAAAAGGGATAAAAAAAAAAAAAAGAAAAAAAATTTGGTGGAAAAAATGACAGGCCTCTCGCTACCGTGCGTGATGAGGCCAGATGAGGCCCCAGCTCGTATACCCGGCCGCGGCATAGGAGGCCTCAATGGGGCCTCACGCAACTCGCCAGCGCATCAAATAAGATCTCGGACTTTTTTTTTTTATTTCTTATTTTTTATTTTTTTATCTTCACTACCAAGAGATTCCAGATTTTAAAAATCATCTACTACGAAATAATTATATACGTGTATAATTTTTGAGAATTTTTTTGATTTTAAGCACAGACGTCTAAATTTTTTTTTGTAATTGTAAAAAAAAAAAAAAAAATAATAATAATAATTTGAAATAAATAGAAAATAAATGAATAAACAAATAATTGAAATAGTCAAATATATTTTGTGTAGTTTGTAGTATCAGCTATCGAATACTTCGTTTTCGTATCTTCTTTCATCTTCATCTCCCATTACGATCAACGGTCAAAATAGATGAGGCCCACTGAGAGGACCGGAGCTGTTATACCTAGCGCAGAATAAGAGGCTGTAGAAACGGGCCTCACGCAACTTGCCAGCTCATCAAATAAGCCATTGGGATTATATTTTTTCTCACGAGATTTCGAGAACGTTTTATAATCGAATTTAAAAACGTGGATAGATGTCTATGTACATACATGTATATCTATATATTTATATAATTTTGAGTAAAAATTTAGGGTTTCTATTTACTACAATAATTTCCGTCCATACTGATCGACTCATCTCGCCTAAAATCAGACTACTACTGTGGGCGGCTTCGCTTGATAACCCAAAGTCCATAAGTTCTGTTTTGTTTGACCTACCGGCCTTGACCATAAGTGTGATCTAATCTAATTACTAGACATCAAAAAATTCGAAAACAACCGCAAGAAAATAACGATTGAGGAATGAAACTGACTCTACTCTGTCTAGAAGAGAGAAAATAAATGAAAACTTATTCTTTCGTATTTAGCACGTGTGTTAAATTTTTGCTTTTCACATTTACGTACACTCGTATCATGATACTACTCTCTGAGTTTCTACTTTGCCTTTCACAGATACAACTACTTCGGGTTCATAGAGCATCTGGTTAATTACATTAAATCTTAGGTAAAACCACAGTATCCTTTCTATATAATAAAATAAAATATGTTGTTTTATTTTTAATGATTATTTGATCATTCCATAGTTTGTACACTCTGTAATACATATAATATCTGGATATTTTATTAATCCATGGAAAAGTTCATAAAAATATCGTAAAAATTGTTTTTTTTTTTTTTTCTTTTTCATTTTACCGTAAAGTTTGGATTAAACTTCAACCTGTATATTTAAACATATACCAAAAGACTAATTTTGAATTTCTCATCGTAAGATTGTGGAAGGCAGACGCGCGAGCGTCCACATGTAAGGAACAACGAATAAAGAAGATCAATTGAGAAAGATGTGAAGATGAAGAAAAAGGAGACGGAGACGGAGAACGCGATGTTCAAATTGTGGAGTGGGGGCAGGAGGAGGGAGACAAGGGTACAGAGGGGAGACAGGATGCTGTGCCGTCACGGTACACTAGCCCCCGGACTTGAATCCCGGCCCTCCGGCTAAGAAGGCGCATAGCCTTCGTTTCTACAAGATCCACGGGTATTCGTGAGCTTGGCTTCGACGTCACACACCTTCCAGGCATCGGTATACGTGTAATAATCTACCTACCTAGGTAAATATACCTATATAGAATATATATATATACATATCCGAAGTATCAGAGCAAGATTGAACGTACACATCCACAACTGTACGAGCTCACGAATATGAATATAGATATTAATAAATGAAACAAGAAAAAAGGAAAATAAAAATAATAACAAAGGAAAAAGTGATAATAGCAGCGGGTCGACAGTAAAAGACCATTTGCTTAATAATCACCTTTGATTTATCTTACAGATCTCTATCGATCGTCGGTCACTATGCTAGCGCGTAATAATTGTATACGGTGTTGTCCGAAGCAGTATAAAAATTTAAAGATGCGTAAAAGGAATATAGATTGATAAAATGAAATGTTTGAAACGAAGAAAATTTTTTTTTTCTATTTTTTTCTATTTTCTAAAAAAAAAAAAAAATTATTTCGATTTATTATTGATGCCAGAATTAGTAACCCCGCACGATCGTGGATTATCGGTGTACCTATATAGTTTACGTATACCTCGGTGCAGGGAACCTGACCTATCCAAACCTTCGAAATCCGGTCGTAAAAGTGGAAAATATTTGTCCAACAACTCAATTTACTAAAATCGTTTCTTCAACCCTTTAGCTTACGTTAGTCTACCTGCTGGTCGATTCTAGTTGGGACCGAATCCCATGGTATATTACACCGCAAGGAACTTAGCCCTGTGAATGGTCGGTGTTTTACAACAGTGGCACTACCCAACCCCCTTTGCCTTTTGTAGCTTGTCTCTACCCAGGAGCTCGTAAAGGGTTAACGTACTGTAAAACAAGCTATTATTCAGATTAAAAAAAAAAAAGAGAAAATAAAAATTGAAGAAAAAGGATAAATTGTCCAGTTAATTTTATTGCCGCGGATAATTTTTTTTTTTTCCCCTCTCAACATTTCTTCATTTTTGTTTTTTTTTTTTTGATTTCTTAACCCTTCCCTTATTATTTGCTTGCTGACATTTTCTCTCAAGAAAAAAACACAAATTATTAAAAGATATTCGAATATCTAGATATATTTATATAATATCTGCGTGGATAATATTATTTGCATGTATTATTTACAGATAAAAGATAAGGTACCGGGTTAGTGAAGGTAAATAAAATTAAAGCGTGGTAAAACCGTATTCAAAGCAATAACTAATTACCTGATAGTTAATTAGGTAATTAACAAAAACTGATCATCCTTTCACGCGCTTAAAGTACGCGTATACATATACCTTCCTACCGAGTATTCGATTCGTTTGCGGCTAAAGTAAAATGGATAGATATAGGTATATGTATATATATATATATATACAGGTGCACCTTTAACGTGATGATATTTTACGACTGTTTTACAATCACGTTAATATACGTATGTGAAATATGAGAATAAATAAAAATTAAAAATACACTTTAGTAACGAATAAGCAGTTGGTAATGATTTGAAATAATTAAGGCGTTATTATAGAATATAGAAGATAGTTTATTCCTACGACTGTTTCATTTCCATAAAATAATAAAATCGCTAACGAGACTACCGAGGTCTTGTATCAGCGATGATCTCATTTATGTAATAAATGTCTGACCGCAAATATGATTCTGAAAAACTTAAAGTAACCTTCGGTAGCCAATTCACAGATGATCAATGTCGAAGTTTACCATCTGATGCGTCCACTGACCCCAAATAGATCTCTTAACATCTCTCCAACATTATCTCATCATTACCTACCCCAAGAAAATGAATCTTTCTTTTTTTTTTCTCTTAAAATTTAATTCGGTATGCATAAATGAAAAAAGAAAATCTTTGTACACTCACCTGCGGGCACATTTTGCACTGATATTTTCTGGGCGGATGAGAATGCGGACCGCCAAGGTGTGGATTCAAATGAGACGGATGAGATGGTTTGACGGTCAGAGGTTGGGGCACAACGAGGAGGCTTGCAGGTGGACTTCCACTGCTGCTACCACCGGCTCCTCGGTATTGTTCATCTCCTGGAGTATATGAAATGAATAAATAAATAAATAAATAAATAAAAAATGAATAAATATTGACGAACAATTTAGCCAACTTTGTTTTCTCCTTTATTTTATTTTTCGCTTTTATCATTTTCACTCCCCCCTCCCTGTCCTGTCCTCTCGCGTACCTGTGCGGATTAAAGCAACATTGTAGCACCCGAGTCAAAGGGCGGACTCTAATAGTCAAGGTGTTACGCGGTTGAATATAGAGACAGAGCTATCTCGATCAATAGTTATAATGTATTCTAGATCACGGTGTTGAGGTTCCGAGAGTACTCGGCAATAGCGACACGCGCATAAAGCGTATACGTAATCACATATGTAAATGATAATTATCAGGTTCAAGCTCGCTGGAAAGATCAATTAGTTATGTTATGTTCATATAAAGTGTGACTGTGTTTGACGTATCTATACGTATACGTTCAGTTTAAGTATACCTATACGAATGGAGAGATGACCTCCTGTCGTTTATAACTGACGCAATCTTAAGGAACGTATACAAGGGGCAAGGATCTTTACAGTTGCAAGGACGCCTGAACCTGCAGCACCAACATATGTCATTAGACATTCTACGTATACGTTAATGGTTAAGATATTGCAAATCTATATATATATATATATATATATATATATATATATATATATATATATATATATATATATATATATATATATATATATATATATATATATATATATATATATATATATATATATATATATATATACAGGTAGCTATAACCCCGCGTTGTTTCTCTGCTGGAGAAAAATTCGCACCACTACTCATTAGCACCTGTCTTAATAACCGTTGTCTTTAAACGAGTTTAGAATTCTTCTTAACGACCCGACTACTGAATGAGTGACACCTTATATTGCTACTGCTGAAAATGCTGAGAGAATAAACCATGATTTTTATCGTTGAAAAAGGAACTTCTTTACATTGAGTAAAGAGGTCAGGATTTTTTTTTTTTTTTTTTTATGGTTTTTCATGGATTTTCACATTATGTCTAAGTTTAGAAATTTTTATTGCGATGACAAACTTTTATGCGTTGATTTTTTTTTTTTTTTCTCAACTGTCTATGATTAGATCACTCGTATTTTTATACAGCATGCAAATTTTCGTTACACTTTTTCATTTTTATCATCACTGTTGGTTCTGATTCGTAATGGTAACCCATTCTCGAGTCAAGTAGACAAGTTCGTAACGTGCGTGGGTAACATATGGTTTTAAGAGTAGTTACACGATGACATATGACGTCATATCCCAATACCCACAGCTTCGTAATAAAATTATCAAGTTTTAGATTCTCTATTTTTTCTTTTGGTATTTTTTGTTCCTCTAATTTCCGGTTTTACAAATTCTTTCATAGTAAACGTTCCGATATTTCGATATACGTAAAATATGGATAAAAATATACATTTTTTTTCTCTTGTGCCCGTTGAAAAAAAATTCATCTAAATATAAAAAAATAAAATAAAAACGAAAGATTATTAGACTGTTGTGAATTTTTGCATAATAATATATGTATAGTGGAGTAATATAGTTCGAGGAGTTAAGTTTATATATTTTCGTATAAACCCATGAAGAGCGAGTTTCTTTGCGTCGTCTTGCGGTGGTTTAATAATAATTGTACTGATGACCGTGGGAACTCGACAATTATTTTCATTGTACACATTGAATTGTTTTTATACTCTGTCACGCGTTGACGCTTATACATATAGTATATAGTACCTCAACCCAGGATACTCTCGACAAAGTGTCTGCTTTGACACAATCGAGTTGACCGTCACGACTCGTTGATGTTCACTGAGTTTTATTTGTTCCGGACATTTGAAAATTGGCAAAAATTAAATTTTTTTTTTTTTTTTAACGAGATATAAACACAACTTGAGAAAATCATAAATAAATATAATATTTTATCGGCTACAGGCGAGGATCTAGATATTAAAAATACACAAACAGACAAGAAAAAGAAAAAAAATGAAAGTTGATTTTAAGTCGAAATATTCAGTCAGTTATACATATATATAAATATAATAAAAGCGGTAAAAAAAGAAAAAATAAATAATGAATAATAATAATAATAATAATGAAAATGAAAATGAAAATTTTGAGATTAAATTTCACAAATAAGTATTAACCTGTATAATCAAGTTGTAATTCTAGCAGCATGTTGGTAAAAAAAAAAAAAAGTTTGAGTAAATTCACACCGCAGTTTCTTTCTTGCTTAGGAATTTTTTCTTTTTTTTTTCTTTTTTGTTTACTGCCTAGGTCAGTTACTGCTGATCGGTAAGTTGTAGAATCAACAAACTGGTACGAAACGAAACGGAATTTGACATAAAAAAAAAAAACAAAAAAAAAATTTATAGTTATTACAACAACTTGGGATTTTAACCATCCGGAGAAAGTTTGGATTAACTATATTCAATATTTGGTAAATTTGTGTGGCAAGAAAAACAGTTTGATCCGAACTAGTTGAACAACGAACACGAACTGACCGGTGTCCTCGTAAGTATGTATGTTTCAGTCTGAAATAAAATGACATGAACTAATAGGTTTTTTTATTATATTATTTATATTTTTTAATATTATTATTATTTTTATTTTTGTCTCTAGTTAAAAAAAAAAAAAAAAAAAAAAAAGAAATAAAAAAATAAAAACCCGTAGCAGTTATTGAAACGAAGATCGAGACTGGAATTGCATCGACTGCATCGCAAAAAATCTATATTCGTAAACAGATATATATTGAAATTTTAAAAATATATATAAAATAACTGTAAAATTATTTTCTACATTTTTTGTACGAAATATATTCATAGCAAATGTTGTCATTCGTTAGATAAATGTGATTTTATAAATAGAAGAAAAAATAAGTCGTTTTTTGTTTGTTTTTTTGCAATTTAAAACTGTAAAACACAAAAAAAAAAAAAAAAAAAAAAAAACGAAGAAAAAAATTTGGCATTGAATTAATGAATCGCAGGTGTTAAGTACAATAAAAAAGAAAAAAAAAAATATATATATATATATATATATATATATATGCATTGCAAAATCTAGCAGAGTTATTATTTGGAAACCATGACCTATCCCTGATGCACGCGTGACTATTTTCTGCGTTTTTATGACAGATAGGTATAGGTATATATATATATATACAATTAATAATGTGTAATAAAATATGCAAATTTATTTAAGAGCTAGCTGTGATTGCGACCCGGGAGCAACCTTAACCATACTCTGTAAAAACAAAGCTAAACGTAACTTAAACGACTTTTGGTATTTAATGGCCTCGAAGAAACTGGATACAAAATAAAGTTTACTAATTTTTATTAGGTATTGGGTTTAAGATTAACTGACTCGTAATGAGTAATGAAATTGATTATTTAAACCGAAAGATTTGTTCAATAAAAAAAAAAAACAAAAAAAAAAAAAAAGAAATAAAAAAACGACTGCATTTTATTTAATGTTGGAAGGCCACGTTATATAAGGTGCTTCACGTATGTATGTACATACGTAGCAGACACCTTATAGCACATCGAATTAATCTATACGAAATGAACCGAACATACTTACACCTGTATACTTGATTCTATAACCGGTCCTATCCTAGCTGCATGCAGATACTTTCAAAAATCAACAATTGACCTTGGCAATCGGGCGAAATGATCGAAGACATAACATTATACCTACGTCGAATACCTTTTACGTAACGATCAATTTAGTATCAAGTTTACCAAACGAACTATCGAACGCCATATTATAGACATAATAAAAAAATATTCTATCATCAATGATGAGAGCGAAAATTTATCAACTCTTTCAATTTTCGAATCTGTTATCTGTTCATTCGAGTCAATTCATCCGAAATCAAAAAAAAAAAAAAAAAAGAAAAAGAGTAACAAATAAAAATGATTATCAATATAAGATTGAATTTTCATATTTGCGAATCTCGATAGCGAGGTTGGGGTCTCGAGGGCGCGGGGAGATTCGCATCATCAGGGGACCCACAGACAGTTTTAATTGGCAGTAAACTTTGCCGTAGACGCAAAAACATGAAATACTGCTACAGGTAGAGGAGAGTGACTTTGCTCCTCCACCGGCATGGGCATCGCGCGGCAAAGCGCGGAGAGCCCTGCCTCAAGTCCCGTGACTGGTAGCCGACGGTAGCCATTCTCTGGCTCTTGTTCATTCGTCTCTTTCGGAGTGTAAGAGTGTTGCGTTCGTTGCTCGGTATAACAGGTGCATGACTTTAATGCACCGGCCATCATCATAGGAGACGCGGTGTCCTTTGATACGGATGCAACCGTTTTACTTGACTGCTGGATTCGCCCCGAGGGCGACCATTTCGTGCTTTCAAGAGTCATTCATTTCGCGAATCAAGCTTCAATAAAATTTTATTCACATGACAGAACTTTGTCCACATTGGTATATATGTATTACTGCCATAACGAAGAGCTTGATCCATGTTTTCTCCATAAAACTATTCCCTTAGTTTTCTTCCAGATATTGAAATGAATTTTCATTATTTACTAGTATAATTTCATGGTGCGATAACGTTTACGAGTAGGTACCTAATGGAATAATTCATCTAATCAACGTGTGAGATCTGGTATTCGGAGATTATTTATTTAAAAGGTTAGATATTTCGTCATCCACTTGATATCTCATAACGTGTTTTATAAAATCAGTGGTATACATATGTATATACATAGGATATAGTATAGGTATGTAGTAGGATTTTTGACTCATTTAAAACATCTTTTGTATGATCCAAATACTTAATATAGAGAGTCTTATACCTCTGTAGTATAATCTTTGAGAATAGCAGCAGTTTTTGTATAAAAGTTAAGGAAATCTTTGTCAAGTACATATCTTGAACTTCGGGTTCTTTCAATTGAAAGTTCTTCCACCTTTATAAGTATTTCAAAATTACAAGCTGTAGCTGTAGCTGGATAACCGCGTGCGTGGTTACGGACCCTCAATTAAGCCCGAGACCAAGTTAAGTAATTACCATCAAAGAAAGAAAGAAAGAAAATGAATCAAGATCCCAGAGAGTTGAGTCGAGTCGAGTTTAGTTCAGTTCAGTTCAGTCAGGGAGATGGATCGGAATCGATTTCCTTATTGTGCAATTTGATCTTCGAATTGCCCAATTGATGTGTCCACCATAGTTTAGAGATGGAACTAACGCAACATGCACTTAAACATCACACACAGTATATACATATATATATATATATATATATATATATTCATATATACATATTTGTGTATATAACAACAAGCTAATAGCCTACGTCTTAGCATTGACCTAGGCGCTGGTAGGTATACTAGCCACCATTTTTTTTTTCTGACTGCCAGAGAAATTGAGTAATCAGCGTTTAAGATCATAAAAGGAGAATCATGTTTCCATAACCGTTTTCACTGCCAATGCTACCGTACCAAGTTTTTTACCCTTACATAACGCGCACAACATAACACGAAGTCTATGCCATTAGAAGCGATACCTTCGCACTCTGGGATAAGCCACCTATGCGTAATATTATCAACGTGATTTTTTTTTTTTTTTTTTTTTTTTTTTAATATATTAATAAAATTTTTGAAAACTTATCAATTTAAGACTGATAGCGATTTAAAAAATAAATGATACCATGTCGGTGCTGTTCGAACATTTTTGACGTTCTGTAATATCTTCGAAATATCCATCTCAGTTTCGATCCCGTTACCCCACGCTGCCAAGTGATTTATCTCGCATATTGTAGTAGGTATAGGAACTAAAAATGATCGTTTAAATTTATGTCTTTATTATTAACTGCTGGTAGGTTATTTACTCATCGTCAGTTTTTGATTACATAAATAAATCGTGCGAACAGTAGCGATTTTTTTTTTTATTTCTTTTTGTCCATTGGAATTGCATACGATCAATTTGGGATCGATAAAAATTGAAATTGAAATTAAAATTGGTTTTATTAAATATATGTATATGTGTATACCGATCGGTCGGATATAGGTGTACAGAAATATTTATAAGAAACTCAGGTGCCCGGCAAACTCCAATCGCGTGTGCCATTTCGTAGGTATATACATACATATATATATATATATATATATTATAGTCTATACTATTTATTACAATAATTTTGGACTCGTATTTTCTCCGAGTCTAGCATGAATCGCCCAAGGCGCTTCGAGGTATTCGAGTTCATTCCCTGTTCATTCCCTGTTGCGCAAGACCTCAAAAATAAAAAAATAAAAAAAAACCTTCGTATGAAAGAGAGAAATAGAGAGAAGGAGAGATAGAGAGAGAGAGAGAGAGAAAGAGAAGAAAAAAAAAGATGGAGTGAGAATTGGGGGGAATCCCCCTTAATGCACAGATCGCATGATGCCCAAATCTACGTCCCAACTCGACTTTTCGCCCTAGGCTATTTTCTTCCTCTATTATTATAATCGTCTACCAAATAGTACAAAATACCGATGGAATTTAAAGATTTGGAAATTTTAAGATAGGAAATATAGGAGATAAGAAGAAGAGAAGAAAAGAAAAAGAAAAAGAAAAGGCAAAGAAACGAGAAAGAACTCGCGATCTTTCAGACTACTAGATCAAAGTAACACGTCTTTGAAATTTTTCTTTAATTTTTCGTTGGATTATTTCACAGCTATTATTTATCAGATATAATTTATCCAGTCTCGCCTTTGGCTAAACAGTGCGCAGTGCATAAAAGCTAACTTGACGACCTTGAAATATGCAACAGACAAAATTTACCGATCCAAAGAGACTAGGAAATGCCGGATCGGTAATTCTTTATAACTGTAGGTCGCGACCCACACGCTTACAAACTTACAATATACTGATACGTTTAAATATACAATAAATATGTATACATATATGTATGTATGTACATATGAGTGTCTAAAGTTTGTGGCTATACCTAATGAAACCGGTTCTGATTTTTGCATTCGTGACGTCATTATACACATAGCCACGATTAGGAACGACAAAAATAAGTGAGAACATACAATTTATCATTTCAGATGTATGAATAAAGATATTCAGATTGAAATGTTAATTAATTTTAATTTCATTAATTTTGTGATTTTTATTTTTTATTTTTTCTCTCCAAGTTACGATAAACAAAAACAACTTTAATTCATTTTTCTTGTAGCAGTTGCTTCTTTTCCTTTTTTTTTTTAAATTTTTTTAATTCATTTTTATGATTATTATTATTATTATTATAATGATATTAGCTACTGAAATTTAGGCAGATATAAAACGATCTACTGATAAACTAATTTACTCACCTTTCTGCAGTTGGTTATGATCGGCGTTCATCTTTGCCTGTAACAAAAAGTGCTAAAATTGACCAAGTTGAATAAACAAATTTTAGTTCACAACCAACAGGGTATGACTTTGTCTGAATTTAGAAAACGTGTTGCTTACCTCGTAGCCTTGTTTCGCGGTACGTCCGCCACCCCAGTAATCGCCATCTTTCTCGTGAGGATTGCATTGCTGAAAAACAAAAACAATTGAATAATTAGAATAAAAAAAAAAGAAAAAAGAAATGAAACGTAAAATAATTAATATACACATTAATAGAATATTCATTTCTATATTAATATAAAAATTTATATATATGTAAACATGTATGTGCATACATACATACGAGATATGCTAGATATATATCAGATTAATTGTCACATATGAAGAAATCTAAGAGCTTAATTATTATAAAGCGATTATATACCCGTTGAACCACTATAACCGCAAGCAATGGAACATTTGCAATAGTCAATAATTATACGATAATATGTAGAATGAAAATCCCTCTCACAAAGTTCTATATATAGGTATACATACAAATAACTATATGTTACAATTCTAGATATATACGGATTTCAAAATACCTATATGTGTACCGCATAAATATCCCGCATGAAAGATGTTCTTTTATCGATTGATTGATAAGAAAAAAAAAATATGACAATTTTTAAGAACGAGAAAATTTTTTAACATATAAATCCTTAAAAAATTTATTTATAATAATGATGAAAAAAAATTTTTAAACAAGCGAAAGAGAGAGAAAAAAAAAATATATATATATATATTGAAGATCTCTTCAACCCTGGAGTAACCAACTGAATAATTGGTTCCACGTATACGAGAGGGATGTTTACACCCCCCCCCAGATTTTAGGGGTGGATGGATGCAGGATGGTCTAGACACAACACAGACGCGCGCGTCAGGGTGTCAGCGGGTACGGTGGGGTATGGAGGCAAGAGGAGACTATGGGGAGGTTGGGAGTCAGGGGTAGGTAACGTTGGCGAGGGCGTTTGGGGTGGTGAGGGTGTGACCTTGAGCATCTCATCCCAATGTTTCTATGGTGATGAACGGAACGCGCCCCGACAGTACCGAGCTTTGGATTTTTCCCGAACAAGTTTCGGATTACAAAATCTTTTCTAAATTTTTTACCTCTCTTTTAGTACTTATAATATGCGACCGCGACTGCGCGATGAATATAGAAAAGTAACGACGTCTTTGATTACAAGGAATTTTTCTAAACGTCTTATGCTCGTCAAAAACTGTTGATGTTGTATTTATTTTTTATATTTTTACCTAACGTAGAAGCTCTTCATATACGTTGTTATAATTAATTAATTTTCTACACGTGTTGAGATTATAATTGTTTTTCTTCATTTTTTTTGTTTTCATCCAAATGTATATGCAAACTGAAGAACTTTTTTGCATTTATTCATCAATTTTATAGAACATGGTAGTGTAAACAAAAATTGATGAAAAAAAAAAAAAAAAAAATTGGTTCACTCGCCAACAAAATCGTCCGAATTTTTCAATTTAGTTTTTTTCCTCTTTTATTTATTTATCTATTTTTTTTTTCTTCACTCCCATTTTCTGTTTTCTTTTCATCATTACTACAGCCAATTTATTACGGTTTTGTGAACCGGTCAGCATCGAGAAAAACATTGACCACCCAGTCCCACGCACGACCACACGCACTACATATATACATAAGGTCCCAAAATTTGGAAACAGTAAAACAACGATGCGGGGGTGCGGCCGGCACATGTATACGTATGTATATACATTATGGCCAAACTCGACCCTATAATACACGAACGTCGAATAGACAGACAGACAGACGTTAGTTTGTCTGAAGGGGTCCTGGGAAGGGAAATGGGGGTCATCCTTTGATATTTTATTTTTTTTTTCTACATCCACGTTCATTTCAGTGTTTAAGCAAGTGTGGTCCTTGACCGAGTGGGTACACAGAGTTGGGAGGAGTAGTAGGAGGAGTGGTGAGGGTACTCAAGAGAGTGGGAAAGTCCTATATTTAGATCAAGGACGAGGTGAGGGGGTACCGGAGGGCTACAGGTGGCGAGTATACGGACCTCGTAGTCGGATCATCCTTGTGAGAAAGTAGAGTCCATCCTCAGCGAGGGGTGCTGCAGAACGCGAGACTGGATGTCCCGCGTCCTGCGTCCTCCGGGACATTTGAAGAAGAAAAACTAGGAAGGATATGCTTTTTTTTATACAACAGACTCTAAGAGGGTACTGGGTGAGGGAGTACACGATCTATAGTCGCCTTGAATAGGGGGGGAAGAGGGGTCTCTTTTAAGGCCTGTATATACATACATGGACACACAATTTTTTGGGAAATTGGAATAAGAAAAAAATTCTTCCGGCTCTCATCGCCGCATGGTCTACGATACCCGTCAACTGAACTGAACTGGACTATACTAAATTGAATTGAATTGAATTGAATTGAATTGAACTGGACCCAGTCCAACGGACACAATGACTAAATATAAGCCATTACGGATTTAAGATTAAAACGAGAAAGATGCTTGAAGATTTTTTTTCGCCACACCTGTAGGTGTCGTGGATATCAATTGACAATAGACTGATCGTATAGGTATATTTTATACCGAGAAGCGTCTTCCTTTATAATATATATTACTTTATTTCCCTTCTTGAAAGACAGACTTTAAAAATCCCATTCAATTTTTAGTTGTAATTTTTAACAATGTTATAAGAACTCTTATAGCTGTACGTGTATTTGTTTAAAGCAAGCTTTTTCTTGTTCGCATATTTTATTCAATTAATGATATTTCTTACATTATTATTATCATTTTTTCCTCGGTTTTTGAATCAGATCTTACAAGAGACTTGAAACAAAAAAATCGTATAATTAAATGACAACGTCGTATCTAACATCGGAGAATATCAACCCTTAAAATCATGACGGTAAGAACTCTGGTACCGTTTTTTTATTTAGTTTTTTTTTTTTCGTTCTGTTTTTTATTTTTACAAATCTAAAAAATTATAAAATGGGAATGAAAATTGTTATACAGACTAATAAGACATAACATAGGCCTTTGTAGTTTGCTGAAATAAATTTCATGAATATTTCGATAATTAAAAGTTATTAAAATAAAAGAATAAAAATCCTATTTTGACACTAATTTTGATAACGATTTGTTATTTCTTTCTTTTCGTTAAGATATTCTTTTTTGTATAATTGGTTTCTTTATTTCGGGGTCAAGATGATAGTTTAGATATTTTCGAATTTTTTTTCTCCGTCACGAAGTTTTTCGTTATCTTGTTTTAAAAAATTCTATACTCTATGGACGGTTTTGAATATTTCATCTGAAACGCGACATTTTCGTAGATCGGCGGTGCATATCTCGCTCGCGTTGCTGCAGTGTCACCGTTCTCGAGATACGCGGAGGTGGCTTCAGATATAGAGCTGCTACGACGGCCACCAACCGAGAACGCGACCACCAGCTACCTACATATATATCTCTCTCTCTCTATATATATATATATATATATATATATATATATATATATATATATATATATATATATATATATATACGTATATACATATATCTTTGTATATATTGTATATCCAGTAGATATACACGACCGGCTATACAAAAGAACGCCGTGGAAGGCGGACGAACGCGAGCGTCGGGGTCGAGGCGGTCGCCGGGGTGGATACGTAGAGGGCGAAAAAATAAAATCAAAAAAGTAGAAAAAATAATAAAAAATGCAGGAATAGAAGAGAGAAAAAGATATGAAGAGAAAGAGAGAGAGAGAGAGAGAAAGGTAGAGAAGGAAAGAGAAAGAAAGAGAAAGAGGAGGTAGAAAGATCGAGAGAGAGAGAAATATAGATCGAGGGAAAGAGTAAAACAGAAAAAAATCAAATAAAAAATAAAAAAAGATAGAATAAAAAACTAAAAAGAAAGAAAGAAAAAAAATAAAAAAACAAAAAACACAATAAAAAAAAAAAAAAAAGTATTCGCGAAAGAAGAGCCCTGCACATGCGTGTCCGTCGGCGTACGAGGCGGTGTATTGATCAGCCAAAGAGCGCCACGACGCCCGGCGTCCTTTCTGCGAGCCTTTCTTTTTTTTCGGCACGAAAGAGAGGCGATGGTAGTGGTGGTGGGGTTTGGGGGAGAATAGGGGCCGACGAGAGGCAGGAGTCGGGCGCCGCGACCTAGCCCAACGGACGCGATGACGTCATGATAACGCCGTCGCTACGCCGTTTATAAATAAATAAATAAATATATATTATATATAGATTTCATTTTTATACAAAATATGATTAATAATTACATATTTGTTTTTAAGGGTGCAGGATGCTGCTCATCACTGTTTTTTTAAAATACATAAATTAAATTTAAGATAAATTATCATTATATAAACGACCAGTGGGTATATATTTCTGATATGTCCATTGAACAGAAAAGTCTATTTTATTATTATTTTATTACCCATATATATCTACTGACTATAGACTCGAAGGGAAATATAAGGAAAATGATGGCAACTCGTTAATCGACTGTTTGAGCTTTAACGGGATATTGAGAGAAGTTTAAAAAAGCTCAGGATTAGCGCACGATTCATTACGGATCATTTTGCACTCAAAATATGTGTTTTATAAAAATTTTTTCTTTACTACATGGTGTCCGACTCACGTGCGCCAGTAACCCCTTAAACGCTGGTTGGGCAGCTGCGTTCAATTTATCACTCACTTTTAGGATTTTGACTCAAATGTCGAAAACCCTATCCACCAGGCAATTTTTCAAAGTGTCCCGACACGAAATCCGACTCCTTGGAGGCGGTCGGGTCTCAAACGGGCTAAGATTCCACAAATTGTTTTCAGAGATCCAAATTTCTCAGGTTGCCTTAGAAAAACGTCAATATATTACTTCGCCAACTAATGTGCGAGAAGATTTGCTAATCATATACTTATTTATTACCCAATTTGAAAAATAACTAGCTATAGTTCAATAAATCTAACAAATATTGGAAATCAAAACAAAAAAAACATGTGAGAAGGAAATTGTTCATAAAAACTTTAGTTTGCATTTCAAAGTATAAGCATCAGGGATGTGAGAGACAGAAAGATAAAAAAAAAGAATCGACCATAAGCATCACGTATAAAATATTTGAACAGGAAAATCCAAAGTCGTTAAGGTTTAATTTTGACTTCTGAGATCCTCGAATGACTGAGCTGTTAGAAGGGAGCTCCATTGCGATGACTAGAGTAAAATACTAGAACGGGGACCGTATCCCTAAAGATTCTCCTCCTTACCCCGCGTTTCTCACTCGTCTAGGAATATCCATAACACATGTGTTCCCACACACACATCACGGGTTAAAGATGGCCGCGCTATCATTTTCGGTATTTTTTGTCAACACTACTAGACTAGAGTAAAGACTGCGAAGGGTGCGGGAAGGAGACACATGTGGCCTATCTCATGCTCTTGGGGTGATAAAACTCAACAGTTGGCCTCGGATTGTGGGGTTGATCTTTACTCGACGCTGCTAAGATTGTCTCGAGGATAACTCTCAAGCACTGAAACTTGTCATGAAAAATATATGTATATACCTATATATACATATATATTCATATATGTATAATCCATCTTTATCTATTTATCTCAAAGGCGCGAACTTCCGACCACTTCAGACCATACTGAATACGGTGAAAAAACGAAGAAATAACAAAAAATGAATCAGAAAATAATGCAGAAATGAATGAAATCAATTGGTGAAAAATGAAGAGAAAAGAAGAAATACCGGATTTTTAACGTTTATTTCCCCCCCATCATTTAGGTATATCAAATGGTTTGGCCCAAATAATAAAAGACCTGACCTAGACATGTTTTTCTCAACTTGACGTTGTTTTATATGTTTTATAGTCATAATACCAATGGGCTAGGTCTGCAGACAATTCGCAGTAAAAATTTTACAGTCTCTACCCAGCATCCAACAGCCACGACCAGCTCACGGGCTAGACGGAAAAGTCCATAAACTGATATCCGCCGGGTTTAAACCACGACTTCCCCATATTCTCAGTATAAAAACGAAGTAATACACGTGTTGGTATATAAAATGATTTAATTTTCATACCAAAGTTCATTTCCTCTATTTTTCTCCGACTAATAAAAAATTCGTAATCAAAAATGTTGTACAGGAAATACAAATAATCCAAAACCATTTTTTGTCCATTTACCAAAAAATAAAAAAATTATATATCGAACGAGGTTTGGATAGTTAAATAAAAATACATATAAATAAGACGAGTTTCCATCCGGTAAATTTTCACACCGATCAACTCTCATCCTTCTCGACGTCATACCGACGATAATAAAAATATCAAAGATTCGTCTAGGACTTGTAAGTCACAGTACAGTGATTTGAAGTACTGAAATGAATCGATTCACCACTTCCCCATCTGAAAGGTATAAAAGCAGCCTGCTGCGAAGCGAAAGGGATGCGTCCGCTTAGAAATTTCCAACATCTCGTATGCCCTCAGCTGCTAACTACTGTAACACTATCTCTATACGCACACATATGGATAGGTATATAGGATTGTTGAGTAGGTATCAGAGTCCTAGAGATAGGTTATACGTACATACGTATGTTAAGTTAACTTTATGTCGGTGTACGGTTGCCTTGGTTTAGGTCTTGATTTTCTAAGTGTGAAACGGTGTGGCTGTTAGACACTTGACTGCAGGCTTAGAACGGTCACCACGTGTTGCTTAGACGTTAGACAAGCGAGACGATGATACGCAGAGTGCGAGGGAAATAATGATACTACACGAGGCGAGAAGGAGACAGATTATAGTATACGAGGATACTAACAACTGACCGAGTCGAGGAGTAACGGACCGAGAGAAGCGGGACGGGAGTAAAGAAGAGGAAGAGGGAACCAAGAATTGGAGAGAGAAATTTATTTTAGACGAGAATAGTGTGGGAGAGGGCACGGAGGTTACACTTGGCCCAGATAAGACACATGTCGTATTTGAACAACCGAACAACTCTGCATTTATTAATATGAGAGGTTCTAAACTCTGATAGACAAAATTTTTGTCATTTTGAAAAGTTAGAGTCAATCGTTGTTCTTTAGTTGTAAAAAATATCAGATTCGGATGAAACGAATCACCGATGTTATTTTTATACTCAGAGATTTGTAGCAGCATAAAAAAATACTTCCTTTAGACATCGATTTTGACTTTGATTATCGATTGAGATCAGATTTGGCCAACCTGTGTTAAAATTTTTCTTTACGTTTCTTAAATTTTCTTATCATTATCGTTCTGAACGTAATATTAAAAAATTGAATTTTCGATGATTATGTTCTTGTTTTTTTCCTTCTGTCATTAATCAAGATCGAAGAAGTACAGTTTATCGAAAAGAAAACAAGTATATTAATGCCTAATCAAGTTTGAATATAATTTTAAAACTAGAGCGAAAAATGAGAGTCTGGAAGAGGGCACAAAGGTTATATGCTTGGCCTAGATAACTTATGTCTACGCTATATTATACATATATTGATTAAAAAATTGTATCAACAATAACGGCTGTATACGATATTTAAAAAATATTTTTGAAAACAAATCTATAAATTTAACATATCGATAAAAACCTAAAGAAAATTATTAAAATTATCTAAAAATCGGTTGGTATAATAACGTTGGCTATATAAAAAGAAACAAAAATTATTCAAAACTGTACAATTATATGCAATCATCCGGCTAATTCTATGCACTTTTATTATTTTTTATTTTATTTTTTATTCGTCATCATCATCATTATTATTATTATTATTATTTTTAATCACAACGTTTCAAGTTTACATCCATTCAGTATATGACCCTTTACAAAGCCACTAGTGGTGCTCGTCAGCTGTCGCAAAGTGCCTCTTTTCTCTCCCCTCACTTCTCTATACCTATTTATCGAGGTATGTGAGGGAGAGAAAGAGTGAAAAGGTTAGTAAAACGAAATTTGTTACGGACTAAACTTGCTCGATTAGACGCTATTAGAACAACGTACTTCCGAATTACCTCATCCTTCTACCTTTTCCATAAAGCTTAAAGCTCTCTTAGACTTAAACGATTGTAGTAAAAGCCGGACAAAATCTCTGTCCCTTTTCAGCCAATCGTTTTTACCCGTGATGTTTGTGTCTTTTATACGAGCTTTCGGTCTTCGGTTTACATGCATCGTAGAAAAACTGATATTTAAAAAGTTTTTACAGC
The DNA here is from genome assembly GCA_963924015.1 of Macrophya annulata. Classification (NCBI taxonomy): domain Eukaryota; kingdom Metazoa; phylum Arthropoda; class Insecta; order Hymenoptera; family Tenthredinidae; genus Macrophya; species Macrophya annulata. The sequence continues at coordinate 24,700,660 of OZ001260.1, forward strand.
TGTATATAAGACTTTTTTTTTTTTTTTAATTTCATCTACGAACCATTGACTAAGACTACATATTTTGTGAAGAACACAGTAAAACAGAATAACCAAGAAAAGGAAGTCAAAAATTATTAAATTGTGAAGTCAACATTTTTTTTTTTTCATTCTATTTCATCCTCGTAGAATAAACAATCTAGTTAATTATTTCTAAACGGTTTACATGAAAGTAAACCTACCTAAGGCTATATTCACGAACTTTATATCAAGGAGTTAAAAAAAAGTCAGCGTACCTACCCCTACGACGCGGGTGCGCTATACCTCACGAAATTACGAAATTTCATCGTAGAAATTCTATAAGCGGGTGAATATATCGCTTGCATAGCGGTGCAATTCCTTCCTCTTTATCTAGCGTACCGTACCTTGAATACGTTCGTCTTCGTCTCGCTCGTTCGGGAGTAAAACAGCCCCTTAAAACTGTTTTACTGCTCCGAACGGGGCAGAACGACGTCTAGACGCTTCGGCCGTAAAGTTTGACCTACTCACCCCAACCTCTGCGCATTTCCCCGTTCTCTCTCTTTCTCTCTCTCTCTCTCTCTTTCTCTTACACTCTATCCCTTTTCCTACCCTTCGCCATCCACGGAGGCCAAGCGACCCTTAAATACGTGCGCGAGCCGCGTAACTGGGACGAATAAGGGTGTCTTTCTACAAACCTGCAACTCGTAGCATTTTCAGGAGCCAAAAGTTCGATCCATTCGTTTGGGTTTCGATCCAACTTGGTAAGAATATTTGAAATAAATGCACACGTCCTCGTTATCAGTAAAATTTTGTATTTTTTTATTTTTTGCTTTCATTTACTTAATATTTCTTTGGACGATTGTAAGTACGATAAATATAAGTGTCGGTGAAACGATGACTACTTGAACATCGAAGAAGATGAAACAGAGGTAGTTTCGAAAAATATAAGAAACTGAAGGGGAACTTCCGAAAGTTTTACAGTCTGTTTTAGTTAGAAGGACTGAAACGGCGTTACAATTTTATAAAACTGTCGTCGCGCCCATTACGATATCCAGATTACCGTGTCTTGACACTTCGATTCTCAACAAATCTTTCAAACCCACTTGAACAGCGCCCGCAAGTTCCAAGTATCCTTTACCCATACTATACGTACGCTTTTATAATTGAAATCTTTCGACTGCAGGTCTATACCCACATAGCACCGTGTGTAGAATAAAACAGCCGCACTAAAAATTCTTCAAATAAATGAATCGCTTGTGTACCAATGATTTCAACACTGTTTTTATATCCTGCTGTGTCAAGTACCTTATACTCCTTCTACATACATATACACGTACATATATACGCACATCAATTGGGCTAGGCCTACTTAAGACTAGCACTAACACTAACTGAGAGTAAAACAAGCTGCACAAGAAGCGTAAGGCTATAAAATTAGAAATAAATTATGAGTGAGTAGCCTTTAGTCGTAGTTACACTGTCAAGTGCTCCTTATATTATCATTTGTATATTATACCTAGAAATCAATTAATCATCAATTATACAAGTATTATACTATCAGTGTAAATTTCTATTATTAATCAGTGTATGTATGTATGTATGTATGTATGTATGTACACGGGATATAAAGATTTTCATATACTAACTACAATGTTTAAACGATATTTTCATTGGCCATTCTGTATCCTCGTTCAATGGGGTGGAATTGAGATGGGTTAATTCAAGGGTTGTCCTCGGGGAAAGTCCCAGCATACCGCAACTATTACCAACTACGGTTTTCAACACCGACCATTTGAACAAGAGATGAAAATTATCGGTATCCGTTTATCTTTATATATACCTCTATAAGTTTTTGGGTATTTCTAACTCATTTCTTGTTTACCGTAATAAGATTATTTCGTAAATTTATTTTCAAACTATTCGACAAAATTAAATCTCCATTAATTAATATTTGAGATATTTGTTCTGACGATTAGATTCACCTTATGAGAACGCGGATATAAGGTTTGTGTAATATATCGGAGTACGATATTTTCATGTAATATACTCGTATCGCAAACGAACTAATATGAGATGAAATATTTCTATATTATATTTATTAATTTCCGTTCAGAGTTATGATATACGGTTACCGGTTACACATATCTTGCCACAGCACGAACCACGCTACATTTTAGAGTGTGTCATAAGACAGTGAAGCTCATTATTCTAGGCCACGTGTTAGTACCATGACAAGAAGCAGACGTCTCACCATGCCTGATTCGACGTCAGATGAGAAACGATCTGACAAAATGTGGGATGAAAGCTTTCGTGCAGCTTACTCAAAACGATCGATTTATTTTTTAATTTAATTTAATTTCTTTCGTTTTTTTTATTTTATTTTTTTTAAATTTTATAACGGTAAAATAATTATCGTGAAAGGAAGATGGCGTCACCACGTTTCGGTACTGCAAGAGTCACGTATAGTGATTTTAACTGAAAGTTTGTTTTTTCACGAGTTGAATTATAAAGTCTATTCTGAATCCTATATACATATGGGTATGTAAACGAATGTAAAGAAAACAAATATAGAATAAGAATTAAAAAAAAAAAAAAAAAACTAAGAGAGAAGAGAAAAAAAAAAAGGAATGAAAATACGAAATAAAAAAATTACAATTTGAAAGGAGCACTCGATGTGTTCTCAAAAGCCGAGTTTATACGAGGACCTGCTGCTCTTCACCGACTGCAGTTGTCTCCTTCGACTCATATTATACCTATAGTATAGTATAGATAGGACTATTAAAAACAAGAAGTCCTTACAATAAAAAATGATTTAAATAATCCGTGGTATATGCAAATTGTCTTGAATTCTCACGGGACTGCTGTACCCCACCATAAAGAGAAAAAAGAAAGAGAGAAAAAAAAAAGAAACGGAGAAAGAAAAAGAAAAAAAAAGTGGGACCAAAAACTACCCAAGACAATTGCTCAATCTACATACTCTGTGGGCCTACCCTGAGCTGCCCCTCTCTCTTCTCGCCTCATACCACCTTATAAAAAAAAAGAACAGAAAAAAAACCCCCTAGCCACGTAGCGTCTTAGGTATGAAAGGGTGAACAAAAAGAGTTGAATATTAAATAGGTAGTATCCTCCGGTTAGAGTAGAAAAGAGAGAAAAGGAAAGGGGGTAGACGGGGGGGCTTAGTGACAACGAACGAAGGATCACCTTGCAGAAGCTGCGAGGTATACCTAGCGTATATATATATACTTATATAGAGAGATAGATATATAAATACACGTTAGCCGCGAATCTCGTTTAAATATCGGACTCAATATTTGCTCTTTTTTGTCCAGGAGTCCCTGTTTTTTTTTTTTGGCGCGTCAAGGGATTCCGGAAGCGGTTAGTCGATAGACGTAGCTCAGACTGAGAGTTCAATGACTTTGCCAAAACAAGAAAAAAAAAGAAAAAAAAAAAAAAAACCGAAGAGAAAAAAGAAACTGAAAAAAAAGGGTTTCCAAGTTTTTTGGGTCGTTTGTGTCGTTGACCCACGTACGTACAACCTACCACACGTTCCTATACATTATACTATAGGTTTTGAAAAAAAGTGATCAACGTTACGTTGGAATATAGAAAGGCGAGATATAGAAAGAATATAAATGAAATGGTGAAAAAGGAAGAGGAAAAAAAAAAAATCAGAATTTGAAAGGTTCTTTCGTAAGTTTACAGGGACGATAGGGTTCTTCTTCCTGCTTTACCAATCCCCAAAAAATATTGAAGGTATAGTTTAAGGATAAAAAGGTCCCATAACTTTCTTTAGGGGACAAATGTTGTGACACGGGTTAGGCGATGGGATCGTGGCGACAACACCATCTATTGTTTGTCAAACCGATCGCCTTTTGTTTGACGATCTTTTCCGATCACCACCACCATCGCTAGTAAAACTAAAAAAGAAACAATTTCTAAGGAAAAGATCTCACTGCGGGGTGCCATTTTTTCATATAAATTCTCATAGCTACGTCATCGGGAATACATTAGACTTGTATACATCTATACGTATATCGTTAGCTAAGAAAAAGATAAAAAGTATGTATGACAAAATGGAAAAAAAACCACAAAAAAAGATTTACAAAAAAAAAAAAAAAAAAAAAAATAGAAGTAGCGAATCTCGTTTAAAAGATCACTTTTTTTTCATTCATTTTTTTTTTCATTCATTTTTTTTTTTTTCATCTGGTACTCCGACACCGTTACGAGAATATAACCCTCTGAAAATTCATTAGCTATTCTCCCCGACCCTTTTTTTCAGTTAGACAATGACAAGTTTTTTTAGACAAATACCGTTGCACGATTTGCATGGCCCGAAGACAAAAAAAAATATGATGGAAAAAAATAGTCTAAAAAACCGAAGTAAAGAAAGAAAAAAAAAAAAAAAAAATGAAAACTAAAAAGAAAGAAAGAAAGAGAAAGGAAAAAAATGAAAGGGGTTTCTCGGCAGCGGTGACTGTGGTGGGGATAGAGGACCATTATTTTAATTTCTAGAGAGTGCGCAGCTCTTTTACATAATCTTCCGAGGGTAGAAGAGGCGAGGTAGGTTGGAAAAAAAATTCTCTCACACACATACTGGCACCATTTTGCATTTCTTCTTACTTATAAGAAGAAGAAGGGAGCTATAGGTGAGGTTGAGAAAAGAAATTAGCCTAAAGAGCTCTAAGCGTTTTAGGGGATTATAACCAAAGATCCGTAAAAAATACGCGCCAAAAGCTTAAAAGGGTTGACCACCCGCTGGGCAAATGGCTAGAAAAATAGGAGATTACATTGTACAATATAATATGTGTATATCCTAAATAACATGCTATAATATAATTCTTGCGAAGAATCTTTTCCCGACAGAAACGCATAAGCACAGTGAATCTTTTATGAAACCCATCATCTTTTCTCCTGGTTTATAAATTTCACAGGCTATGGGTATTATACCTATCTCAAGAAACAAAATAAAATAAATAGATCGAGAGTCACTGCAGTAGTAGTTCCATTTTCTCGGATTTGTTTTTATTTTTTTATTTTTTCCCCTTTTCCTTTTCCTTTCATTTTTCTTATAAAACTATAAGCGATAGAGGCAAGCTTTCAACGGTTAAAGTCCGGTAGTTCTTTTAGGCCCAAAATTAGCGCCCGTTTCATCACCATTAAATACACATTGGGTTGTTTCTCAGCTATGGAAGTGATCCCAGGGATGGGGGCATCAGTCAAAGGGAATAAAAAAAAGGTCAGGTCCTAAAAAATGGCCACAGGGCGTTATGCAGATTCTTAGGGTGGCGTAGTAGAGTAGTCTATGCTGATGATCCTAAGAATAGAGTATAAAGGCCCCATAGTCTCACGCTATTATGCCCCACAGGTAAGATAAAGGGGTCTTACCCGCACGAAAAGAATTTTTCTGAGGGGTGCCGCGAGTCGGAGCGAAAAAAAAGGGTGGCCCTCTTGATGTCTCTTTAATTTTTATTAATGATTCAAAATTTGAATTTTTGCATTACTGATATGGGAACTTCTTTCGTAAGACGTGCTCTAAGACCTCGTTCCTTGACTTAGACGAAATTGAAAAAATAAAATGAAAAAAATAATATCTAAATAAAAAAATTATCAAATTCATTCTAGGATCCGCCATATAGATATTCTCAAACACCCTTCCGCCCCTAACATTGAATAAAAAGGAAACAAAAAAAAAAACAGATGAAAAAAAATAGAAAGAAAAAACGGAAGAACAATCGAAAAAACAGCAGACCCGTTACAGGCCGTAAAAAATGAATTAAAGGTAAAAAGATCAACCGCTCTGACGCGTTGCAAAAAACATGAAATTTGAATATCACTTGGGTCAGGGAGAAGGAGAAAAAAAAAAACGAAACAATTGAAAGGAAATGTTGGTTCTGTGTCACGAACATCCCCATATACAATATTTTTTTCATTTATATATATATATATATATATATATATATATATATATATATATATATATATATATATATATATATATATATATACATATAATGCCAGCGATACGCGACTATACACACCGGGTGCCTATTACTGATCTATTCAAATGAGCAACGGGTTTTATTTTATCTGTTAGTTTTTTTTTTTATCGCGTTATTTTTTGTACTTCTCTCACTCAAGTTTCCAATTTTTTATAGCAGATGTCCGGGTCGCCCGTACAGTATGCAAAACAACTATTCAACCCTTTTCGTATGCCTGGTGTGCGGACTATCTTTTTTTTTTTTTAACAGATATTTTTCTTTTCTTCTTCCGAACGCAACTAATCTGTTCCGTATACACTTCGCTGGAGCATCTAATCCCATAAGTTATGCAGGAAGGAAAAACCACGGCTCCCTGCAGTAGACCTAGTAGTTACTACATTTTAGTTTTTTTTTTTTTTTTTTTTTTTTCACATCTCAACCGACATAACGTCTTGAGATTTTTTATTTTATACTCGAACTTTGAACATCCATTTAGTGAAAATTTGTAGATATACGTTGGTGAAATGATATGGAAAAATTTTGTTTTGTAAAATAAATTTAAATATAATAAACTATATAAAGTTTGAATTAATAGTAACTGTATTTGTTATCAACTAAAAGGAGTAGTAATTGCAATTGATAGTAATATGCATAAAGGTGTTTGCAAAATCGTTAAATTTTCGTCCTTATTAATTTGACGATGGTACATAAAAGAAAAAAACTTACGTCTGCTGAAATCCCATTGTTCCATGGATACGGTGGTTGGGGTGGTGATTGCTGTTGATGATGAACACCTCCGACACCGGTTGTTCCGTGTGGATTATGTATGTGCTCGGCCATGACACTGACCCAATGGGCCAGTCCCCCACCACCGGCACCAGTCCCGGCTCCTGGGCCACCAGTACTTCCGGTTCCACCCCCACCCCCGCCACCCCCTCCGCCTTCTTCGCCACCTTCGGACCATGCGAAGGACGCTTTCTGTAAAAATGAAAATAAAAATGATGATAATGAGAGAAAACAGAAAAACAAAAAAAAATTTTATAAATAATTTGTCCAGTAGAATAATATATTGTCAGGGGAAATGAAGAAGTCGAGATATAGCTGTAGGTATGTATAGGTACTTTAGTTTCGGAGTTTTAAAAAATGTTGTTCTTGATTAAAGATTAATATGATGTAAAATAAGTGAATTTAGATGTTTTTTAATTCCAACCTTGAGACCAGTGTCTCGTATAATTTTCGTAACCTGATCTCTAAAATCATACGGAAATGAGATAAACTGGAGACAAAATTCTTTATATTTACGGTAATTAAGAATCTTAAATCCGGCAAGTCATTAGCGTGATATAATTAAATGAATTTTGATTTTAAAAGAGATCAAAACAACGACAACATGACGGAATATGAAAGCGTTTTTTCGACCATGGGATTCAGACGAATTCTGATTCCAGATGCGATCCGTTATTAATCACATTCGGTAAAATTAAGGATTTATTTTCACAGATTATGTAGGGATATACGAATAAAAAAAAGGAGAAAAATAATATAATCTGGAGTTTGCAGGTTGTTTCTGTGGAAAAAAATTGACAAAATAAAATAAAAATATATATATGCAAAATAAATAAACGAAAATTAAAAATAATATAAAAAGAAAAAAAAAAAAAAGAAAAAATCCAACAAAAATGGAAGGCAAATTAAACGAGGTTTTAAACCGACTTTCGAATTTATATTCAAACTTTATATTTAATCCGGTATGTACTCGTAGATATATACATATACATTATAGATGTATACGAATGGATTTTATACTTCGAGACATGATATACGAGTTAGTCTCGCTTTTTGACTGTTTTTTTTTTTTTTCTCGGTTTATTTGCACAATCGTTCCGCCTTCAAAATCACACTGTTTTTATAGTTCAACTAAAATGACTGCTATTTCTAGTCGCAGGTGAATTATGTATGAATACATTACGTTACTGTAGGTTAGAATAATTGTAGGTCAGCAAATGACGGAGTCAATAAGTCATTAATTAATTAAGTAGCTAAGTAAGTAATTACGATTAAATATGGATGAGTGTAAGGAAAAAGGAAGGACTGATTTGACATCGCATATAATATAGACCATCCTGTAAACCGTAAGGTTTGAAGTTTTATCTCCCCTGATTTTTCGCAAATATGATTAATTGGAAAAAAATAATTAGAATTTTTTTTTTGTGGTTTTTTTGAGTTTTGTGTATATATATATTTTTTTTTTGTTATTTAATTTTAATTTTTAGGAATCCTTGCTACGGTCTTAACCTCGTCATGGTCCTCTCTGTGCAAGGCCAAATTTCTTGGGAACGCCGGAACACTGCTAACCGTTAATCCTTTCAAATCTTTTAACTCTTTTAGAGCTCCCAATGCGCTTAAATTGTCCTTGAGATTTGCCAAATTATCCTTCAGATTGAGATTTCTATTTAAAACCGTCTTACCAAGCACTGCACTGGCCAAAAGACTCTTGTACAATTCATTTGGTAATATAAATTTTTGATCTCTGTCACCGTCACCGTCACCGTCAACGGGTAAAATTTCGCTCGATGAATCGGAATCAACGTCTACCGATGAATTCGATACGACACTTACGGTAGACATGATTAATATTATTAATTTATTTAAACAATCGACGGATGAAGATGGTAGTGAGCAGTAGTAGCCGAGTGTTAATTTTCAAAAACCGTTTATTATTATTATTATTATTATTATTATTTTATTTTTTTTCTTCTTCTTCTTTTTCTTTATTCTTTCGTTGTACGATTAAAAACTTGATTTTTCACAAACTCGCCTCACATCCCTTTTCTTTATTTATCTTTATTTTAAGGAAGGGTTGAGTAAACTGTTAGCGAAATATATATATCCCGACACATTGACGAATACGTATTATTTATTTATATAATTTATACAAACAGTATCCTATACGTAGCCTATCCAAATCTATTTAATATACTTGTATTATAATCGGTTGTTTATTCATTAATTTTTATTTTATTTTTTTTAAATCTACGGTAAATAAATAATTGTTCAATAAATTTTTCAGTTTATTTGACCTGAAAGTCTGACTAGAAACGAATTATAAATAGATAATTATCATGACTTTCTTCTAATTATAATTATTTGCGTTAGATTCTAGATTTTCAAGTTTACGAATTCTTTTTTTTTTTTTTTTTTTTATTGTTAATATATTGAAAATACCGAACTTTCTCGTATGTTATTATTATTATGATTATTATTATTATTATTATTGTTATTATTATTATTATTGCCGTAAGACACAGTAAGTTTTTTTTTTTTTTTTTTTAATTTATTTTTTTAAATTGCTTCAAGTTGTTTCATTATTTCTAATCAATAATTTATCATATATGTATACGACTAAACAATAATAGTATATTGTTATCTATTCGGTAAGGTGTTTTTTTAAAATTCAAAGTGTGCGTTAGGAACTTTGCGCGCGCAGCTCATTACGCAGGGTGGTCTCTAATTGGCCGACTAATTAAAGCGGGAAACATTTCCCGCCACGAGGTTACAGCGTGCGACTATTTTCTATATATGATCGAATTATAAGCCCCGACTTTATTTACATATATATGTATATATGTATATATATATATATTTATTATTTATTTTTATTATTTCATTTTTTTTTTTTTTTTTCTTCTTTCTACGGTGAAAAATAGGAACTTTGGTTAATTATTATTATTTTTTTAGCTTCCTCAGTTTGCTATATAAATTTATATAGTCCTAAATCACGCGGTTATAACACGTTTATATACATATATGCATATTTTTATATATATATATATATATATATATATATATAGGTATATATATACATATACATATAGATATATTATACCCGAAAAGAGACTTGACTTTTATTAATAGTAATCGATTCCCCTTGATCTACATCATCTTCAAGATCTTTTAAAATAGCTTGAAAATATCTCTGAACGTTCACGAGAAAATGCATCGGCTGAATTGATTTTACGAATTGCGACGGAATTTATCGAGTCTAAAGGATGGAAATTCAATTTGTTTTTTTTTTGTTTTTTAATTTTTTTATTTTGTCGAATTAGGTTTTTACTGTCGAAATCAAATATTGACCAGAAAGACGACTTATTTTACCCTCATCTTCAAGCCTAATCATTATTTCCTTCCTCCCCTATACTATCAACGATGCACATATTATCTTCAATTCCATTTCATATCATTATCGTTATTATTGTTATTATTATTCCAATCATTTTCCGTATATATCCATATATAATGTATGATAGGGACAAAATATTTCCAATATCTTGTCTAATTCTCGTCTCGAATGATTATTTTTCGTTTTTGTTTATTTCATCATTTGTCAATGGCTTATCCCTTTTCGATTTTTTTCCTCTTATCTTCTTGTTTCCTCTCCCTCTCCCCCCTCTTTCTCTCTCTCTCTTTTTCTCTCTCTTTAGGTCTGTGTGTTTCTTTTTTTTTTTTTTTTTTTTTCTTTTCAGGCGAATTATCCGCTACATACATATATACACACATACATATATATATATATATATATATATATATATATATATATATTTTTTTGGTTTATTTTTTATAATTTTTTGGTTTTTCGTTTTTTTTTTTTTGCTTTTTCTAGTACAACTTATATGAAAAACCGTCGCCCCCCGGACGCGAGTTGCCGCGACGTCGTCGTCGTCGTCACTCGTCCGTCTCCGGCGACCGACAACGTTGTTTCACTTGTTTTCGGGGGGTCAGTTTTCTTGTACATGAGCGCGACCGGGTGAACCGCGCGACTGATGGTGCACTCGGCGCCGGGGCCGGAGGTATAAGGAAGCGGAAAGAAGGTTCGCTGGAAGGCGCACGCTTCGTCCATCTTTTACTTCCTTTTTCGTCGGTGCTCCCGGAGTAAAAATGGAATAAAAAGACCGGCAAAGAAACAGATAAATATAGATATTTTCCTTGGCGCGCGGGCGAATTGGAAAAATGGAAATAATAAGACGCAAACGCGGGGGAGCAGGGGGCAGAGGGAGGAAGAGGGGGAGGGGGAGGGTTTCAGGCTAAGGCTGAGGAGAGAGCGAGAGAAACAGGGTTACCCAACAGAGATGCAACTGGCAAGCTATATAAGGGGGTGGGCAGGAGGGGGGAGGGGGGGAGGAAGAGGTAAAGAGAGAAAGAAACCAGGCAAGAGCAACGAGGAAAAAGGGTAAATGTACAGGGGGGTGAATTGCGCGGTGCAGTCTGCGCGACGGGGGTAGTATACATATCAGGGGATGGCGTTGCGCTTCATGGTGGGGGGTACACATCGATTGCACGTGTGTGCAGCAACGGCAGCGGCACCGGCACCGGCACCAGCGCCTTCTTTTACCGGGGTGAGGATCAGGGGGGAATCCATTGCGCCCTTTTTCTTTCCCCGATCCCCGTTACCCCCCGCGATTCGCGAGGAAGAAGAAGAAAAAAAATATATATATATATATATATATATATATATATATATATATATATATTATATTATTATTATATTATATATATATATATACACCTATAGATATATACCTATACCTATATCCCGTGGAGAGAATCGTTCGCGGTGACCAACTTAACTTAACTTAACTTAACTTAACTTAACTTAACTTAACTTAACTTTACTTAACTTTCAAGAAATTACTCAGCGATACCTACCTCCCTGTGTATTTAGGTATAAATCGCATAGGAGGGGGAATGAAGCGTGAGGGAGACTAGTTTTTGTCATTTCAACCAGTTTGTCTTTTGTTTTTTGTGATTTTTTTTTGTGACTTTTTTTTTTAAATGTTTTCCCCGACCTGACTCAATGTACAAAATGAATAGATCAGTAGGTATCTAATACGGAAACACAGAACTTAGTTGAATCTCTACTAAACGGTGACGGCTAAGAAAGTACGAAAATAAATATACTATAGGTATACTCGTACTTGAACGATCGATACATTATGTATACATTATAGATGTTGAAGCTGCCTTCTCTGAGTGCATAGAGACGTTTCTGTTCAAGCTTTGGAGACTATTTTCTGAGATGATGGACTACGATATTTTATTTATAAATTTTTACTATAAGAGTACATCGCTCGATTGCACTTTTAGGGATGAAATAGAAACAAAAAATAAATAAATAAATAAATACGAAATGAATAATCTGGCTACCGAGAAATTTTCTCTTTGTTTTTTCATCGAAAATAAAGGGGGAAAAAAAAACCGATTGGTATCCCAAACATTGCGGTAAAATAATTTTAAGTTTGAATCTGAATCTGCATAGAAGGTAATATGTATAACGGTACGTCTTGTAATGATTATTTATTTTTTCTTCTTTAAAGATCCGGAGTATTGTGCCATTGACATGTAGATCGTTTCACACTCGGTGTAAAAGACTCGATGGGTTAAGCCCCTTTCTAAATAGCTGTATAAATGGGTTTCCTTTATTGTGGTATACATAATATTATTTGTGTTTTGGTTTTTTCTTTTTTATACGGGGCGGTGCCCCGGAAGACCCCGGAAGAACCACGCACCTTCCCTCACGTGTACAATTGCCCGTATTTCGAGATCTCAAGGGCGTCTCAATTGAATCTCTCTATTTCTCTTTATTTATTCTTTCACGTATTTTATTCTCAAATTTTTATTGAAAGACGAAGCCGACGTTGAAAACGAAGACGAAGAAAAAGGAAAAGAAAAAAAAAACTAACCAACGTCGTGAGAAATAATTTCGTTAACGTCCCTATAAGACGGATTTTCATTCTGGCAAAGAATTGTTGGTACATTATTTATTAATTTTGTTATTTTTTTTTTTTGATTTCTTCATTGAGATCGAAGAAACCAAAAATCAAAAATTAAATCACCCATCTAATTGAATAGAGAAACAAAGTTTCGTATAAGTTTTTGGTATTTGGCGGTAAAATTAAGCGCGCGTTAAGCCGAGCGTAAAAGGGAAGTGAAGAACCACTTGTTGAACGAGCTACTAGGTTACGAGAGGGTTGTAGAGGCATTGCGGGGGTGTAGATATGCAGATGAGGGGACACGAAGTAACTAACTTTAACTTCAACTTCTAACTTGCCCCTGCCAGCGGTAGACCAAACGCTTTTCTCTCACCTTGACTCACACCCTAGTACAGTAAAGGATCCTCGACGTCGTCGCCCTCCCGCGTCAACGACGGTGTTATCAACCCCGGCGCAGTGCAGGACAGGGTTTCATGAAGCGAAATTAAATACAACGAACAAGGTGTAACATAGAGTGTTGCGAAATTGGTAAACGTGCAAAAAAAAAAAAAAAAAAAAAAAATACACCCCCAATGAGTTTTTTTTAAATCTAAATTTACAATTTTTATAAAATTCTTATTTATCTCTCTTTTTTTTTTTTTTTTGTTTGCCTTTATATGTACTTTATACTTTTTATTTTTCCTGTGCATTTTTCTTGGTAGTTTCTTCTTTGGTTAAAAGATGCCCGGCGCCGGTACGGCGACGCCGAGTCTCGACCCAGATCTCGTCTCTTCTGCGAGGATTCGAAGCGTTTCTCATTTTTATTTTCGTTTTGCAACTCAGCTTGGGGTAGGTTTTTCCACAAACTCTAACTTCCCAGCGCTTCTACACAAACGAGGAATACGCCCGATCACATACACCACCACCACCACCACCACCACCTTTCGTTCTCCTCCTTACCGTACATTTTTCTTCGGTGGCCCACTTCGCCCCTATTGGTTATTGCCTGCCAGGGGGATTCCCCTACCCTTAAAAGTAATATTGCATTTTTCACTACCGACGCATACACCCACTGCAGATTACTCCATACGAACACTAGGCACTATGTACTTCGTATAGAATCAAACTTTAGTCTAGACGGAAGTTAGACCGGAAAGGCGTTAATTCCACCGATCTAGGGCTACTAAATTTCGTTTTTGTCAACGAATTATCAATTTACAATAACTTTGAGTATCACAATCGAAGTTTTGGCCAATATTTTTGCCAATTTAATTTATATGACATAATGCATAAAATTTTCAAATCGTATTTGAGATTTATATTGTATCACACTCCTACTTGGATAAATTGAAGAAAAAAAAATAAATAAATAAAATACATATAATGGTATAGAATATAATAGAAAATATTCTGAGAAACAGTAACAATTCTTTTTCTTTCACTTTTTTTATATTTTTTAAAATTATTTATTCCTTACTTTTCCACTTCTCATGTGTTCGTAATACTCCGCAACCCATTACCCCACCATTAAACCGAGCGAGGAGAACGATATGCAGGCGGTTCGTGTATTAAATATTTAACCAGAACCCTGCATAATATATAATAAATTAAGTGAAATAAGATAAGATCTTGTTACACCAGGAGTGACTTCATTGGCTGGTGTCCCGACGTCAGACCCCTTTACAAGTTTATCGTATAATGAGAATCTCACCGCTTTATAGTTGTACCCGAAGACAGCCATGTTGAATAACACAGTCTCCATAGCACGGCTGGTCTGCCATTTCTTAATCGGTTAATTGCTGGTGTATATACCTGAGTATGTACATACATACATACATATCTATATACTTCCGTATTTTCCGCGAGAAAATTCTTATTCACACTATTTTTTTTATCAAAGTATACGGTAAAACGTAAAATAAGAAATACCAAATAGTGTTTGTGAAAAATAAATAAATAAATAAATAAATAAATAAAGAAAAAAGAAAGAAATTGTATATCTAGTGGAAATTTTTGACCGGCTACTAAAAATCACATAACTTTTTTCGAGGCCGAAACGGATCATGGAATCGAATGGATTGGAATTCGATTGTTCTTTGTTAAAGAGAAGCGATAAATCGTTTCCTTTTTAAAACTATCCTACAGCCGTTGATATAATCCTTGAAACACCAGGAGTCAGTCAGATGCAACTTCGATTCTTTAGCGAAACGAAAATTTCTAAATTTTGTATAAATATACGTCAAGGTAGAGTACATGTGTTATAAGGTAGGTAGGTTATATATCTATATATTTTTTGTTCTTAATTTATTCGTTGCAGCTTGGAAACTACGTATAATGTATGTATGTATGTAGATGCTTACACGTCGGATATCATATTTCATTAAGATCACCCACGACCTTGCCTCCTTGCCATACTCATTGTATTATAAACACAATAAGCGAAGATTAAGCGAAAGATTGTAAGATTATTATTTTTTGTTCATTTCTTAAATCTTCGAATCAATCAATCGATTCAATCGGTCCATTATTTAAATACCTTCACGTGTAACCTACGAATGAAAAATATGGTATAAAAATATTTTTATATCTTTGTATATACCACTTGGATGCTTTTTTGATTTTTTTATATAAACTTTTTGCTCTTTATGTAATGCGATAAATATTAAATATCTGATAAGTTATAAAAAATGAATGTAGAAGAAGAAAAAAAAAAGAAAAGAAAAAATGTCAAGTCTGACAAGACTGCCAAATAAAATCGCAAGACTGAATTCAATAAAATATTGACGAGCGTTCCGTCATCGACAATTTTTTTTTTGTCGTTTGAAATCAAGTCAAGATAAGATATACATATCCAATTTTCATTCATCCCACTCGTGACGTTATATACGTCAACCCTCAAACTGTCGAAAATAAATTTAAGAGAAGTTGTACATCTAGCTTTTACGAAATTTTGAATTATTATTCAATAACCTCCGAGGGATGTAAAAATTTGAACAAAAAATTCTATATATATATTGTTATAAAGTAGATATATACCTATAGACCCATAAAGAATTCCACGAAAGAATGTCTTTTAATTATTAAACTAAAACAGTATAAGCGAAGCGTTGATTTAATTTTTTTTCCATCATATTTATTATAAAAAATTCATAACTTCAAAATTATAGCGAATACCTATATATACTGTATAGTACACTTATTTGTTATTTCATGATCAAATTTTAAAGAGACTCAATTTCTGTTAATTAAATTAATTTAAGCAAGTTTTTCAACCCGTAACTTTTCTCGATCGTGTAAATATACTCTGTATAAAAAAAAAAAAACTTTCAAATTAGTAAATACATAAATCTAATTAAATATTTTTTAGTATTTGAAGGCTGGTTGGATGGCCACACGTGCCCGTACCTACACATAATATTTCATCTAAATTGTGTAATTAGAAATATACTCTGTGATGATGAAAAAAAAAAAAAAAAACATATGTACACAGGATTTATTTAGTACAACTATATATTCACCCCGATCTCCCAAAAATAAAAAATATGAAAAAATTAAATAGAAATGAAAAAACGAAAAAAAAAAAAATGAAATGAAGCAAGGGCAACTCAAAACTAGTATACTAATTAACGTATAAACCTAACGATGTCTTATTAGTAAAAGAAAAAAACAGATTTACAGTAAAAATATCAGAACCATAAGAAACTTTCATTCACAAATTTTGTGATTCATGCATTTCCGTTCATAGAAAATTGTCTAATCAAGTTGTCTAATAAAAATAATCGTCCTTGGTGTATGATAAAGAATATATTCTCACACTTGTTGTATAGAAGAAAAGCGAAGAAAAAAATAAAGATGAATTACATTAATTTATTTCTATACTTTAAAATATCCAATTAATTATAATTCACGGTATATATATCATGTACATATGTATACAGAAAACCGTATTATCATGGGCTTTAATCTCGTTGGCTATCGTGAACGGGACTAAAGTGCGTAAGTTATACGTGTGATGCGGAGTTGAAAGTAGCCTACACACGCAGATTGTGATGAAACGCGAAAAGGTGGTGGTGGTGGGGTGTGGGTTAAAAGGTGGGGTAGCGTCGCGTCGAGGAGGTGTCGGAGTCGGGGTGCCCTAAGGTAAGGCAAAAGGTTGTCTGGGGCGGCGTCTAGCCATGTCTATCGATTATATTTTCTCTCTTTGTCTCTGTCCCGGGGTTCTTGTGCTATATCTCTCTCTCTCTTTCTCTTTCTCTTTCTCTCTCTTGCTCCCTCTCTTTCCCCTCTTTCTCTCTCTCTCTCCCTCATTTCCCCTGAGTCTCTCCCACCACCCATCCTCTTACTCTTTCTCTCTCTCTCACTCTCTCGCTTTGTCCGTCGCAACCGAGCCCCTGACCTGTCGCAACTCACCCGTTCACGCACTCCGCAAATATATATTTGCGCACGTTTCAAATAGCGAATTAAATTTCTTATTATTAGTCAAGGGTTTAGATATTCGGATAAAATTAACCATTTGAAATTCTGGAAACAAATAAAAGAACAATTTTTCTTTTTTTTTCTTTTTTTTCTTAGGTTTTTTTTTCGATCTAACGGTGATATAATATTTAATTTTTATCCAATGTATATTAATTTTGTATATACCTAGATAATATAGAAATAATTAGATCTAATTATATAAGAGAGTTCAACTGAGATGAAACAACAGATTTAATTTAACCTTCAAATATATTCAAGGAGCGTGTAGTCTCCAAGGGCTGGCAAATTTCAAGGTTACCAGCCAGGCAACCCCTTGCTCTGGGGTGTAGGAGAATCACTCCCCTCTTTCTCTCTCACTTTCTCTCTCTCTCTCTCTCTCTCTCTCTTCTCTCCACTCTTCTCCGCCCTTCTCGTCGTCAAGTTGCGCAGAGAAATGTATAACTTGGTGATTTTTGGTTGTATAGAATATATGTTTGAAACAGCGGTTTTAACAGGGATACACTAATAGCTTGCGCAGATATTATATTATATTGTATAGTTGGAGTTATACATATACGTATAGAGAAAATTATCCAGGCGTAAACGAACGCTCAATATCAATATTGTTTTGTAATTCATTTGAATAAACCCTTGTCATTGAAAATAGGGGTGTACAAGTATAATATAATACAGGTAAATATATATGTATATGTATGTACATGGATAAACACTGTAGATTTCCATTAATTGTATAGATATAAAATGATTAAACCGTGTGTATGTATACAGCGAGGTTCAATATCATTGATGAAGAGTGATGGATAGAGCTGACACGAAGAAAAGGATAATATGGGAATACGTGAAAACGAGAAAATGTGAAAAAAAGAGAGAGAGAGAGAAAACGAACAGCGATTTTGGCATCAGACGGATGATGGACGCTCCGTGACCTAGGCCGTCTTGAAGGGCAGACATTTTTTAATCGATAACCACCCCCGGGAGGTGGCGGCGGAGAGGTCGACGGGTCGGCAACGGAGGCGTAGGTATAGACGGGTATACTGGCGCCCCCTCGTATACCGCCGAAACCACCCAAGCCACCAGCCTAAATAAAGGCCCATCCCTTAAAGCAGACAGCATCGAAAACATTGTTAAAGCTGTACGAACCGCCCAAGGCTCTTTTTACCCTCTGCCTAGAAACAGGCTCATGAACCAATTCGTGACCTCTGTACAAAAATCCATGAAAATTTGTTTCATAATTATATTCCCATAGAAAATTATTTAATCAAATTAATTTAATTAATTAATTACAATCACAGTTTGCCTATTCATTTATTCATTCGTTTACGAGTTTCCGATTTCAAAGTTCTGGTTAATAATCTAATTAAAATATTTCTGTGTATAATTAGCTGTTGCTCGCACGATATATATATTTTCATATATGTTTTCGAGCATTATCAAAAGTTTTAACTTAGGAATGAGATATAATAAACGTCAATGATTATAGATTAAAATATATATGTATATATATATTTGGTTTAAAACGCGGTAAAACCTCCTTCGTAAACGATGCCTAAAAGTCTCTCGAGTTTGTTGACTGTTTGCCTTAAGGTTATGTATATATGTAGGTGTATATGTATATCTACTATCTACTATTTGAGACGATAAAGTCATGGTCGTCCAGTGACAGTTTTGAACACCTTCAGAGATTGGGTAATATATTGAAGTGAACCAGATTCACCTTTGAGTTAGGGGACTCACTCGAGGTGATTATTATTTCTATCGTTTTCTAATTCTATTACGTGTATAACGGCGTGTGGTTATTTGTTTAATATAATTATAATATTGACTGGGTATTGGCTATAAAAGTCGAGCGTCATAAACCGTACATAAATTAAAAAGTTTCAGAAAACAAACGAAAAGTCAGTGATTGGAAATTTTCTTTTTTTTTTTTTCATTTTCTTTTTCGTACACCGTATCAATATTTAGCATCAATTAATATTATCTTAACTTGTCGACGATGAAATTGGACGAGGTTCTTCAAAATTTGATTAGTTAGGCTATACGCGCTGTTTGAGATAACAGACAAGACCGCGGTACCATTAAATGGCCCGTGTTCGCATTGGTGAAACTACAGCGAAAGGCGTAAAAAAAATACACCCGAATTGTCAAAATATTGTTTTTCCATTCTTTCGTGGGACAGCAGTACGCGCGGGGGCCAAACGCTTCGTGGTGTATTTTCTGAAAAAATATCACATCGCTACAGAATTCTATTCCCTCGCCTTTTCCTTTTCCTTTTTTTTTTTTTTTTCAATTTTTTTTTTCTCGTTTTCTTTTTCTTTTTTACTTAAGTTTATTTTTTTATAATCCACGGATTTGATAATTCATAAAAATTTTTTGAAATTTAAAAAAAAAAAAAATATATAAAATAATATAATAACTTATACTATACGTCACGTGTATTTCTACGTAAAATTTTTCAATCGATAAATAATTCCTCTATATATATATAAAAGTAATCAAATCTATTTTTACTGTTTGCATCACGACCGATTCTCGTCTATCCTGTATAAAAAAAAGGGGAAAAAAAAGAAAAAAAAAAAAAGATTTCTCATTACAGTCAATTTCGAAACAAGTTACTCCAAACAAATTTTTTTTTTTCTTTTTTATATCCTTTTTCTTTATCTTCTTCTTATTTTATTTACATATATATATATATATATATATATATATATATATATATATATATATATATATATATATATATATATATATATATATATATATATATATAATCTACGTCTCTCAGGTGTCTCGCATATATAATATAAATATACATAGGATATTGAAAATCGTTTTATATATATGTATAATCAATTAATGGTTTATTGAGTTTCGTTTTCTGTGTTAATAGTCGGAATCGACAACCGCGAACAACGTGACATCTGTTCGCAACTCTACCAAACCCATAGTCACTCTCTAATCTGACGTCTGCACTGTCAAAATTAATCTGTAATCAATTACGCCCCGTATATACCGTAATTAAACATGACAATTATATCTTCGTGATAAAAAAAAATTGAAAAAAAAGAAAAAAAAACCATTGATTCTTGTAGAAGATCGGTATAAACATTTCTATAATGTTCTATAATCAGATATAATGTATAACAGATATTGTATCTATTACACCTAACGTACGACAATTAACTTATCTATCTCTTACCTCAAACAAAAGTCGAAATGCATCTTATCACTTCACACTATCGAATATTTGATTGTAAAGATACTAAGTAACTATCTTTAATGTGCAGTAGAAGGTGAATTTTTCTCAGTTACTCTCCCAGATTTTATTTGTGAAATAAATTTTTATATTCATAATATAGCAGATAGTGATGGTTTTTTTTTTATTTTTGTTGATGGAATTGCACTTTTGACACTACGAACGATTCGGTTTTTTTTGACACAACTGTGTCGAGGATAAAATCTACGCGAGTATCATTGATTATTAAGTATTTTAATTTGTGAATAAAAAAATTTGATAAATAAATAATTATCATAATATTTATCTATAGTTTAGTTAAGGGTGCGTGTATAATTCGCGTCCGGTCTCGTTCGTATTTTGATTTGACTGACGGGAGTAGTTCTAAGCGCTGCCACAACGTGGCGCTTATTGTGCCTGCGCAGATCTCGCGGTCCGAAACTATAGCTTAAAAAAAAAGATAAAAAAAAAAAAAAAAAAACCTCGGTCAAAAAGTAACTTCTAAATAATCTGGGGTATCTTTTTAGTTCTTTTTATTTATTTATTTATTTTTTTTCTTATTTTGTCAAAGGAGTTTCGAACTTCGGGATTCGAAACACTGAATTTCTTTCTTTTCTTAAGACGGGAAATTTAAACCAAGATTTTTTTAACCGCTCCGAGTCGAGACACTCCTCTCGTCTATTCGCCTTTCATACAAGATATCTTGTACCACTATGACACTAAGTTGCTAAAGATAATCTTTATTACTCTAGCAAGGGTCGCTATCTCAGATAAATCAATACATACCTCTACTTAACCTACTTGCGGAGGCCAAGGCTAAGAATCCTATTTTATCAGCGGCAGATAAGAAGAACGAGTTGCCGAAAATATTTTGTCGGATAGCGAATTCCTCGAGACCGTACGGTGGTAAATCTGACGTGTATATACATATATATATGTATATTAAAAAAATATTCTTTCGAAAATATTCCGTCAGCCGAAACATGAAGCAGAAAAAAAGAAAAAAAAGAAAAAAATTTTTTTAATCAACATTTTTTGGGTAGGTATTTTGAAGTTGGCATAAAAATTTTTTTGTTTCTAATATCTGTACATCTATATCGTTGTACATAATATTTGATATTGGGTGAATAAAAGTAAATAAATGAAGAATAAAAATCGAACGGCAAAGTATTCGGGAATTTCGCGTGCTTATGAGGACCGGATCTCCGCGGTCCGGTGGAGGACGTTGTGCGAGTAGGGTATTGGGGTATGGGTAAAACTAAAGGGCCGTCGATGGAGGTAAGAGGGAGGTAGATAAAAGGTGGAAATATTTTCGGTTTTTATCCGTGCGCAACAACTGAAGGGATCGCCGACGCTCAAAATTCCGGGCGGTGTCTTTTGTCCCCACGGAGTCGC
This sequence comes from Macrophya annulata, assembly GCA_963924015.1. NCBI lineage: Eukaryota > Metazoa > Arthropoda > Insecta > Hymenoptera > Tenthredinidae > Macrophya > Macrophya annulata. The sequence continues at coordinate 24,722,487 of OZ001260.1, forward strand.
CGGATCTCTTTTTGTTCCTTTCCTTATTCCTCTCGACTGGTTCCTTCTTTTGTTTGTCAGCGTTCGAGTCCCGCGTGCGGCGTGGATCAAGCATCAATCTCTCGTCAAACCTCAACCGCTGGTACAGGAGCGAGGAACGAGACTAGAGAGAAGAGGGAGAGAGAGATTCTCTCCGCGTTGTGCGTAGAAATGTGACCGTGATTCGGTATTTTTTTCTTTTCTTTTCTTTCCATTCTGTTTTTTTTTTTTTTTTTTTTTTTTTTTTCATTTTATTTTTTTCTAATTTATTTATTTATTTACTTATTTTTCACCAGCTATAATACAAAGACCGACTACCATATATACCTAACCTAACGAAAATTCAAGGATACAAAAGACTCGCTTGCAGTTGACTCTTACTAAAATAAATGGAAGGGATGAAATTTTATAATTTCTAGAAGGCCTACCGCCTCGAGAATTTTCAGCGACAGAAACTCCCGCGCGGACCTATTAAACCGCGTTCGTATAATTGGAACGAGTCTGCGTCCTCCCGTGCTCGCCGCTGTTACATACGTTTATAATCGCACTCTGTCGGTTTTCTGAGTTTTTTTTTTTCTTTTATCTCTTCTTTCTTTCTTCCTCTCTTTTTTCTTTTTATTTATTTATTTTTTTTTTAATTTTTTTTCTTTCAAGTCTGCAGAGTCATTGCGGAATTTGTCGCCAGACATTTTTTGCTATATATCTTATATGTATATATATATATATAGGTATATATGTATGTAGTTATACATATATATACCTATACGTGTGAATGACACCGTGCGTGGAGCAAATTTTTCTATCATATTAGCAATTAATCAAAGAATATTAATAATAAGAAAATTTTCGACTAAGGATGATATATAATGTTGAATTATTTATTCGTATAGTATAATATGTGATTACATACCTATGCTTGAAAGTTGATAAATAAATGATACGACTGATCGTTAACTTTTAATTAGGAATGATTTCATCCGGCAATCTTCTCGAATACGTAATCATCGTATATGTATATATTCATCTATACCAGGCAGCCGGAGATTTGCTTATATTCAAATTTATACACAGACTGTATATGTATACAGATAAACATAGTATAAAGGCGGTTAAAAATTAGTCAAAACGTGTGTCAACCAATGAGAAAAAGAAAAAGAAAAAGAAAAAGAAAAAAAAAATGGAAAAAAAAAAACTACGAAACCCGTTACATAAATACCCCTGCAATTATTTGTCGCGTTGACATCCTCCAGTCTCCCTGCAGCTATGTATTTCCAGATTCTCCCTAAATCCTCCCCCATAGAAATCGACGATACTAGTATACCAGTTCGCGTCTTGCATGGTTCAGAGGACACCCCAGGGACGCGGGAAATACTTCTTCCGGAAGCCGGAACTTAGGCGCGACTTAAAGACGTACTTTCTATCCTATATAGGAAAATTTTCTCGAAAAATTCGTTTATCTTTAATTTAATTTAATTTTTTATCCTTATTACATTATTGTTCAGTAAGTTTACAATATCATACCAGTATCACATAAAATATTTTCTACTTTTATTCATATCCTGTAAATTACTGACTTTTACATACCACGATCGTATAAATTCCTTAATATACTATCACCTTATCTACACGCAATTTCACACGTCAAGTGATGAAACGATTACAGATCAGATATTGTTGCAATTGCTGTTACTTTTCCAATTTGTAAATTTAAAAAAAAAAATCACTAAAAATCTTCGATAAAAAATAATTGAGAAATAAAAAATTCGTTGATTATGGTGACGGATAATTCTCGTTTTGTATATATATATACACGTGTGGTGTGGACAGTCGTTATAAGTACCTACTACATTATAATGGGTACATTGTTATTAGTTATTACCGTTGCTTCAACCAGGACGTAAACAGCCCGGAGTTCAATGCTAAGATGTGATTGATAGGTAACTTCTAACCTTATTTTGCATCAATGATTACATATGACGGTATTAATCCCATGCGTAAATCTGCGACCAAAGGGTCATTCGGGTTCCTTATTTGAATACAAGTTTTCTCCTGTTCTCATATTCTATTGTTGTCGCTTAATAATAATTAACGACACTTTTCGTATATGGCTATAATTAATAATATTATACATATATACTTCAGGTTACTCAATATGTATTATTCTACTTATAGGTACATACATATGTGTTTAAAAAATACTCGATTGATCACACGTAGCTATCTACTTTTCAATAAAAATGATAAAATAAAACAAAAAAAAAAAAAAAAAAAGATAATAAATTTCATTCTTTATCGATGATCAAGTATAGGTAATTGAAATTTAGCATAATTTTAACGATCGATGATGTATTATACCGATTAAATATATTTTTGGTATACCTGGGTATGACATTGAAAATATAACCTAAGGCTCTCTCTCTCTGCGGAAGACGAAGTTCCGCAATAACTACGACAGAATTCGTTGCTTTATAAGCGAACTTATGTAACTTATGTATAAGTAAAATAGCAGGTGTTTCTGACCAACGGACTTTACTCGCTCATTGTTTCGTCAATAATGAAAACAAAATTTTTCTTTTTTTTTTCTTTTACATTTATTCTGTTTTTTTTTTTTTTTTATACTGTATCCAATTTCGGGCAGATGCTCGTATAGATTCCGTTCGTTTTAATAAGCTGCAGTAATGGACGTATATATAATAACTACACGCAATTATAATCCAGTAATTACATATAGACGATATCAATACTTTTTTTTTTTTTTGTATCACTTTAGAATTTCGATAATTGCAAAAAGTAAAATTGAACCTGTCTATAAAGATTACTTAATTGTTAAGATAGGTAACAGCTAAAACAAAAGATAAGAGAAAAAAAAAAAAGAAAATATTTTTAAAACCCCAGCAATCGATTATTCTTATCCGTTAATAAAAAAAATTAGAAATTACGATTGCAATTAAATGAGAGGCTTATCTACTGAAATGATAAATATTCCGGTATAGATTATCAATGCGGTTAAAGAATATACAGTGTATTAAATTCAAATGTATATGAGTATATAATTAATTAATAAATTATTATTTCCTGACAATGAAACTTGTTTACAGTGATTAATGTAACCTCGATCCCTTCCTCACAATGCCTAGTAAATCTAGTATCTATTACAAAAATCAATTCCTGAATAGGTTTTGAATTTATTCGAAATTATAAAACTTGCATTGTCGAGGAAATATTATATATATATATATGTATAATGCTTTTCAAATCGGTTTAGAATTTGATTTATATCACTTTCGAAACATGATAAAGATACAGTGAACAGCCTATTCTCTTTTCTCATAGTGTTAAAGAAAAAAAAAGTGACACGAAAATTTATTACGTGTTACTATAAACCTACAATAGAATCTATTGCAGGTAGGTACATACGATTATGTATACGTAACATAAATACATATAGGTATAACATAGGAAGTAGCCAGAAAATTGTATCAACTCGTAACTATTATTATTACCGTTATCATCATCATCATTACAATAATTATTATTATATATTTTTGTTTACTTCATATCTAGGTAGATTGAACAGCGTTGTATATACAACAAATGAACAAACAAATAAAATGAAAAAAACAGAAAAAAAAAAATAAAATAAAAAAATAGGAGAAAAAAAAACCGTCAATTGTATTACCGTAGACAGGAAAAACTATTGAAATATTTTTATTTGTGGTAACGTTTAGAATATTTTTACACCTGAAATCTCGTTACAGAATGCAGTGAACGTTATACGTTGTGGATGGTATAGCCGAGTGGAGAGTGGCAGGTATTTTATATTCGGCCTCAGAATATATGTACAGCTATTATAATACCTGGATATATATGTATGTATGTATATATATCTTATGTACTGAGTTTAACAGATATATGTATATATACTTATAACTACGTATATACATATATACATAGAATATTATTCTGTTTCCTGGAGGTTAATTGTGATTTCGGCGCAAACGAGCTATTGAGGACATGATAATTATGAGAGCAGGTAACCGTGACCAACAAGTTGAAATTATATTAAATTGAAATAGCAGGTGACGCGTCGTAAGATAAAACACCTAATTATCAGGGTCACTGCGTATACCTACGCGTCATCCCAAGCCAAGTATGTATATACATATACCTACATGTGTAGTACAACACTAACTTCATATCGATAATTGAATAGTAGGTACATACATGACGTTGATTCGTATCTATCCATCAACGATTATCATTAATTCTATATGTAATATTGAAACATAGCTGCAGCAGTAGGTATGGAAATTCACTTATCTTAATGTGAATTAGTCTATTGCGAAAGAAATGTAGCAAAAAAAATAAAAAGGACAATAATTATCAAGGAAAGTTACTAAACCGAGATCTTATTATTATTATGATAAATCGTAACGTTGATACCGATTGGAAAAGGATCAAGATAATCATGGAAAAAGCCAATATTTTTACTAACACGTATCGTATACCTATATATTAAAACTGCAAGTAACGAGAAGAAGACATTATATATGGTATGATGATATATTTTCCACTTCAATAGCTGCAAGTCATTCATAAAACAATTATAATATCTGTTTGCTAATCGCATCTACCTAAACAGGAAAAATGTTGACAAATCGTTCAGAGTGCATATGAATCTTGTAATAATTACACTGTACAATTATCATGCAACACTTAAGTCACACCATTTATACTCGTAGCTCTACTTGTCTATGAATATAAGTACCTAAAAAAAAAAAAAAAATAAAAAAAAATGGAAAGTAAATTCGATCTAGATTTATGATATTTCCTGCATATCTTCACAAATGAGATTCTATCTTTTTTATTTGTCTTCTTTATTTTGTTTATTTTTTTTTCTCCTTATCCAAATTTTTAGTTTATCAATTTTATTTATCTATCTATATCAGTATGCAGATATGTATGGTTTAATTATTTGTTAATTATTCGTCGATGCAATGGATCCTGCAACAACTCATATGATATTATTGCGTTATTCTTGCTAGCTACAGGTTAATGTAAGCGTGTAACTACTTAACTATAACGCAATAGGTACTCACTCTAAGATGTCGAGGTAAATTACCTATAATATACATGTATAGATATGTATGTATTTATGTATACACACATGATCCTAATGTTCTATCGAGTATGATAAATTACGTCTTGAATAATATACCTACGATATATAGATTAAAATAAAAATACCTGCGTATCATGTATATATGTATATTATAGTATATATGTATATGTAGATATTTACTTATATCCATGTACGAATTTATATATATATATATATATATATATATATATATATATATATATATATATATATATACACACACACACATGTCTGCATATAAATATAACATAGTATTGTATGTATATACCTATATACAGTGTATATACGTGTTACTATATATATACAGGTGAACGCCCAGAAGGTGGAGCTGCATGTGCACCACGCCCTATAAGAATTGTTTTTATTGTTAGATTAAAAATAGAGTAATTCAATGATATTTAATTATTTCTATAGACATATATGCCTCCGGGTATAAAACTCGTACAAGTATATACATATACCACGATATATATATATATATATACGTATAGAGATACGGTTCCTACTTACAAACTCACGTACACAGCTACTCAACTTTTTGCTTAGATATATTTTGTACCGTCTTACTTACGCATTACTCTGGATAAAAAAATAAAAATAAAAAAAATTTCTACCTACATATACAGTATATGTATATCCACGATCATTGATCACCGGCGTATGTATGAATGATATATTATTTTGTCGTTTCATATCTTTCGGTATAGATGTATAGACATAGACATACGAATACACATACTAAAATACTCATAGGTGTAAATTTTCTGTACTATATTCAACATCATATATGTATAATTGTAGGTACATACATACATACATACATAGAATGTATATGCAAGATAGTGGCCCTCACCTGTCACGGTAAGGCGAGATCTTTAATTGTTTTCACGGGTTTAGCTTTCCTCGGTGCAT